>OU343219.1:31072381-31140056 GCA_910596185.1 Chrysanthemum makinoi
TATCAACCCATATGTAGACAATTTGAAGTGACCCCTGATGAAGAATACCCGATATACCAAACTTGAAACCGAAGTCAAATTCCCACATTTGTATCTTAAGCTTGCACTTAATAATGGAATAACGGTGTCGAGAATTTATGCTTCAAGCAAATTTCTAAGTACTCACTACTCAAACAAAGTATGAGACATTAACACCTCTTGCGATTATCTACACCGTCATATGCGTGTGACACCGAGTAAAACAAAGTAACTCCTAATAGTGATAGTTAACCATGTCTTCAACCATCCACCTCGACTGCTGGTAACTATATAACCCAAGACTTCAACTCAAATTCTTTAGCTCGAGCAAGTTATCAAATAAGAACACGCCTTTGTGAATGTCAACTTCAACATCAAATAAGTGATAAATGAGTAACTTCGAAGTAATTAACTTGTGTCAAATGTCCAACAGGTGAATAAACATACAATCGGATGAACAATGACCCACTGAATGAACCGGAGCAAATGATTCCTCAACATCAATGCATTCTTCCTTAAGGTATACATGTAGAAACTAATCTGGATGATTTACCAAAAATGTCTTCTAGCGGATGAGGTAGTCATTTTCCTTAATGTTCATGTGGTTGATTTATAGCGTGCACAATGAGAGGAACAATAATCCGTGAAGATTTGGCAAAGGAATACCAAAGAGCGGATCATTATTCATGAATGATAATCCATGAAGATTTGGCAAAGGAATACCAAAGAGTGGATCATTATTCAGTAGTGCAACTACTATTATCATGATAGTCATTATCAACGCCTTGTGCAGTAACTGAAGATAAGGTTTCTTTCGAATTCTGAGAAGTACTTCTTAGATGGTGAACCAGTTGAGTCAGTAGGAACCGGAGCATGAGCTTCAGAAGCTGGATGATCAACATTCGCTGGAGGTTGGAAGTACTCATCAAACATAACTTTGAAAAACACTGAGTCCCAAACAATGAATCCCAGTTATCCTTAGTAAGTGAAGCATTAGGCATTGGAGGAGTTTCATCAAAAATCAAGCAATGAATCATTGCTAAAGAATATGAGCAAGTCAAATTCGGGATTAAATTTTGGCTTTTCAATCTCCCCCAATTAGTGCTCTCCCCTAAAATGACGAAGATTTTCAAGTGTTCTTCTCATCCCGGATTAAGAAGAAGTCTTTAGATCATCAAATGCAATTCGTCTTTAGTCTTCTAATCATGTAGCAGAAAATGTAGATTAGACTGTAGACTCGACCTTCTTCAAGATTGTCCGAATGGGGAAATAGACAGTTAACATCTTCTTCACACCAAAGGCATTCCTGTTAACTTGTAAATAGCAAATCCCCTTAATTAAAATCCCTCCCAATCAAACAAGAACAGAAAGATGTTCATCAAAGAAATCATCCCAGCAACTAGAAGCACTTTGTCATTTAATCATATCAGCCCGTGTGAAGATGTCAACCAACGGCTGTTAGAAGAAACTACATGTGAAGATGATCCTATAAGAAGAAGCTCGGTTCTTACATGAGTTAGAAGCCGTTTGACCATATATTCTCAATATCAAAAAATTCTTCTCCTATGCAAAAAATTCTTCAACCATGCAAAAAATTCACACTTCTTCTCCCCCTCAAGAATTGCATACGGAAATGCCATTCTTGATTAAACAAGTGATTGTCATCCAAATGTATTCTATTCACACTTCTCCCATAAAAGCACAGCACATGATGTCGCCATCTTCATTATATTGAGCAAGTGGAATAAGAGTAATTATCAGTGGTCCAGTACACTTGATGACTGAAGCTCATGGAAAAAGCGTGAAGCATGTTGATGAGGAGTGTCGATGAGAATGGTCATAAACATGAAGATTTCTCTTCTTTTGTAGATAAAGCGAACTGAAGCGTACACTTTTCTTTTCTGTGAAGTACGAGGCCTGAAGTGTTATCTGCAGACGCCGTTATGATGAAGTACGAGGCCTGAACTGAATTGAACAGACGTCATAGCCGAAAGAATATCAAGATTGAGTTACTTGAACCCGTGACTTATAGGATATCAATCCATTTTTAATCCATACTTTAAGCCAGTCCATGTAGTGGAGGATTGAAGTATCTGCAATAGAGTAAGGACTACCTGCACTAATATTACAAACTTGATTGCATATATTTTGGTTAGTGACATTAGTATCCAAACCCTTTGGGGTTTCACAGGCAACCTTGATTTTGTCATCGGTAAACACTTTCCAAGTAGCTATCCACCTAAGTCCAAAGATCCTTAAACATTCTACCAGACGACATCCACTTATGGCAAGGTCTAAGATTGTTGATATTCTTATGCAAATTGGAAGACTTATCGTTATTCCTAGACTCCAAAGATTTAGCAGTTTGGATCCATCTAGACGAAGTTTTAGGTTTGTTTTGCATCATAACATGTTGAACCTTAGCCATGTAGGTAGTCTTAGTGGATTGTACCTTGGCATGTGAATTAAGAAAATGTTTCTTATGTGGAAAATACTCAAAATTTCTATTTTTGTTTTCTACATGCTCAGCAGTGCCTAGGTAGTGGTTTCCAACTACTAGCAGTGCCTTGAAATCTCGTAGAATTCCTCATCCTATTTCTTGCACCTAAAATTCTATCTTTTCGAATCTGGTGCCTTTTTACTACTTTTTCTATATAATAGTTCTTCCACAACTCATTCATATCATATGAATTCGGTTTTCAATGCTTGGTTTTGGCCAATTGCTGTTTCGAACTAATCCTAGAGGTGCTGGGAGTAGAATTGGCTACGTGTTGAGAGTTAATGGAGCTAGAAGCCTTATTCTTAGGTAACCTCGGTGAAGTGACCTGGTTTTGACAAAACTTGTTTCTCATCAACTTGGGAGGCAAACCGTGTTTTGAAAATTTTGGACTTTCGGATATAAACGTAGTAGGGCTGCCTAACAATGGACGGTTTCTAATGGGATGAGAAACTGGTTTCCCCAAGGTTGATGGTTTTGTAAAGTTAGTGTTCACACTTTTCCCTACATGTTTTCCTAGCTCATTTTAAGGAAACAATAGCGAAACTCTTTTTCTGATGTTGAAGCTTTGAGTTCATCAATTTTTGCTATCAAAGAGTTTGTTTGCTCCATTGACTTAGCTCTAGCTTCTTTGACAGAGTCACTTAGTTCTATGTGATGCTTTCTCACGATCATTTTCCTTTAGTAATTTTGCCACACAAACCGCTAATTCATCATTTCTCATTTGAATATCATCAATAGTATTAACATCTAATGTACTTGTAACCAAATTACTTTTACATGCATATTAGAATATGTTTCTTCAAATTGTTGATAGTTGACTCTTTGTCTTGAAGCGAGAGCTTTCAAAGTGTTAATTTCAAAAGTTCACGAATTCAGGAAGTTCCGGATTTTTACATGGTTTGTTAAGTTGAAAACTTCTTCTTTACTCGTAGACGCAATTTCAAGTGAAATGCATGTTTTTCAAGTTTTGAGAATTTGTTTGAAAGTTCATCAAAAGCCTTTTTGTCAACCATATCATTTGTTTTGAAATTATTAGACTCAGCCTCAACCAAGGAACATTTATCAGAATCATGTTCACATGATACCTATGTTGAACAGTTAAGGGTACCTCATCACATGATACCTGCTCAATTTCGTGTCCGGAGATTCGTGCATCCACATCATGTGTAACAAGAGTCACCGACCGTGGTCGTGTCAAGCTTATCTATCTCTGAGCCTCTGTATTAAGTGTCAACCGATCCATCATCCGTGCTTTACCCGACTCAACATTATTTGTTATCTCGACATTCTTGCATTCAAGAACACCCGATTCTTCAACGTAGATACATTACCCAACTTATCACAACAATCTCTCACTGACACTCATCCACTTTTTCATCTATCCGAGTAATTTCCTCAATATACTTTTCCACATTATCCATGAGATGGATAAGTGTCTCTATGAACATGCTAATTTCCATTCCAAAGGTGTTTCTTGAAAGACACTTCATCATGTTCTGATCATAATCTAAATTCCCCACATGATCCGGACTGAAATTGTTTTGTGATCACCTGCAGTAATCTTGGAACTATCCTTTTGAACCTTTTCTTTATCAAGTTGTTGTTCCAATTGTTCTAAGTTCAACAAGACAGTTTCCTAGTCACAGTGTAGGTAAATCCTGACGCATGAAGATGGCACTACATGTTAGATCCCTAATTGTGGACAAAAGTGCAGGGTGAGTGAAGTAATCGATAAGGTTCAATGTTACTTTCCATTACTAGCATGGCATTTGTAGCCTAAATCGTGCAATTCTCTTTAGATTCTGAACACGGAGATCTTACATCCTCATTGCTAAATTCAATCATCTTCAATCGATCAATGTAGCATACATTATCATTGTTGTCCACAAGTATCATAGAGTTTAAGCTATACTTCGGTAATCACTGGGTCAGTAGAGTAAGACATGATGTGGTAAAATGCACGAGATTTTACAAGTCTATAATTTAAACTGATCCAGTGATTTCAAAAGTGATTTCTACCACTTAGTTGTACTGAATTTATGCACGGGATTATCATTTCTACCACGGGATTATCATTCTTCACTCTCATGGAGATCTCACATCCTTATTTCTACTACTAAGTTGTACTGAAGTTAGCGACTTGTAGCTAACTTCACCAAGTCGCTAGCCGTAGTGGAGAATCCACTAAGTTGTAGTGTTTGTCGGCTTGTCTCAATAGACAAGTCGCTAGGACCAAATCGCTAACAATTAACCCTACAACTCGCTACCTTTTACAGCAAAGTCGCTACGATGAAAACACTACGAGAACCAAAGTCGCTCAAAGCAAGAAAAACTTCAAAACACCACTTTTCAATCCAAACCAAGCTCAACCATAGTGATTCAAGCTTACCAATCAAAACCCACTTACAATGGTTCTAAAACAAACAAAAGTACACCCAAAATTCAAACATTAACACTAGAAATGATCCATATGATGCAAAAACCACTAAACTTTTTCAAACTCAAAAACCATCTAAAACCACTAGAAATCCAAGGATATGTAAGAGAGATGATCAAACCATGGCTCTTGATACCAATTATAGGATATTGGATTTTACAAACACATCATAACATAATATAAGTACAGGCTTAGGATGGTTTTAAGAGTTTAGAGAGAGAAAGTAGAAGGTGGAGTTTCCTTTCTAGAGAGAAAAAACAAAGAAAGAAAAGTTAGATTGAGTGAAAATGTCCAACCCTCTACCTTGGGAGGAGGTAGAGGTATTTATAGATACATAATAAAAGTCCTCCTTCTGATTTGTGATCAAGCATTGCATAAGGTAAAGACCACCTTCTCACTAAGTGTTGCACTAAACTAAATAACTAACTAAATAACTAGTAAATAATGTAATGTCTATGAGCTAACTTATGCTAGATTATATTTGGGGTGACCAATACTTTACTATGGAATTTTCTAATTCCTAACATCTACAATGCAGTTTGTCACAGTTTTTATCTGCGAGTAGTGTACATGCATTCTTGAATGCGAGTTGTGGTAATAAATCTTAGATGCGAGTTGTGCAAATCAGTCCAGGTTCTATGTACCCTATGCGAGTTGTCTACTCTCTACCAGATTCATTGCATCTTAAGCGAGTTTATATTAATGCGAGTTGACTTTTGAGTCAATGCGAAGTTGGAGATGCCGAATTCGAGATAATGAGTTGGTGATGCCAGTTAGTGATGCGAGTTGGAGATGCGTGTTGGTGATGCGTGTTGGTTATATGAGTTGGGTATGATGCGAGTTGGTTAAGTTGCGAGTTGGGTAAGATGAGAGTTGGGTAAGATGCGAGTTGTGTTAGAAATTAGAAATTCCATATGTGAAGAGTCGGTCACCCCAAATATTATCTAGCATAAGTTAGCTCGTAGACATGTCATTTTTTACGTTATTTAGTAGTTATTTTGTTGGTTTGTAGCGTAGAATAGTTTAGTGTAACACCGTGGAGGAAGGACGGGTCTTTTAACCCAGAACTGTATCCGATATTAAAGCCATCCTTTCGCTTAGCGTTTGGTAACCTATAAATACCCTCTACCTCCCAAGGTAGAAGTGTTGGAATCACTCCTAAATAGTATTTCAAGTATTTATATTTCATATGTAATAGGTAGCTTTATTATGGCCTTTATGTTTGTTTAAGGTCAAGCTTATGTAGAAGGCCCATAAGCTTAGGCTCATGTCCAATAAGGAATAGGAAGGAGAGGAGTGTTGCCCTAGCTCCTTGCCTATATAAACCATGTAATAACCTTCATTTGAAGGTTGGTTGTTCAAGTTTTTCTTTTCACATACCTCACGCCTAAACCGTATCATATTATCGTGTGTATGTGTGTTTTACTTGTTCAATCGCCTCATCTCCTTTCTATATAACTTGTGTTGTAAAACTAGTGACCTAAAAGTGGTATCAATCGCCAAATAGTTGGGTGTACTCGTTTGTTTTTGAAGTTTTGGTTTTGTGTCTTACGCGTAAAGATAACGCAATCTTTGGTTATCTTAAAAACTCGTTTTTACACTTTTAATCCAAGATTCTTGTACTTTCAATGTTTTGAGGTGTTAAAATACTTGTTTTTGGCAAAAAGTTTCAAACTTTACGCGTGGATTTACGCTTTTAAGCTTGTTTTTGTTCGTGGGTGTCGTTCTACGCGTAACCCGCTTAGCGCTTTTGGTACATCAAAATTCACACTTTTGTGTTCTTTTGGTACTATTGAAGCTATTCCATAACAAAAATCTGGTTTAGAAACACATTTGGGCAAAATCAAAGTTACGAGTAATCCTACGCGTATCAAAACCCTAAAATTACGCGTAAGATTTTCCTTGGTTTGATCTTCATTTTCTGGTTTATTCCGTGTTTTCTTACTTGGATAAGTCTGAAAATACGTCGACTTTGGATATCTTTTGCATTGTGAAGTGTAAAAGATCATTTGGGCAAAAAAAACCCTAAAATTACGCATAAGCATAAGCTTACGCCAGAGAAATCCTACGCATAAGATTCACTTTACGCGTAAACTTAGGTCTACGGATAAGGTAATCCTACGCCTAACTTTCTACGCCTAACTTTTGTCTACGCATAACTTTAGTGCTTTTATCCTACTTACGCGGAAGCTAAAACCTACGCGTAACTCCTCATTGTTACGCGTAACTTTTGGTGTTTTTACGCATAAGTGCTACTGGGTTTCTTGTCTTTTCTACTCTAAGGACACTTCATCAACAAAGGTTCATTCGACTACAAAGATCCATTTTACCACACAAGTTTTTCAACATGTCACAACCACCATACTCTAACTATTTCCCTTACACTTATCCTCAACGACAACAACAACTAAGTCCACAACATCAAGAATGGAATCAACAACAAGCAATTTATCAACAACAATTTAATCAACAACATACTCCACAACTTGTTGCAAATCCACAACCTCAAATGGTTCAACCACCACCAAGTCCTCAAGTTCAACCATACACAAATGAATTCAATCAACATCCATCAAGGAACACTATGAAGGAACCCACTTGGTTTGCAAAGATGTGTGAAGCTTTAAGCGGCCAACAATCAATTCATGAGGCTCGATCACTTGATAGACCTCCAATGCTCACTCCAAGAAACTACGATCAATGGGTGATAAGGTTCTTTAGGTTTTGTGATCTGAAGAAGCCACATGGAAAGTTCTTAAAGAAGGTTATCTTAGAAGGTCCATTTGAGATGCCTACTATCATTGTACCCGTAGATCCAAATGCCATTCCACCAAGAGATGAACAAACCAACATTGCTATCAAGCAGATTTAAATCCTCAAGAACTTCTACACTATGAAGCCGATGAACTTGCAATGGAATACATCCTCTTAGGATTACCAAACCCAATTCTTCGTAGTGTTGATGCTCAAAAGACCGCACAAAAGATGTGGGATCATATTCGTCTTCTTATGGAAGGATCGTCAGACTCAATCGAGGATTTGGAATCCAAAATTTACTTGGCTTATGAACACTTCATGATTGAACCTCGAGAGACACTAGAGTCCTATCATCATAGATTTTCAGACATCATCAATGATTTGGATAAACACAACATCATCATGCCAAGAATTGCCGTGAATACTAAGTTCCTAAGTAGTCTTGGTCCTGAATGGGAGAAGTATGTCATTTTTCTCCGTCAAGCTAAGAACATGCATCATTCTACCTACGGATTGTTGTACGATTACTTGAAACCTCATGAAAAGGAAGTTGATCCGGAAAGGATTCTCCGTGCTCAAATTGCTCCACCAACACATCCGGAAAATCAACAACAACTTGCCTTATATGCTCAAAACAGATATTCTCCTCAACCAAAGAACTCAACCAAATGCTTCAAACACACCTTCACAACAACAACCTCAACAAAATCAATTGGTTCCATACAACAACATTGCTCAAGCATATGTCGCTGAAGCGACCGAGGAATCCGATCCGCTCAAGCATTGCAACAAGGATTTGCTATGATTGCTAATGCCTTTAGCCGTTATACCAACAAATCCAACAATCGTATTCGCTCCTCATCTAACACACGGACTCATGCTGTTGTGAACAATGGACGGTTGAAGTTCGTAATCGTGATTATGGTCGCCGATGGGCGGTGGTCAAGGGTTTAATGCTATGGGTAGAAATAACAACAGAGCTCAAGTGGTGGAACAGGAAATGCTCAAAATGGGTTGAATGGTCTTCGATGCTACAACTGCAATGAGAAGGGACACTGGCTAATGCATGCCCAAAGCCAAGGACTAGGGGCAGTGCTTATTTCAAAGAGGCTCTTCTTTAGGCTCTTAAGGATGAAGTCGGTGGAACTCTCACGCACAAAGAACGAGCTTTATGGCAAATGCCGACTCGTGATGATGATATGGAGGACTTGCGTGCCAATGCCAAGTTATGTTGATGGCTAATATGCAAGCTACACATGAGTGACACAGCCCGTATGACACCGATGGCTTGTCTCGTACCGAACAAACCATATTTATCTCTCGATCTCATATCTCCGCCAACATCCGATCCGCAAGGCTCGAATGTTCAAAATGAGTCATCCACATCTCATTCGACGATTTTCAACTAGACCCGTAGTTATATTTGACGATCAAGATGACCAAACGGTTTCCCTTGATAATCAAATTGACTCCGTGGTTATACTTGAGGATCTCAATAATGATCATGTTGTGACTCACAATGAACAAGATGAACTTTTGCCTCATCCAGATTTTGCTCGCTTAATACAAGACCAACAAACCATAGTGGAAGAATGTCGTGCAATTAATCAGGACTTGAAAAGTAAAATGCACTGTTAACAAAGGATTTTGAATGTTTACAAAAGCAACTCAACTTTTTCAAAACTCAAGAAAAACGTGAAAACGGTTTTGAAGCCGCCTTTGCCAAATCTTATCAAAATGAAAAATATTTAGAAAGACAGATGCGTGATCTAGCCGCTTCGAATAATGCTTTGTTGTCCAAATAGAACAATCAAACATGAACATAAAAAGCAAATTAACGCTCTCACCTTGGAAAATCAAAAAGCTAAGGCCGAAGTTGTTAAATTGTCAAAAACAGTTCTCTGCATACAAAAAGCATTCAACGAAACTAATAGATGATCATCTTGAAGAAATCATCGGCTTGCAAAACAAACTTAAAGAGTTTAAAACTGTTGTTTACAAACATGGCAAGTCGGTCACAACCATTGAAAAGTTTACTTTAAAACCAAATCCAAATGGATATGGACCTAATCTTGCTGATTACAAACCTAAGCTTTCAACCAAAGCATTCAAACCAAATCCTCGAAGTTTCCAAAGGCACAATATAAAATTGATAATTCTGTTATGAATGTTGTTGAATATCATCGTCAAGAGGAATTAGATGCATAAGACGAGAGTCGATCAAAATTAAAAACTGTTGTTTACAACAAACCTTTTAATTATTCAAAACCGTCACTTTCGTCACACCAACGGATTCTTCTAACACACCAAGAGTTATCATCGTAACACCGAAGTCTTCTATTGTTAATCCCAAAACAGACTTTGCACAAACTTATGGTCCTTTACCTTCCATTAGTGAAGTAAACTCACAACCCGAAAATCGAAAAATTCTTCGATATTTTGACATTTTCATGGTTGACCTCAAAATTTTACAACATGAGATAGAATATCGATCCGAAATCAAAGTTGAACATTTTCAATCGCCTCTGGCGCGAGAACAAAGAGACATTTTTCCGAAAAATCTTTTACCTAATGTTAAAAACTTGAAAAGTTGTGCAATTGCCTGGGAAAAGGATTTTCATAAGGAACTTGGGGTCATGAAAACGTTTTGAGAAAACGTAAACATCTATTTCAAACACTAAACGTAAAAAGAAAATGTTGAGAAAAGATGTTGATCGACTCTTGGAAGATGTTATCTGTGCTGATGTTCAAAATGTTGTGTTATTGAATTCTTTGTCATATGCATTTGATAATATCTCTGCCGATATCGTTGTTTCGTGGTAAATGTTGAGAACACCGATAATGTGCTTCAGATCGAGTCCTTAAAAGTTGAAAACAAACGATTGTCAAACAAACTTTCAAATGCAATTCGCCGTCTTAATTGGTGTCAAAAAGATATTCATGATCAACAACTTGCTTTTCAACACAAAATCAACCAGCCATGCAAAACCTTCTCGATTCTAAAATTGAGCAAATGGATGATCAAAACGTGTCTTTTAAGTGTCAAATCTCAAAATATGAACAAGAACTTGTAAAAGTTAAAAGGAATATGGTGTCATATTTGATTTACTCAAAAGACTCGTGATGAAGCATCAAATGAACTTGATCATTATCTTGCACACACTAAAGAAGTTATGCATTTTGCTGGAAATGTTCGGTCTGAAAATCAAGATCCGATTCACACTATCATCAAGTTAAGAGGAATGTTAGGAAAGTATGAACAACTTCCGCCAACAATCATTAAGAGATTAGCCCCCGTAACACTTAGTACTCATGCACCTAGAATCTCTACCGCCAAATCACAAGTAGCTAACGTGCTTCCTTCTATCAAACAGAATAGTTGAGTTTTTCCAAACGTCCGCACTTCACGCCTAAGAGCACTCAATCAAGAATAGGAAGTTGCGACCTAAGAAAAGATCAATCAAGAATGCTAAAGTAGAAGAACACCCTAGGACTATGAATAAGACTCACGTTGCCTCCACTATAGATATTGCGTCTCGCAAATGTAATAGAAATAGTGATGTAACGAATGCTAAACCGTTAAGTACTTTTGATATTCAGTCCGATGCACCTTGTGATATTTGTCGTAAAAGTATGAATTCCGATTGCCATGATAAATGTGTTGCTAAAGCTATCATCTCTCGTTTAAGGAATCCTAAGAACCGAATACCTCTAGGCCCACTAATCTTTCTAAGTCTGTGCTTGGTAGACCGCCATCTTTAGATTCTAAGAAACGCTTTGCTGTCCCTGTAGCTCAGTTTCACCTCCTAGGAATGTAGTACCACCTAGTGAATTCACTAAGACTAAAGCAAAGAGTAGTTATAGATGGCCGAAATGGATATATAACACACTAGGATTTAAGTGGATACCTAAAGCTATTGATGTTTGTATATCTACTATAATCGCTATGGAACCCTCTAACATTTCGGGTTCCACATCTACTTCTATTCCATCCGTGTCGCCTCGTGTGTAATGCAGTGATACGATCATTCTCTCGATTGTTGATAGCGGATGTTCCCGACACATGACAGCAATCTTAAACTGTTATCAAACTTTATTGCAAAGTTCATTGGCACCGCCAGTTCGGAATGATCACTTCGCAGCTATCATGGGCTACGGAGACTATGTCAATGGGAACATCGAAATTAGCAGGGTTTACTATGTGGAAGGCCTCGGTCACAATCTGCTTTCAGTAGGTCAATTTTGTGATGGAGATTTGGAGGTTGCTTTCGGGGAGAAAACTTGTTTCATTCGTGATCTACAAGGAAATGACCTTATGTCCGCTCGTAATTCTAGTCTCTACACTATCTCTATGCAAGACATGGTTGCTTCCTCTCCCATTTGCTTACTTTCTAAGGCAACATCAACAAAACCTTGGCTATGGCACCGCCGCTCTCACATCTAAACTTTCAAACCATCACCAACCTTGCTCGACACAAACTAGTTGAAGGACTCCCACGATTCCCGTATTCAAAAGATCACCTTTGCTCAGCTTGTGAACAAGGGAAAAGCACTCGTGCTCATTTTCTTTCAAAGGTGGAACACGCTCTCAAAGATGTGCTTCATCTTCTTCACATGGATTTGTGTGGCCCGATGCGTGCAAACGATCAATGGCAAACGCTACATCTTAGTAATTGTTGATGACTACTCACGATGGACTTGGGTCTACTTTCTTCGTAGCAAAGACCAAGCTCCACAAATGATCATCACATTTCTCACAAAAATACGTGTTCACCGCAACACCGCCGTAATCATCGTAATGCATAAAGGAACCTGAATTTGTTAACAAAACCCTTCGTGAATTCTATGAGAAAGTGGGAATTCAAAGATCAAACATCTATTGCACGCACACCGAACAAAACGGAGTTGTTGAAAGACGAAACCAACGCTAGTGGAAGCCGCAAGAACAATGTTAATCAATGCTAAACTTCCAGATTACTTATGGGCGTAAGAGTATCTGCATGCTATACTCAAAACCGCTCTATGATCACAAAACGCCACAACAAAACACCTTTCGAGCTTGTCCATAACTGAAAACCGAATCTAAAACACTTTCATGTATTTGGATCTCTTTGCTATCCTAATAATGATCGTGATGACTTTGGAAAGCTCAAAGCCAAAGCTGACATTGGAGTCTTTATAGGATATCGTGATAATTCCAAAGGTTTCCGAATCCGAATCGCCGAACAAAAGGTGATGGAAACGATTCATGCTCATTTCGATGAACTTCACGGAAATGGCTTCGAGTATAACAGCTTAGAACCCGGTCACAACCGCTTAAACTTCCTCAACCCCATCATCACCGAAGAAAGCCCTCGCCTAACTCGCCAACAAATGGAAAGGTTATTTGCTCCTCTCGCTCAGGACGATATTGATGAACGTGCTCGTGTGTATCCGCGTTTCGCCGCACAACCCGATAATATTCCTATACCCGATACACCTGCTACAACAACTACCGTTGAAGATGCACCTACACCAGCTTGACTCCAACACAACAGCTTGAACACACCGCTTCCAACAATGATGAACCACCGATGATATTCTCAATGAAATACCCCACCGCAGATTTTGATCCAAATGCGTTCTTCAACCCGCTTGCTAATGAGATCGCCGCACTGATGTCGCGAATCTTCAACAAACCATTTGAATCCTCGAACCGCACAATGTATACCAACATCAACCCTCCACACATAGATGGACAAAAGACCATCCTCTGGAAAACATTATTGGCAACCCGAATCAACCAGTCGTTACGAGACAACGCCTTCACACGACGGTGAACATTGCATTTATGCACTCACCGCTCCGCCAATCAACCTAAAACATCAAAGACGCAATGACAAAAGACAACCGGATTGAATCCATGCAAGAAGAACTCAACCAATTCAAACGCCTTGAAGTATGGGAATTGGTTGAAAGACCAACAGAGTCTACGCCATTGGTCTAAAATGGATTTGGAAAACAAATTGATGTCAAGGGAAACGTCATCCCAAACAAGTCACGCCTAGTGGCTAAGGGTTATCGCCGTGAAGAGGGAATAGACTTTGAAGAATCTTTTGCTCCGCTGCTCGCCTTGAGGTCGTTCGATATTTCTAGCGTCACGCTCATATGAATATGACGGTCTATCGATGGATGTCAAAACGCGCTTCTCAATGGACAACTTAAAGAAACGGTTTATGTCACCAACCGATGGATTCGTTGATCCCGAAGTTCCGAATCATGTTTACAAACCTAACAAAGCTCTTTATGGTCTCAAACAAGCTCCTCGGCATGGTACGATAAGCTATCATCTTTCCTCATTGCCAATAATTTCACCAAAGGTTCGGTTGACCCAACTCTTTTTATACAATATCACGGGAACATATCTTAATTGTTCAAATTTACGTGGATGACATCATTTTGGGTCTACACATAAAAAGTTTTCAATCGCTTTTGCAAAACTAATGAAGAAAAATTTTGAAATGTCCATGATGGGTGAACTTACATTCTTTCTAGGACTACAAGTTCATCAATCACCCCGTGGTATTTTCTTGAGTCAGCCCAAATATGCCCTTGAATTGTTAAACAAATTTGGAATGAAAACCTGTGACACCTATGCCACACCAATGGCTCATACCAAGAAGCTAGACGCCGATTTACATGGGAAATTGGTGGACCCTACAAAATACCGTAGTATTATTGGATCTCTCATGTATCTAACCTAGCGCACTGATATTGTCTTTGCCGCTTATCTATGCTCCCGCTATCGGCCGCGACCAACAAACCCACCTCTCGAGGCTAAAAGAATCCTCCGATACATAAAGGGAACCATTAACTTGGGGATCCGTATCCGGGATTCGGTTTTGAACTAATCGCTTTTGACGACCACGCAGATGCTTAGACTCACGGAAAAGTACTTCAGAGCTTTACAATTTCTTGGTGATAAACTGGTGTCATGGCAATCAAAGAAACAGGATTGTACATCGCCATCAACCGGCGTAATATGTAGCCATGTCCGCATGTTGTGCTCAAGTCATATGGATGAGAACACAACTCAAAGACTATGGTTACGTATTTGACATAATCCCGATGTATTGCGACAATCGGAGTGCCATTGCAATCTCGTGCAACTCGCCAAAGACTCGAAATCAAAGCACATCGATCTTCGATATCATTTCATCAAGGATCACGTGGAACATGGTATTGTTGAATTATATTTTGGGTACGAATACCAATTGGCGATCTTCTCACCAAAGCCTTGCCTCCCGCTAGGTTTAATGAGTTGGTCCACCGGATTGGTATGAGGTGTTTGACTCAAGAGGAATTGATGACCTCTCCTAAAACAGCCTTAAAACCTATCAAACACCAAAATCTCTTTTGTAAATAATTTTTCAAAAACAAAATACAAAATTATAAAACCCGATAAAACAACAAAAATATTCTTCTATCTATTTTCTTTCAACATTGCAAGTACATTTCTTCCGTCAACACTTTAATCTTTCAAAATTCAATATTTTTCCGATCAAGTGTTGAGGGGGAGAAAATAAACTTTAACTGCTTCAAAACATCTGTGTACTTGCATGTTATCATATCTCGGTTGAATCTTTTACAAATGGTGGTACATTTTCTGGTTCAAAGACACTCCTCGGACTTTAATTAATAACCTTTCATTATTTTCTCAAGTCGAGGGGAGTGTCGTCAAGTTTCTTTCCTAAAATCTTCGTTTGGTAACCATAATGGAAGTTAAAAGGCTTTGGATGAAAATGGCAAAGGTGGAGGGACCAAAACTGTCAAAAGGTTAAACTCACTTTTAATAAAACACCCTCCCACCTACTTTCACTTCTCATTTATTACAAAACCTAAAACCATCCTACGCACAAAATTCACTCAAGAAATCCGTGTTTTGATCATCATTTTGTAAGTGGATTAATGTTTCTAACATGTTTTTGAACATTGGTTTTGATTTTCAAATTAATTCAACGGTCAAATCTATCGATATGAGTGATTTTGTGTTCTTCGCCTACGCGTAAGAACACATGATCATGTGTTATGTGTTTATGGTTAAAAGGAATGTGTCAAAATGTTTTAACAACATCTATGATATAGTTTATAAGCTCAAAACAAACCCGAAACACTAATTAATGATTTTTGAAATATTAGGGTTTATGAGTCGAATTGGGTATTTCTAAATGTGAAGTGTTTTGGTCAAAAAGATTGTTGGGTTATGCTCTTGTGTTATTGAATTGATGATTTCCAAGGTCTATAACCACCCAGAAACACTAATTGGTTAACAATTTGAAATTAGGGTTTAAGGTTCTTAAGATTGGGTATTTTTGATTCATTGCAAATTAAGTGTTAAAACTTGGTCATTATGCTCTCACAACATCTAAGATATACCAGAAAAACTTTGGTGCATATTCCATGGCTGGATCTCATACGCCTAGATTTAGGGTTTAGACTACGCGTATGTAGTTCTACGCATAACCGTAACATGTTCTTGCCATGATCTGTTGTTAAAATGAATGTTATGTGTTAATAATTGATGATATGATGCTTTATTTCGTGCTTGTTACTTGTGAAAATCATAATCAAGGTCATTTGCACTCTACGCATAAGGATTACCCTACGCGTAGTCATGTTACGCGTAAGAATAATCCTACGCATAACAGCTACGCATAAGGTTCTACAATGGACTACGCGTATCCCGTGAAGGATATGCGAACAAGGACCTCTACGCATAAGGTCAACTCTTACGAGTAGCCTTACGCGTAAGGTTAATATATGCCTACGCATAAGCTCTACGCATAAGGTCTCCTTTTCCTACGCGTCACACTTCTTACGCGTAGTTAGATTCTACGCGTAAGTTTACGCCTAACGCATATATCATTCCCGCTCACGCATAACTTTGCCAAAACTACGCTTAACCCTGGATTGACCTTCATGATGAATTGTTACTTGTACAAACTTGTAAATAAACTAATCATATCATCACTAATCCTAAAATGTCACTAATAAACTTAAATCATTTGATATGTTGTGAACAATAAGTGATAAAATAAACTTTAAAACTTAAAGTTAACTAACTCACAAAACATTTCACGACATCATTGGACTATTGAATATACAAGTGACTTAGGACTCGTAACAATCATTGACACATTCAATAACTAGACAATAAGACCTTCGTTGACTAACATTATGTCTTTCGATATGTTGGTTCTTTTGGCTAATGTTATTTCGCATCACGACATGGTGAACAAATGAATATGGATGCACCTGAAGTTCTCTCCATTGCCGATATCTATCCTCATGGCTATCCAATGAAGATAGGAAAGAATAATCTCCGTGTTGACTTTGACAACCTCACTTGCTCATAATCTTCATGTTTAATTGCTATTGATATTCTCGAGGACTCATCCGTATCGTAACATGCTTTCACACTCGCAATCGTTCTCGAGATCTACATCCAACAGCTTCGAACACTATGGAAAGGGTCAAAGGACAAACCGCCGTGACGGTGACTCAATCACAAACAAGTCACCATTACACCTCGCAGACTTAAGGGTCGTTCTCCTAATTCCCGATGTCGATCCAACCAAACTATATGCCACACCCTGCCAAGAGCTCACTCTCCAATTCTTAATCAATATCGGTTATGACGAGGCTACCGGAGTAATCACCAAGCATTCTCACGTAGAGCTTAAGAGTATTCCTCAACCCCGGAGAACTCTCTACATGATCATCACCAAGTCTGCTTCGGTCGCATAAATGCTATGAGCACCCTAAGCTCATGGAACTGCAAATATTCTGGGCATTGGTCAACAAGAAACACATCGCTATCGAAGCTCCGATTTGGGATGACATGATGTCATTTCTCAACAAACTTGGCTCAAAGATTCCCTACATCAGATATACTAAATTGTTGATCCAGAGAGCACTTGGACTTCATCCCGACATTCCCAAGAGGCTCAATGACCCCCACAATCACGACATGTTGACGGAACCCATTCTATCTGTCAGAATCAAGGAAACGTCTACAAAGAAACAAGGTGCCGTTGCCAGATTTCCTTCTAATCAAGATGTCGAAAGCTCAAACGCATAAAAGGTATCCGGAAGCAGTTAGACAAGGCAAAGTTGGTCATCTCGACGAAAAATCTTCGAACACCTGTAAGGAGAACCAAAAGAGGAAGTGCAGGAAGTACGGCAAGTACCGTGAGTCAAAGGAAGTTCCCCAAGAGGAACCCTCCTTCAAAGAGGATTGTTCCATCTAAGGAAGCCGCTCCCATCCCAATTCCCAAACCCGAACCGCAAAGAAAGCTTGTGGACGAAAGCTCAAGGTACCGACACGATGAAGAGATTACCTACTCAATCGCAACCGTAACCCTCCTCCAGCACTAAACCTCCAAGTCCAAAGCTGAACATGGAAAAGGAAAGACTCCGTACTTGAGTCTTATGATGAAAGCTCAAGAAGAAGAAGAGCAACCTGGATCAATCATACAGAAGAAGTTTAAATTAGTTAGACAAATTCAAAAGTCAAGAATTTGCAAAGATCAAATGGGTGGCCCCGAGGATCGAGTGGTGCTATCCACTCTTCACCAGTCCCGATGCGCGTTAATCAACCCGATAAGGGATCCGTGCCACCACTCTTGTGCAACAACAAACGCTTGTGAAGGAGTCTACTGATCTTAACATTGAGGAACCAGAAAAGAATAAGACCGAGAAAGAGAAAACTGATGAAGAAGCTAAGGAACAGACGGAAGAAAAGGCTAAACCTGGACATGATGACGAAGAAGATTATGATGACTTTCTTCTCAACAGTCCAACTCGCTCCAAGGAGGATACTTCTGCACCTCCAAAGGACCCCGAATCTCCTCATGTCCCTCCTCATCGATTCTTCATCTCACTCATCACCACCACCATCAAAAAGATCAACAAAATCATCATCCAAATCTGGGAAGAAACCACCTCGATCTTGGATTTCTCAAGCTCATAAACGGATTCACAAAGCCGCCAAACAAGTCGAAAGAAAACGTGCTCTACAAAAGCTAAATTTCTTTGTCGATCACATACAAAGATATGTATGACGAGCATGACAAGATGGAGAAAGAAAGGGAATTTGTTCCGAAGTTCATGAAGAGTCATCGTAAAGAGGAACTGAACGAAATGATCGAAGGTTACTAACAAGTACCTTCGTGATATCGCTCCTAAAGTCCAAAAGGAACTGGAAAAAAGAAGAGATCATACTCACAAGTTTCTTCTCGACATCGTCCCCGTGTGACTAGAGAAATATTTTCCGGATAACTCACCCCTAACATCGTAGCATTGGTTAAAAATACAATGGCCAAAGAAGTCGATCTCTCAACTGAAGTTAATCGCTAAACTTGTGATACAAATGTCAAAGCGATCCGAACGCTTACTTCGGATGAAGCTAAATTTTTCGAAAATCTACTTGATTTTCAACTCAGATCATCATGCAAGGAGTCAACCGATCAACCCAAACGACCAAGAGATGACGATGATAAGGATAAGGATTCTCGACCTAAACGCCGTAAGCTGTAAATCTACCTCTATGCCACCTCCTCCACCACTAACTTCTTCTCAACAAAAGTCTCCTCCACCTCGGTCTTCTATCGATAAACCTCGACGATTCCGAAGTTACCACCCCGACTCATAAAACGGTGATTACTTTGAGTATACGGGTGGTGACGATGAAGAGGTCCTTGAGCCCCTACAACAACCCACTTCTCCCAAACAAGTGCAAAACCAAGATCATCATCAAGGCCTTCCAAAAGAAGAAGAAGACGACTCACCGAGTCGTCTCATGGCTAGATGACGATAAAACCAAAGAGTTTGAATGGTTCTCCACACTTGTCAATCAAACTCCCTACCCCGATGAAGGTCAAGAATTGGTAGACGGTTCTACATTGGAGCACGCAAAACTTTTGCAAGAAAAGTTCCATGTGAAGAAAATGACGAAATCTGAAGTGAAGCGAATCAAGAATGAAGCATTCCAACTTCTTAAAGACAGCTCAAAGCCTCGAGGTCGAATATCATCTTGAGAACATCGCTCGAGCTATGTCTAACGACATGGATTGGCTCAATCCCGAAGCAAACATTGACTTCACACAAAGGGACAACCCTCCATACTACACCGATTGGACCAAACCCCTACCGACCATTGGCCAAACAGACGAACCACGGATTCCCTTCCGATACTTCTTTAACAGAGACCCGGATTTTCTCTTACACGGTAGCGATGGTTCGCGAAAATACGCTACATCATTGACTCTTCCATTCCCAGCGGCTATTTACTCAAACCGCATAGCTATCGAGGAACGTGCAAATCACTTGTTTTTCGACAACGCAAGCATACGACCAAGATGCATTGTATGGGATTCATCATTGGTCTGAACGCCGAAGAATCTACTACGAAGCCGCCGGTTCAAGTCTCAACATGCAGTGTATAGTTCTAAGGACATCGTGGCCATCAAACACATTGATCTCAAGTCTAAGTGGGACTACACATTCTTAAAGAATATCATAGTCAAACGACAAGATGAACAGGACTATGGATTCTCCGAGGCCGACTTTGAGAACTTGTCCCTCAACGACATCGAAGACATGTACCTTGCCAAAGTACGTGGTCGATGAGACAATTCTCGATCAAGTTCAACGTGAATTTATCAAGTCAGCTCTCATCTTCATTAGACGATCGTGATCAAAGAACGGTTGAAGATATCCGTGATGGTCGTTGAATCTTATCGACGCGTGTCAACCTCACTCCTCCAACGCTTACTCTTCCCGATCTCAATAAGCTACCTCAATATACGCCATCGCAAACCTTTCGAGTTGTTTACCGCAGTGAACTTCAAAGAAACTGCTTAATGGCGTGTAGTGATCTTCAGAAATTCGGGTATCATACTTTGAAGCCGGTTAGGGACGGATTAGCGCATGTTGAAGGATATACCTGAAAGTTGGGTCTCGTAGCCGGAATTCTCGTGAAAGGAGGGATGTGAGAAGGATCATCACCATGATTGATGAACGGTTGTTCGAAGGGATCAGCCAGCACGATTGGAGAGCTATGTTGGTGGTCGACCCAGAGAAACATCACCGCTTTCAACGCCCGCGCACTCTCGGGAACATCACCGCACTTCCCGTACCCCTTGAATTGTTTCCTTCATAATTTTGGATGTATGATTATATATGTCAATGGCTTGTGCACACATAACAATGTACAACCCGTAATTGTCAAGAAAGGACCCTGTGGTACGCCTCAGTGCCACAATCCTTATAAAAGGAGCTAAAGCTTCTTACTTTTGAGTAAAACCTATCAAACCTTTCATTTTTCAAGGTTTTGCTCAAAAGAACAAGTACTTTCCCTTATGATTTTCAAAACCTCAACCGCTTATATCACTTGTTGAGGGGGAGTACTTGATTCAAAACTTTGTTCACAAATTGTTCACAAGTGGTCATTCTTCCCGCAACACTCGAAATGGTCATATTTATTCTCAAACGCTTCAAAAATAACACTTTAATATGCCATTTTTGAGGGGAGAAAATTGTGTGATAAGAAATATGTTGTACAAAATGCAAATGAATCTGTGTACCTCGTGACTTAACCAACTAATTGACGGTACTAAACTGTTAGTAACTCGAAAAGACTTGTCCCGACGGTAATAATTTCAAGCTAGTTCGCTAGTGATGTAAACGTGTCTCGCAAAGGACTTGTCTGAGTAGAATGTACCATTCGAGAAACTTTTGATAGACATGAACTCCGACGGGTTTGACAACCTTCCAAGGTTTGTCTACACCTTCAAGGTAGTTATTAGAGCTAGTTGTCACCTAAAAGCCGACAATGTAACTCTTTAACTATGCAACGTAACCGTGTCTCGCGTGGGATTGTCTATCTTCAGTGGATCAATTCAAAAGTGCGCTTCTTTCCTCACGTGCATTTAACCATTAAAACTATTAAGCACATGTGGAGGGGAGTATTTATGCAAAACATCATCTCTCACAATGGTTCAAACATGTTTTTCATTAACAAACCCTTTGAGAGACATTTTTTCATACAATGGTTTTAATGGCAAACATAGGTTAGTCATGGAGTTATAAGGTGACTAAGGTTAGGAATAACCGTCCTATGATCCGCCAGAGCCGGAGGGATCTACCCAAGGACACTACAAATAGTTAGTATTTAGAAGTCCTTAGGTATGATTGTAAAAAGGAGAAAATGAGAATCGGAGAAAGAAGGAGTTGAAGAATTAAAAAGAAATGCAAAGAAAAGGGTGAAAAGAAATAGGCCTCCCGATTATTCAACTTAGGCGCATAATCGGTTCAATTCATATGCTACGGGTTGTCACTTAGTGACGCCGGTATTGAAGATTAAAAGTCGTCATGGACCCAAAGGACGCATGCACTAAACCTTCTTATCCACTCAAGTTTCTCTCAACAGAAGCTTGTTTCATTCTCACAGGGAACCCTACGTAAACTATCGGCTTTCTCCTAGAGATTGCCGGTATTGAAGAAGGAGACCCTCTCCCTAGTCTCCGCTCCAGAAAACCAAAACGCACTATTGAGTCTAGAGCCACGAGATTCATCAAAAGATCTCTTAGGAACACTTGACATTTAATCACTTGATGATCAACTAATAAGATCATCGGTGGTTCATATCGAGTCCTTCACCGATCTTAGCAATCTGTCGAGAACATTTATGAGAGGTTCACATCTGTGATCCTCATTGATTGAATGGAAACTCCGCCGTGGTCAACATCAAACACCTCAGCAGGTCACTTCGGTAACTCCCCGTGGATTACGCGGAGTGTGTCTCAAACGGTCTACGTCAGAGGTGATGCTTCGTGTACCTCACGACTCATCTCAATCGTAGATGTACTTCGTACATCGCGTTATCTCACTTGTGGGACTCCATTCAGAACGCCTTTGTAAGAATTAGAGTTGTGTTCCTCACACTATGCCGTTGACACTCGAAGTTCAAACTTGTAAGTGCCCGAAACCGCTTATTACTAACCGTTTGAAATGTTTTCTTCTTATGGAAGCTCCGGAGCGGGATGATCGTGCCGATTCTTCTCATGCTCACGCCAACATCATCACTAATGGAAGTTCTATTCCAATGCAACACAACAAATGTAATGATTCTTCATCAACCAAAGAATCTACAAAGTCAAAGACTTAAAGAACTTCATCAAGATTGATTTCCAACGCCAAAGAGCGTGTGAGCATGTTGAAGAATGACGTGGAGACACCGGAGCAAAAGCGCACTGAGGCGCATCGATGCGCACAACAACATACTATCACTTTCACCACAAAGAACAATGATCAAAGAACAAAGTTAAAGATGACGCCAAAGCATAACCTGCTCAAAGATAACTATCTCTACACCGGGAGATTGTTCGAATCAAGGCAATTCTTCTCACAAGAAAGAAGAATGTCGAAGACGCCATCGCTACTATTACATCAACGCCTTCACCGCTTACATTCATATATACTTGAGGGGGAGATTGTTGGAATCACTCCTAAACAGGATTTCAAGTATTTATATTTCATATGTAATAGGTAGCTTTATTATGGCCTTTATGTTTGTTTAAGGTCAAGCTTATGTAGAAGGCCCATAAGCTTAGGCCCAAGCCCAATAAGGAATAGGGAAGGAGAGGGAGTGTTGCCCTAGCTCCTTGCCTATATAAACCATGTAATAACCTTCATTTGAAGGTTGGTTGTTCAAGTTATTTCCTTTCATACTCCTACGCGTAAACCGTATCCTATTATCGTGTGTGTGTGTGGTTTTACTTGTTCAATCGCCTCATCTCCTTTCTATATAACTTGTGTTGTAAAACTAGTGACCTAACAAGAGGGTTGGATGTTCATTTCGAATCTAACCTTCCATGAGTTTCTCTTTCTAGAATATCCTACTTTCTCTCTCTAAAACCATCTAATCATACGCCTTGTTTTGGATTGAAAAGTGTGATTTTGAAGTTTTTCTTGCTAGCGACTTGACTCTCGTAGTGTTTTTCTTCGTAGCGACTTGCTTTAGTAACTGTTAGCGAGTTGTAGTGTTAATTGTTAGCGACTTGAGCGTAGCGACTTGTCTATTGAGACTGTGACAACTCGCAATTTCAGGTCATTTCTCAAATTACTATTCATCTCGGGAATTTTACTATTCACCTTTTTCGAAGTCGAAGTAATATTCTGAGAACGTATTTTAAAATTTACTATTCACGAAACACTATTCATTTCCGGACAAAATCACTATTTAAGTTTCACTATTTCATCATTTATCGTAAACTAGGTTTACGAGTATCAAATTCGCGTAACCTTAATGGTTTGGCTGCGAATTCATGAACATATCATCAAGGACATTTCATATAGACTAGATTTAGTCTACATATCATCAATAACATCATTTCATATCGGTTCATGCATGGATTTGCATTTTTCAATTAAACGTTTATTTTCCTATTAAATAAACGCTATCGCGTAAACATTTATTTTTAATATTGATCCGACACTTCCAAAAATAATCCTAATATATTTTTATACTCATTTTAAGACTATAAAAATTATATTATTAGTTACCCGATGTTTTCAATTTATTTTGTATATAAATTGTTATATATAAATATTTACGACGGTTTTCGTAAATTCAACACGATAAATATTTATTCACTCAATTCTTGCAAAAAATGTATTTTTATAATTTTTACGGCTTCAATATATTTTATTTTGTTCCGTTAAAATCTATTTTTAGTTAACGCTACAAATAATACTTAATTATATATACAAATTACACATTATACTTTACAAATAATACATTAATACATAAAAAAATCTACCCCACCCCCACCCCCCCTTAAGCCCCAAGGCCGGTCACCCCTTTTTCAATATAAGTGAGCAATTTGATTTTTGCTACTAAACATGTACACCTATCTATATATTTAGATATTTACACAAAAACACATAGCATCACACATTTGAAGGTGAAAAATGAATGAAATGCTCTCTTTTTCTCTCCAAAATTCGGCCAAGCTAGAAACCAAGAGGAAATCATATTATTTTTCAAGATCTAGTGTTTATCAAGCTCTACTAGTGATATATGTTAAGGTTTTGAAATAAAAACCTATAGATTAATTAAGGTTTTCATCATTTTCTTCCACAACATCATTCAAGTAAGCATTTCATGATCATCATAATTCTTTCATATTCATCTTTTTGTTATTTCATCATTTTGCAAGAAACATGCATGTTACATATGAATTTATACCACTTTTGTTGTTTTTATTACTTATTATGTAATATAATTATCCTATAATGAATCCCTTGAAACATATCACTTTTGGTGATGTCTAGGAACCCATGACACCCTAAGAAGGTGTATGGTAGGATTTGAATAGCTTCGGAGCTGTTTTGAATTGGTTAGAATAGGTTTGGCGCGAGAAAAACTCATTTCGACAACTTTATTTAGAGGTCTGATCATATTTTGAAATTCTGGAATTTTCGACAGTAAGCAAAATATTTTGGGCTAGATATTTGGAAAATATACTTTAAAACGAAAACGTGGCCGCTTTAACGGGTTAAAACGGAGTTATAACGAAGAAGTTATGATATTTTCAAGTTGGACGACGAAAACTATAAAATCCTAAAAATTCAGCATGTTACGTCCACTTTTTACGAGTCAAAAATGGCTCTTAAGCGTTATGAAATGTGTCGATCTTATAAAAAATATATAAGTTTACTTTGATACGAAGCTAAGAACAAATTTGGAGAACATATTTTGGAGAACATATTTTGGAGAACACATTTTGGAGAACAAATATTTTGGAGAACAAATATTTTGGAGAACATATTTTGGAGAACAAATTTGAAGAACAAAGTTGGAGAACTAATTTGGAGTACTTTCTCTTATAAAATGATGTATTCTAGTAAAAGTAAGTTCGCCTAGCATATTTTCCAAAATGTCCAACCGTTCGTCAAGCGGAGTTGTAATGAATAAAATACGGTCACTTAAACTTTGCCGAAAACCATCCTTAAATAATATTTCGGACACAAGTACCATACTTTACCTATCTTTTTCTCCATGATCGAGACTTCTAGGATGAAAACTTAAATGCTAAAACTTTGAGATAATGATACAAGCTTCCCAAAACCGTTGAGTTTGTTTCCTAACACTCGATGTGCACCATTTTACGACTAGCTCTTCGAGGCCGATTAGTCACTTTCATGAAATTGTCAAATGACATTATTTTACGACGAAAAGTTATAATTTCATATTAAATCACAAAATGACTATCGTAGGATATCATTTCAACGTATATACTTGTAAAGTATTTTATGACATGACGAGATGTCATAAACTTATATTTCGACGATAAATTCTATTTTCAAAAATGTACAAGTGGTATAGATTACATGTGGATTTGCTTGCACGACATTGTTTCATGATTTACATTGGAACATATCATTCATAATAGGTCACAGTCAGAGGTTACGCCTCATTTCAGTATTTCCATTATATCATCATAATCATTGCAACAGGTGAGTTTTCATAGCCCCGATTTATTCAAGTTTTTATTTTATTTCAAACCTACGGGGGAGAATACATTGCACATCATTTTTATCACGATACCAAGTATATCAAATTCATTACATTGCTTAAGTTACCTCATTGCCCGTTAAATGTCCCCATTTCATAATCATGAACCGTTAATTTCATAGAAGCGAGGGTGAGTGGATAGATCTATCGAAGGTGACACCTCCATCCGGGTTGGTGGATTCCAACCGGACGGATGCATTTCATTTCATTATCATTATTTGAGTTGTTTGGCAAAACACTCTGTTGGGTCGAACATCAGTCAAGCTTCGGTGTCATGTGCTTAAGCAATTGTATCATTTTTGTGACATATTGTCATACATGGCCTATACTTGTGGTAGCCGTATTAAACATTTTTAACAACTCTATGAACTCACTCAACCTTTGTGTTGACACTTTTAGCAATGTCTTTTCAGGTAACTAAGGCATTCACTTCATGGCATGCACGTGGACATATCATAGAGTCGCGATGACGACGCGTCTCACATGGGATTTATACACTTTAAAAACATCGTTTGACTTGTACCAAACTTATTTTCCACACATGTTGATTTTCATTTGGGACCTATACTTTGTAAACTCTGATTATTTTATTAAATCAACCGATGTGTTTTCCAAACGACACTTTAGGTCGTTCAATATAACTGTGATTGTGATGCTATGACAGTCAATCCCCAGGAATTCCATTCCGCTGCAAAACAGGTAATTTGGGGGTGTGACAGATTGGCATCAGAGCTTCGGTTATAGAGAACTAGGTCGCGTCATTGACCCTAGACTATAACTACATCATCATAGCATCTCATCATTTCATCATAAGTGCATAGTCACTATACATGCGGTTTCATACGCACATTTTGCGAGTTATTTACTTTCATTTCAAATCGATTGTCACATTAATGCCTTCAGATACCCATCCCATCACTTTGACATGGAGAATGCCATGTCATTCCCTATCACAATTTTAACATCAGTTGACTCAACACCGATAACATCAGATGATGAGACTGAACCCTTTTAGGAGGACGAAGTTGCACCTACACCATCGCGATCACTATTGATTCACCGTAGGATTAGGACAATTTTTATCATTCCATTGGGACAGATTATACCATTTGGTAGAACTTATAGGTTTAGTCCTAATGAACCTATTTTCTTAACTCACCACAAGGATTTTCATTATCATCATTGTCATCATTTTCATCATCATTGTCATCTAGAGTACCATCTGTGCCATCACATCTCATAGACACTACTCATACACCTGACTTGCAGCTTGGGAAGCGTGCATGATTTGACACACCATTATCATTTATCACTAAGACTATAGACACTACATCATCTCATAGGTTTGAGGACTGTGAGATTTCTAGGGCTATTGCTGCTAGACCGCCTACTACTCCTACACTTGAAACACGATTTGACCATCAACATGAACAGATAATAGGTACCTTTCAATCATATGTAATCTTTATCCCTTATTAACTCCACGATAATCACAACCTTTGTTCATTTCATTCCTATTCCAATTGCTCAATTTTCAATCATTTCGCGACAATACATCACTATCTTACTAGGGGTTAGGCCAACTTTATTCTTGACCAATTAAGAGACTATTACCATTTTATGAGGTTCTCCCATGTATCCTACAAACCATTCAAAAAATTTTATTTCAAGTTATTTTGCTACCATTTCACGAAATTATTTCACTTAATTTTATTTCAAGCTATTCTACACCATCTTAGAAACATGGTTTCATAAAGTTTTAAAACAAAGTTGTTTCGTTACCACCCTATCAATTGGCTTTCAGTCATTTTATCAACTATTTAATACCATCATGCGGAACGATTTTCATGTTAATCTGAAAAATTATTGTGCCATTATCTTACAAAACAAAACGTTGAATACCATCTAAAACTTCGGAGGAACATAATACCATTTCAACAAAACCAAGCATCACATCGTTTGTCCTCGATTATACATGGCCTGATCACCTATGTATAATTCAGGAAGAATTATGTCATGAAAGTAACAAGCATCATTTCAAATCTCTTAAAACAATCTTCACTCAAAAGCAAGGCTTTGTAATCAGATAAATTGTTCATAAACATTTTTTTAACACTCTATAGAAGCCCACGCCATTCATTCCTCACTCAACCGATAAGTTAGAATTTGATGAGTTACTTTTTTTAGGAAAGGCTTCCTATACCATCTATGAGGAGGATTCCTCGATACAAGAAAAGAATGAAAGCATTCTAGGACTACCAACAAGGACTAGAAGTATATAGTAAGACGTTTCAAAACTCAACAAAAATCTTAAGACATCACGAGACATTCCGAAACACTATTTTGGACTAGAAGCCAAATTATATCATTTCAAAAGTACTAGCTAGACCGAGTTACAAGATTTAGTACAAAGCGAATACACACTAAGCAACACTATAGGGATAAACCAAGTCTTCTAAATGAGACTACAGAACATTCCATTAAACATGGCTTCAACAATATGTGAACTTCCCTACAATGAGTTTTCCTTAAAGGAAAATTTGGTTAAATTAAGGTTATCAATATAAAATTCCCCTAAGGCATTGTGTTCCCTAGAAATTCCAGGTAACCTCACTTCTATATCAGGAGATGCAACAGGTTTGAACATATCTGACAATAAATGACTCTCCATCTACAAGTGAAATTAGAACAAATATTCTTCGACATGGTATGAACTGATATCTATTTTCTTGCTAGCATGATAGCAATATAAGTGATGAAATATTTTAGAAGCACTCAATATCGGGACAAATCTTGAAAATCAACCACTACACCGCATCACTTATTCATTTAAGGTTTTGTGACTTTACGACATAGAGTGTGGAAATATTTCGATAAGAGAAATTAAGAGAGTCATCATCAAACAATAAACATTTTAGTCATGGAGACTAAGCACCTTAGGAAAGTAAGACTCAAGTAATGACATTCGCTGGAACGAGAAACGCGAGGAATCACAATTGTTACCCATAATCTATTCTTTTCAATAAGGGCATTTTTTTGACAGACTTAACATTTTGAAATTTGGCATGAGACACGTAGTATCAATTTCAGTTGTACATAATATAAGGAAGCCGATCTTCTTTAGATTTCTAGCAATCATTTCAATCTTTCCATGGAACCTACTAGGACATGATTACCGCCTATTATCCTCAGCTCAATGGTTAGAGCGAGAGAACAATTCAAACATTACAAGATATACTCAAGGCATGTGTAATTTTCTAGAAATGATTAGGTAAATCATTCTTCATCGAACAAGTTGCTTTACAACAATAGTCAACACATGAACATATTGACTACACCAATTGAGGCACTCTATGGTCGAGGTGTCAATCACTTATTCACGGGTCAAAACCAGAAAAGTTTAACTCACAAGTCCATAAGTCATTCATGAAACAACAAAGTGATCGAACACATCAAAAATCAGTTACAAGTAACAACATATAGCTAGATAAGCTACGTCGATATACGACGCAAAATATTGGAAGTATGTTCCATAAGTCGCAAACCATTAGAATTTCAAGTTGGCAACAAATTTATGTTCAAAGTCCCGTCTTGGAAAGGCGTGGTACGATTCAGAAAAAACATTGGACGACCCAATGCGACTCCAATATCCTCACCTTTTCACAAGTAACATTGTAGAACCTAACATGGACTGAATTCAGGGACTGAATTCCTTTTTTGTTGGGCGAATGTGATAACTCGCAATTTCAGGTCATTTCTCAAATTACTATTCATCTCGGGAATTTTACTATTCCCCATTTTCGAAGTCGAAGTAATATTCTGAGAACGTATTTAAAAATTTACTATTCACGAAACACTATTCATTTCCGGACAAAATCACTATTTAAGTTTCACTATTTCATCATTTATCGTAAACTAGGTTTACGAGTATCAAATTCGCGTAACCTTAATGGTTTAGCTGCGAATTCATGAACATATCATCAAGGACATTTCATATAGACTAGATTTAGTCTACATATCATCAATAACATCATTTCATATCGGTTCATGCATGGATTTGCATTTTTCAATTAAACGTTTATTTTCCTATTAAATAAACGCTATCGCGTAAACATTTATTTTGAATATTGATCCGACACTTCCAAAAATAATCCTAATATATTTTTATACTCATTTTAAGACTATAAAAATTATATTATTAGTTACCCGATGTTTTCAATTTATTTTGTATATAAATTGTTATATATAAATATTTACGACGGTTTTCGTAAATTCAACACGATAAATATTTATTCACTCAATTCTTGCAAGAAATGTATTTTTATAATTTTTACGGCTTCAATATATTTTATTTTGTTCCGTTAAAATCTATTTTTAGTTAACGCTACAATTAATACTTAATTATACATACAAATTACACATTATACATTACAAATAATAGATTAATACATCAAAAACCCCCCCCCCCCCCCCCCCCCCCCTAAGCCCCAAGGCCGGCCACCCCTTTTTCAACATAAGTGAGCAATTTGATTTTTGCTACTAAACATGTACACGTATCTATATATTTAGATATTTACACAAAAACACATAGCATCACACATTTGAAGGTGAAAAATGAATGAAATGCTCTCTTTTTCTCTCCAAAATTTGGCCAAGATAGAAACCAAGAGGAAATCATATTATTTTTCAAGATCTAGTGTTTATCAAGCTCGACTAGTGATATATGTTAAGGTTTTGAAATAAAAACCTATAGATTAATTAAGGTTTTCATCATTTTCTTCCACAACATCATTCAATTAAGCATTTCATGATCATCATAATTCTTTCATATTCATCTTTTTGTTATTTCATCATTTTTGCCAGAAACATGCATGTTACATATGAATTTATACCACTTTTGTTGTTTTTATTACTTATTATGTAATATAATTATCCTATAATGAATCCCTTGAAACATATCACTTTTGGTGATGTCTAGGAACCCATGACACCCTAAGAAGGTGTATGGTAGGATTTGAATAGCTTCGGAGTTGTTTTGAATTGGTTAGAATAGGTTTGGCGCGAGAAAAACTCATTTCGACAACTTTATTTAGAGGTCTGATCATATTTTGAAATTCTGGAATTTTCGACAGTAAGCAAAATATTTTGGGCTAGATATTTGGAAAATATACTTAAAAACGAAAACGTGGCCGCTTGAACGGGTTAAAACGGAGTTATAACGAAGAAGTTATGATATTTTCAAGTTGGACGACGAAAACTATAAAATCCTGAAAATTCAGCATGTTACGTCCACTTTTTACGAGTCAAAAATGGCTCTTAAGCGTTAAGAAATGTGTCGATCTTATCAAAAATATATAAGTTTACTTTGATACGAAGCTAAGAACAAATTTGGAGAACATATTTTGGAGAACATATTTTGGAGAACAAATATTTTGGAGAACACATTTTGGAGAACAAATATTTTGGAGAACAAATATTTTGGAGAACATATTTTGGAGAACATATTTTGGAGAACAAATTTGGAGAACAAAGTTGGAGAACTAATTTGGAGTACTTTCTCTTATAAAATGATGTCTTCCAGTAAAAGTAAGTTCGCCTAGCATATTTTTCAAAATGTCCAACCGTTCGTTAAGCGTAGTTGTAATGAATAAAATACGGTCACTTAAACATTGCCGAAAACCACCCTTAAACAATATTTCGGACACAAGTACCATACTTTACCTATCTTTTTCTCCATGATCGAGACTTCTAGGATGAAAACTTAAATGCTAAAACTTTGAGATAATGATACAAGCTTCCAAAAACCGTTGAGTTTGTTTCCTAACACTCGACGTGCACCATTTTACGACTAGCTCTTCGAGGCCGATTAGTCACTTTCATGAAATTGTCAAATGACATTATTTTACGACGAAAAGTTATAATTTCATATTAAATCACAAAATGACTATCGTAGGATATCATTTCAACGTATATACTTGTAAAGTATTTTATGACATGACGAGATGTCATAAACTTATATTTCGACGATAAATTCTATTTTCAAAAACGTACAAGTGGTATAGATTACATGTGGATTTGCATGCACGACATTGTTTAATGATTTACATTAGAACATATCATTCATAATAGGTCACAGTCAGAGGTTACGCCTCATTTCAGTATTGCCATTATATCATCATAATCATTGCAACAGGTGAGTTTTCATAGCCCCGATTTATTCAAGTTTTTACTTTATTTCAAACCTACGGGGGAAAATACATTGCACATCATTTTTATTACGATACCAAGTATATCAAATTCATTACATTGCTTAAGTTACCTCATTGCCAGTTAAATGTCCCCATTTCATAATCATGAACCGTTAATTTCATAGAAGCGAGGGTGAGTGGATAGATCTATCAAGGGTGACACCTCCATCCGGGTTGGTGGATTCCAACCGGACGGATGCATTTCATTTCATTATCATTATTTGAGTTGTTTGGCAAAATACTCTTGGGGCGAACATCAGTCAAGCTTCGGTGTCATGTGCTTAAGCAATTGTATCATTTTTGTGACATATTGTCATACATGGCCTATACTTGTGGTAGTCGTATTAAACATTTTTAAAAACTCTATGAACTCACTCAACCTTTGTGTTGACACTTTTAGCAATGTATTTTCAGGTAACTAAGGCATTCACTTCATGGCATGCATGTGGACATATCATAGAGTCGCGATGACGATGCGTCTCACATGGGATTTATACACTTTAAAAACATCGTTTGACTTGTACCAAACTTATTTTTCGCACATGTTGATTTTCATTTGGGACCTATACTTTGTAAACTCTAATTATTTTATTAAATCAAACGATGTGTTTTCCAAACGACACTTTAGGTCGTTCAATATAACTGTGATTGTGATGCTATGACAGTGAATCCCCAGGAATTCCATTCCGCAGCAAAACAGGTAATTTGGGGGTGTGACAGAGACAAGCCGACAAACGGTACAAGTTAGTGGATTCTCCACTACGGCTAGCGACTTGGTTAGGTTAGCGACTTGCTTTCAATTTTGTTAGCGACTTGTACTTTGTATTCTCAGCGACTTGGTGTTAGCGACTTGGATCTTAGCGAGTTGTTCTTTAGCAACTTGAATGTGTCTTAGCGACTTGGCATTATATCGAATTGTGTCTAGCGACTTGGTTCTTAGCGACTTGATTTCATAATTCTTAGCGACTTGGTGCTTAGCGACATGTCTTCATAATTCCTAGCGACTTGGTGTTATGGTTCTTGGCGAGTTGTTTTGTTAGCGACTTGTCTTTATAGCAATTTGGTGAATTGATGCAAGTTACTCATATTTAATATCCATCAACACAATGTCTTAAATCACTGACCCTTTAATCTCCAAAGTGCTTGAACTTTATGATACCTCACAGAACAATGAAACTGGTTGCTATTTTGAATGTTCTACCTTGATTGATTCAGCAATTTATGATCAAAATACTTCACAATCTGAGTCAAAATCTAATGAGTCACACTTGGTGTTGACAAATGATGCAAGGCAAATGGAATGCAACATTGAGCCCTTCCAACTACTTCATCAGAACCTCAAACTACTGTTATCCACAGCTATGGATCGAACAAGCAGTGCTCTCCTTCGTCAGGATCTACCCACTTTGACAAGAACCGTGCTACTGAATTTAGAACAACTGAGGTTTCAAATTACCAAAAAGATGATATCAACTGATGATTCTAATGCAGCTCTTCAAGTAATCTTCGATCAATTTCAGCCATTTATCAAAGGGGAATATTCCTCAGATTTTGATCATGACATAACTGGAATTTCATTCAAGAAACATACTGGAATGGAAATTCATGAGTTCATAAACACCTTTATTCAACTTATGGGTAATATGGAAATATACATTAAGGAAGCTGCTCAAGTGAATGATAATTTGAATGAGTTGAATTGGTGTCAATTTAAGTTAAGTAAAGGTTGTGATATGTCGGGCAATGGATCAGTTGAAAAAATGGATGATGCTGAATGCAGAATCTCAGTTGCAACAAAGGATGATGAAGCCAACTGTACTAAACTCAAAGGCTCAGAGTGAGAAAAGGTTGAAATAGCTTACATGACAACTCCTGGTATGCATGTGGTGAATACTGATGACATATCTGCAGATGAACAGGTTTCATGCGATGAGGTACCCTTAACTGATCAACATAATGCATGTGCTAATGTATCTGATCAATTTGATCCTAACTCTGAACATAATACTGTTAGTTATGTCTGGGTTGAGCCTGAATCTAAAACTTTTAAAACTAATGACATGATTGAAAAAGGGGCTTATGATGAACTTTCAAACAAATACTCAATTCTTGAAAAACATTATATTTCGTTGGAAATTGCAATACAACAAAAGGAAGAAAGCTTTCTTGCTGAAAAATCTTGCATTAATCAAGAATTTCCAGAATTTTGAATTTTTTTTTAAATTAACCACTTAAAAACCCAGATTCAGGACAAAGATTCAACCATATGCAATCTGAATATACAACTCTCAGATGTGTATAAGAGTGATTATCATGAGATGAGTAGCACGCTTAAATCTAGGAATGATGAACTGGCTTTATGTGTGTCTAATCTGTTAAGGGAAAATGAGTCCTTAAGAAAGAACTTAGTAGAGACCAATTCCAAGTTGATTGATCAAACTAACTCCTTGTTGACAGACATTGATGCCCTCAAAGCCCAAATTCAGGATAAAAGCTTCACTATTGTTGCATTAAAAAATAAGCTTAGCAAATCTATTGGAAATAGGATGAACACTAAGTTTGCAAAACCATCAACCTTTGGAAAGCCAATTGTTCAGAACAACTCTAAACATACTATAGTTAGGCAGCCTAATGTTTTTAGAACTGAAAGATTTAAATCATCGAAATCTAAGCTTGCCTCCCAAGTTGATGCGAATACTGTTTTGTCAAAACCAGTCACTTCATTATTTCATTCCGATGAGATGAATAACAAACCCCAGGTTAATGTTCAAAGTCCTAAGGTCATGAATACTAGGAGTTCATCTAGTTCTCATAAGAAGCATCAAATGGCTGATCAATCCCCTAAGAAACAAACTAATCATAGAAGGACCAATATTCAAAACAAGGAAGTGCCCACATCCAAATCTACTACCAGTTGTTTCAAATGGATTCCCACTGGTAGATTATTTAAGTTTTCAGGATCCAAACGGACTTACATACCTAGATCTTACCTTAAGTGGATACCCACAGGAAAACTCCTCATGAATATTGAACCTAAAGGGAATTCTAGTAATGACATTCCTAGATCACACTTTGCAACATCCAATAGTGAGGTCACTCAGGTCACTAACTCGTCTATCTGCAATACTACATGTGCCTCTAGTGCAAAGTGTTCTCAGTCTTTTTCAGGTACAATGCTCAATTCAATCAGGAACATCATGACTTGGTTTCCATCATAAATGAATATTGATCACTCGGGAATTGTTGCTAGTCAGAATTGATGTACCCCGTACTTTGACTCCTATTCAACTTGAATCAGGACTCGCTCTTATAAATCTGTGTACAAACTAGTTTTTTTTTAAAAAAAAAAAAAAAAAAAAAAAACATGGAAGATTCATTTTTTAATTTATCTCTTGTTACAAACTAGTTTTTAAATTCAAAAATCAAAGTCATTTTTTTTAAATTCGTAATTTAATTGTTTCCCACAATCTGATAAAAGATATATCTCTTGTTATCGATAACATCTACGGTCCTAGAAAGGTCATTCAATAATGACACGGGATCATAGATGAAGTTCGAACGAAAGATATACTCTTGTTTTATAACGGGTGGGTTGAATTCAATCAATGTTCAATGGTGACATTGATTGAGGGGGAGAATTTTACAACTTATCTCGTTTATCTCTGTTTCACTCTGCACCATTGTTGGATATGTATTGTGTTCAGATGCATTTCTTTGTCTTGTCTTGTTTCGTGGTGTCCTCTGTGTTGATTGCTTATCTGTTTCACGGTGTCCTCTGTATTAGTTTGCTTATCTATGTTATGTCAATTTTGGTACTTCTCATATTATTTAACATGTGATTAAATACTGTATTTGCATGCAATTTGATAAGTTCATGGACTGAAAGTGTCAATAATACATAATATGATAGATAGCGACTTGCTTTTATCTGGGTTAGCAACTTAAGACGTAGCGACTTGCTATTCATCTTAGGTAGCGACTTGACAAGTGCAGGGACAGAATATGTAAACATTGCATACTTGTGAAAAACCCTTCATCACCCCATAGCAACTTGACACATTCTCATTATTTTCATAAACTTAAAAAGAATTTTTCTTTCTTTCTCTCTCTCGTGTACAATTCATCCTAGCGACTTAACTGTGGGATGTTTAGTATCAATCATTCTCCGTTTTTTAAACATATGATTTAGATGCTATCCTAACTCTGTTCCCTTTACAGATCCCCATCGTGCATTTGATCCTCATCACTTGATCTCCTCACTTAGGTTTGTAAATGGATTCGCTTTAATGGGATCATTTGACTTATATTTGATGGATGTGTTGGCGTTATAGGATAGATTTGTTGGTAAATGTGTTGAGTTAAAAGGTTGTCGTTGCGCATAATATTGTATTTGTGATTGAATGTATTGCGATAGGCTATTGTGTATTTGTTTGTGTTTGTGGTTGATTGCAACTGTTCTATGTAGCGATTTGATTGAGTTAGTGTAATGGTGATAGATGATTGATTGGATTGTGGTGTTTTGCGCATGGTTTGTTAAGTTTCTTGATAGCGACTTACCAGTGTTCTTCGTAGCGAGTTGGTTTGTTAGATACAACTTGTTCTTGGTAGCGACTTACCAGTGTTCTTCGTAGCGAGTTGGTTAGTTAATTGATGTGTAGCGACTTGGCCTTATTACTTTTGATAGCGACTTGTCTTTACAAGTTAGCAACTTAGTGATTAATTAACGCAGCGGCTTGGTCTTGTTTCTATTGGCGACTCTTGTTTTTACAAGGTAGCGACTTGCTTGTTCAATTTTCAAGTGGCGACTTGTTTTATTAAATTATTTAAGGCAACTTGCTATAATAATCTCATGCTAGCGACTTGATTCAGGATTTCATGTAGCAATTTGTATTGAAAAATTGCTCTTAGAGACTTGCTATAACATTATTGTTTAAGCAATTTGTATCCGGTTTCTCTTGTAGCAACTTGATATGACAACTTGTCCTAGCAACCTGTTATAACATTTCAATAATAGCGTCTTGTATCATGAAATTATCTCATAGCAACTTTGTTTTTAACTAATTTGATTCAAAAACAACTTGTCTCTCGATAACTTTCACGAAAAGAGTTTAGCACATATTAGAGAGCAGTATGCACTTTGAGACAAAAATGGTCATCTTTTATCATCTTTCATATTTATATCACATTTTCTCCCCCGATCAAAAATTTCAAATCCTTTGAGATTTTGGATCTCAAGTGATTTAAATATGTATGAAACAAAACATTTGTTGGAGAAAAATGTGTCCGGTTTTATATGATCAGAAGTGGACAACACTGAAGTTCCCTTTTTAGAAAAAAAGGGAAACCACAATACATAACCTAACACTATTACATACATTATAGTTGTTCATAGTACATACACCACATTTTACACATCAAAAATACAAAACTGAAACTACTTCCGGAAGATGTATTCATTCAGTTCTTTGAAGCAGTTTGTAATGACCTTCACGAAGTCTACCACCCACAAAACATTCAAGGTTGCGGAAGATCATTCGAGTCTTAAGTCTTTGCCCGATCGCAGCAATGAAATCTTCACACCTCTTCAAATCCTCATCAGACCAGAATTTTGTTTTATTCCACGGCTTCAGATCAACTTTGATTTCTTTCACTCTAGAGTTCAATTCTTCTTCGACCATCTTGAGAGTTTCATCACTGAATTTGTAGAGCTCGCACAGTCTCATTAACATACGTGTCCCATATCTGTCGGTGAAGAGGATGGCTCTGGGGGTGTCAAGAACTCTATAGTCATGACGAAATTCATGTCCTGAAGCATCCCATTGCGGCCTTGTAAGGTTGACCCGAGTCTGGTAGCTTTCCATTCCTAGCTGAAAATCCTCAACCCTTTTTCGAATGACTAAGCCCCTTATCCAAAGGTTGACAGCAGCAGAGAGAGCCTTCTTCTCACGGACAGGTAGATGGTCAAGATGTCCTCGGAGGTTCAAAAGATAGAGATCTTCAAAGTCATTTGGCAGCAGATGTTTGAAGTTGTTTTCTTCTATCATATGATCTTTCTGGTCTGCTCTTCGAAGAACAATCTTCTTCAGATAATCATAACCATAGATTGGGAAGATTTCTATATAGACAACACTTAGAATCCTCAGCTTGGATCTCACAGCTTTGCGTTTTTTATCAGCTCCATGTCTTTCAATGTAAAACATCTTCTTTTTGAACCACCAATGAGAAATACCATATGAAACCTCGATGTCATACACATGTTCTTTGTCAGACCAGAATTGATCAGGTACCATCTGCTCAAGACCCGGATATGTGTAGGTAGCAACTTTCATCTTTGAAATTGATAAAGCTGGTCTTCTATCAGATGAACGAGCACATAGATAGTCCAGGTCATGGTTGAAGAAGAACTCAGACTGAATGGTCATTTGTCTAGGTTCACCACCGAGAGGAAGATGCATGTTCACATTGAAGCAGCTAATCTGCTCACTGACTTGATCACTCAGCATCTTATGACATTCTTCCATCTGGTATTGAAACTGATTGGCATCTGAGAGAAAGATTTTGACAATTTCGAATGCTTGTCCTTCAAGATCCTTTGGAGTGATGGACGAGATTCCCATCTGTTCACAAAACCACTTCATAAAGCTGCCCATATCTCCTGTGATGTAAAGAAGTGAGTCTTCAGCTGGTGCTTCATAGTTGGTAGTGATTGTTGAGGCCCAGTTGTTGTCAGGAATCATCGTGTCAGACTCTGGGATGAACCATGAAGGTTCTGAAGTTTGAGGTCTCTCTTCAGTGAGCCAACTTTGAGTCATGTCTTTGGTGGGTGCAATGTAACACCCCCAATTCTTGATATGCAGCGGAATTCAAACTGGGTATTACTTGATGGCACAACAGTCATAATAATAGAAAACGATCTCTAAATGAGTCGTTTTAAAAAGGCTTTATCATTCAAATATATCAGAGTTTACAAAATAGGTCCCAGTTGGTTCCATTGATTACAAAACACATCAATATAAAGTTTTTGATGCTTTGTGAATGATAAAATATTTATGTATAGCCTTCTTGATCTTGCCCTTCCGTGCCAGCTTCCGACTTTATGGACCTGAAATACATGCTTAAAACTTTCAACACAAAGGTTGAGTGAAATTCATAGAGTTTGTTTGATGGTTGAACACATTATGTTGGTAGTGTGAGTTAATTTGACTCACACCAAGGTTTTGAAAACAAAACAGTTATTATTAGACTAAGCATCATGCAATCAAGGCGTTAACGTGTTCCAAATTTAATTGGAGAAATTGTTGGTACGTGCCCTAGTAGGTAAAATTGCCATTTTTACCTAATGTTACTCAAATATAGTGCGTTTGTTTGCCTCTAACGGGACCAACACAAACGGGATTCGTCAATCCCAATAGATCTATTCACAATATTCGCGCCCACTCTCACATAGTGATTAATGATTCATGATTTAGGGACTTATGTTTGGCAAATGCGGTAACTTAGTGCTAATAAAACAATCTGATAAGCATACAGTTTGAAAGCAATGTTTTCAATTTAAAATAAAGCATGTATCTCCCCCAAAGGTTTGTAAAACAATTAAGTAATAGAAAGTGGGGCTATGAACTCACCTCAGTCCATATATACATACAAGTCTTAGAATATGTCATCAATGCTCGAACACCTAATAAAATAAATTATCACACTCCTATTAATAAGAGTATCCTTGATAATATTTATTTAAAAGACATGTCCTAACTCTTAGCCAGACGTCACTACTTAACTCGACTAGTCTTATAATTTATTAATTCAAGATTGTCTACTTATTTACATAAATCTAACTAATAGTTTATATAACTATTTATCAAATTGAAAGGCTAAAATCGCCAACTACCAAATTTGAGTGGGAAACAACGTAACTTCAATAAAATGACAACGTATTTAAACATACATATACACATGCATGCGTCTTTAGTGTAGATGTCCCCTAATCTATTAATTTGTCTATTTAATTAGTAAGACTAGTTGTCAATTGGTCAAAACTTGAAGGATATATAGTGCCAATTAATCATGCTTTGAGGAACTGAAACGTAAATATCATAAGTAAAACTAATGACATGTGATATTCTTACTGACATTGTACGAGCAATATAGAGAACGTCCATTTTTTTAACGCTTATCTCATTTCTATTTCAAAGGTTTCGTATTTCATATATCAAATAAATGAGTTACTCTACTTCATGAGTTACTTTACTTCTATTTTTATTTGGTATTCTAAATGAGTTAGTGTACTTCTATATCTAGCTAAATACTTAATAAAAGATGTGAACACGAGCAACCAGTTCTATCATAAATTTCTTTATTCTATTAATCGACATATAAGTAGATGTGAATGATTTAGGTACGGGATGAGGTAGACTATTAGGTTAAGATTAATGATTAAAATGTGAACGGGATTTAAAAAGTTTACCTCCTACCCAAACGAGTTTAGATTGAGATCGAAAACAAACACAAATGACCTTACACCGAGTCGGACCTTTGATCGTCATGTTGGAGTTGTGTTGTGTTCGTGTGACTAGCGAGATAGCAAAGTATGGTAACGAGGTAGGATCACCATGGTTTGCATGTTTGGTTCTTGTCATGATATATATAATTCGACATAGATTTGCTTGTGATTAGGAATGAGAATGCATTGGTGGGCATTGAGGGCAAATTTATCCATGAATGCATTTGTCATATTTTAGCTAGTAATTTAATTAATGAAAGATCTAATATTTAACTTAGCTAAGAAGATATAGAAAATATCTTATGACTCATATGAAATGGGTTGGCGTTGGAATTTAAGAAGAGAAAGTCATTTTGACTTGTTTGTTTAGATATTTTGTTTAGTTTTATAGGGTATAGTTTGATTCCGGTAATTACTAATGTTAAGCTTTTAACTGACGAAATTTAAAATCGAGCAACGTAAAAATGTAATGCTTACAAAAATGTCAAAACTTATCAATATAATCTATCTAAATATATTAAAGGTGTGATAAGTTTAATGGAATACGTTTATGTTGTTAAAACTAATAACGTAGGTTTGAGTACGCGTAGTGTGCGGTTTTCACGTTTTGCGAGATAACTTCTTGTTAAATAGACAGAGGTTAAGAAAAACGTTCAAACAGTAAAAATTCGATATAGAGTGAATTATTTAACAAAAAGATTACCTGACAACTACCGATTACCGTTATTGCGTTTACGTTAAGGGAAAAGTCAAATAATCAAAAGTCGAATTTATAAGTCAAAGGGTAAAATAGTCATTTAACATTATGAAAAATTACGGGTTGCTATAGTCTCACCAGCTTAATGGGAATTCCGTCCCGGAATTCAGTGTGTTTTATCCGATGTTGAAGTGTCTAGGAAAATGTGGGTATATGCGCCGAATTCTAATCTTTACGTTCTCAAGTTTCTGGTCATAGAATGTATTATGTACCATATGGCTTAAGTTGATAACCTAAAGGGTTTTGTTAAAATCTTATGGAGTCCAATATACCTAAAGTTTGGCTTTTCCCGATTCTCAAAACGAATCATATCTTATTGTATCGAGGCTATAAATAAAACCTTAATTTCTAACATAGAGTTTTTGGTGATAGTGTGCGGCATGGAGCCTAATTTATATTCGTATGGTTTCCTTATGTCACACCCCCAAAATATCGCAGCGGAACGATAGTGTCTTTGGGGTATGACGTCATAGCACAAAGTATGATACAGAAAACGACCTCTAAAATGAGACGTTTTGGAAAGTTTACCATTCGATTAAATAAAGTTGAAGTTTATAAAACATAAGATCCCAAAGTTTGATAATACATAAAGGGTTACAAAACATGTCGAATGGTAATAGATAAAAACACAAGACTCCAATGTATGCCATGTGACCCAAAAGCTCCATGAAATGCTATCACCTTACGACCTGAGATAAACATGCTAAAAAGTGTCAACACAAAGGTTGGTGAGTTCATAAGTTTGTTGAAAATGATTTGAAAAAGTCTTTAAAGAATGTTGATGCAGCAAAGGCATTGTAAATCCATTCAGTTCCGAGTTCCGCCCATACAAAACTCGCAACCTATGTGTTCACAACCCATTGCCTAAAATAGAATTGTCAATCTTGTATGTAAGTAGGACATATGTGGATACGATATATACATGTACTTAATGCAAAGAATCACAGCCAACTGAACCTCTTGACAAGTCTAAATTGTTTGTTATGTTTCATTGAATAACAGATTATATTCACCCCAGGTCACGTCATCAAGGACCCAAGGATGGGGGTCGGCCGATAGTACTATCAATACCTCTCCTCCGGCTCCCGCAGGAGTTAACCAGTTGCTAAAGTATGTATGTTGAAGCATAATTGAAAACAAGTTTAGCACATTAAGGCACATACCGCAATAAACCACACATAATGTCCAAAGAGTATAAGAAGTATAGTGTAACACAATTGTATAAATGGTTTGAGTATTCGCAAGAGTAAAAACAAGTATTTAAGCATGTATCTCCCCCAAAGAGTTGGTAAGAATTTAAATGAGTAAAAGCGGGGTATGAACTCACCTGGTATGATTGATATGCTAACAAAATGAAGTGCACGAAAATGAGGCTCGGAAACTATCCGCGACCTAAAATGAATGATGTGCTCTCATATAAGTCATGAAACAATGTTGTGCATGCAAATCCATATGTAATCTATACCACTTGTACGTTTTTTAAAATAGACTTTATCGTTGAAATATATGTTTACAACATCTCGTCATGTTTATAAAATACTTTACAAGTATATACGTTGAATCAACATTCTACGATAATCGTTTTGTGATTTATTATGAAATTATAACTTTTCGTCGTAAAATAGTGTCATTGAAATTTTCATGAAAGTGAATATACGGCCTCGAAAAGCTAGTCATAAAATGGTGCACGTCGAGTGTCAGGAAACAAACTCAACGGTTTTGGGAAGCTTGTATCATTATCTCATAGTTTTAGTATTTAAGTTTTCATCCTAGAGGTCTCGATCATGGAGAAAAATATAGGTAAAGTGTGGTACTTGTGTCCAAAATATCGTTTTAGGGTGGTTTCCGACAAAGTTTAAGTGACTATATTTTATTCGTTACAACTCCGCTTGACGAACGGTTGGACATTTTGGAAAATATGCTAGGCGAACTTACTTTTACTAGAAGACATCACGTTATAAAAAGTATTGTATCCTTGTTAAAAACGACCCTCAACATGGTCACTTGTTGCCGTAAGGTTTGTCTAATAGAAATATATTAGTTTTTCTTATATAATAAAGTTACGGCAACTTTGTGTAAACGTGTATAATTTAATCGTTACAAGTCCGTTTTCTACGTTTTATATGTCCTCGGAATCGTAATAATATATACTAATATATTTTTGATAAGTCGACACATTTTATAACGCTTAAGACTCATTTTTGACTCGTAAAAAGTTAATATAACATGCTGAATTTTCTGGAATTATTAGTTTTCGTCGTCAAACTTCAAAATAGCATAACTTCTTCGTTATAACTCCGTTTTAATCCGTTCAAGCGGCCACGTTTTTGTTTTAAAGTGTATTTTCCAAATATCTAGACCAAAATATTTTACCAACTGTCGAATTTTCCCAGATTTAAAAATATGGACAGACCCTTACTTAAACTTGTCGAAATGAGTTTTTCTCGCGCAAAACCTATTCTAACCAATTCAAAACAACTCCGAAGCTATTCTAATCCTACCATACACCTTCTTAGGGTGTCATGGGTTCCTAGGCATCACCAAAAGTGATATGTTTCAAGGAGTAATTATACGATGAAATATATATATATAACACTTAATAACAATGAAAAAGTGGTATAAACCTCTATAAGAATTGCATGTTTTTCCCAAATATGATGTATGAACATAAAGTATATATGAAATATGAAAATGAATATGATATGCTTACTAGTTAACTTGATGAGGTTAATGAACAAAGGTTTTTCCTAATCACCCAAGGTTTTTATTGCACAACCTTAATCAAGAGTGATACTAGAGTGTAAAATACTTGTCTTGAAAATATTTTGGTGATCACCTTCTTGGTCCTATGGTGGCCGGTTGTGTTGGAGAAGAAGAGAAGAGAAAAATCTTTACACCTTGATATTTTTGAGTTGTATGTGTTTATTGTGAGTATAAAATGAATACATATTAGTGTAAGTTAGATATTTTGCAAGTTTTGTGTTGAGTCATCCATGTGAATGTCGACCAAAGTGTTGAGTTAGCTAGTTTATTTATTTATTTATTTTTTTATAATGTATTAGTATAAGTAGATGTAAAATTAAGTAAAGATAAGTAGTAACTTGTATACACATTTGAGCATTTAGGATAGCGTTAACTAAAAATAATTTTTTAACGGGTCAAGATAAAATATATTAAGGTCATAAAAATTATAAAAATACATTTTTTGAAAGATTTGAGTGAATAAATATTTATCGGGTTGAATTTACGAAAACCGTCGTAATTATATAAACTTAACAATTTATATACGAAATAAATTTAAAACACTAGGTAAACTAATAATAATATTTTTATAAACTTAATATGAGTATAAAAATATATTTTGATAAATTTTTGGAAGTATCGGATCAAATGTTCAAAATAATTAATTACGCGATAGCGTTTATTTAATAAGAAATTATGCGTTTAATGTGAAATGCAAAACCATGCATGAGCTAGTATGATGAATGTTGAGTTTGAGAAATGACCAAAAATTGAGAATTGTGACATTCTTTCCATGTCAGAGGAATCACGTCCTCGTGATTCAATCGATGATACTTAAAGGTCTACCCTTAGGTTTCGCGAAATCAGGGTGTATGGTCAAAGTGCTTATGCCAAAACTTACGCGTCTAGGTTTCTTATCTAATGAGGCTCACTGAATCTGAAAAATACAGCGGATCACTTAATGGTCTAGGGAAAACGTACCAGTTACGCATTGCGGGCTGCCTCGGTCCCTAAATAGAATGCTCGATCTCGGGGTGGACTGATATTGAGTACAGGGTTTGGATTGTTTCCGTCAATTGCTAAAGCTAGGTGTTGGTTACCCTGTAGTTTCCTCTGCGTTCCATTCAACTTAGGACAATTATTCCGGAAGTGATTCGGGCTGTTACATTCAAAGCAAGTCCTTTGGTTATTTCTCATGTTGCCCACGTTAGCCGGTGTTACCTGTGTTTTACACTGCTCCTTAAGATGGCCGTATCGATTGCAATTTGTACACAAGCGGCAGGGCTTGTTCTTCGGATGATCATAAGCACATTTAGCACATTTGGGATGTGTACCCGCATACTCTCTTTGTTCGGTACCAGTTGCCACAAAAACTCTTGCCCTTTTGTTGTCTGCTACTACGTCCATCTGCCTATTCGACCCACCCGCTTCCTTCCTCTTGTCACTGCTCTTCAAAGTACCATTTCTAACCATCTCCTCTGTCAGGGTTCCTACCCTCAGTATTGCACTTTGTATCGTAGACGGCTCAGTCGTTTTTACAGTTCCACGGATTTCAGGCACAAGACCATATATGTACTTCGAGATTTTCTTCGACTCAGGGGTAACCATATGAGGAACTAGTCTGGCTAATTCATGGAATCGATCTGTGTAGGCTGCGTGACCAGCTCCTATCATAGAGTGATGATAAAGTTCATGTTCCAGTTTCTGCATTTCATTGTCCGGGCATTACTCTTCTTGCAATAACGCCTTAAATTCGTCCCATGTCATACCTATAGCTGCTTCTCTGCCCTAGCTCAGTAGTTGTGTGTTCCACCATGTCAATGCCTTCCCTGATAGCAAGCAAGCTGCATCCTTCACCCTCTGATGCGGCACAATTGTCGATGTCGATCACGACTCTGTCTTCACTACCCATCGAGTATACGCCAAAGCACCTCCTATACCATCAAACTCCACAGGTTTGCATAATGAAAACTCATTATCGTGCATCCGTTCTTTGTTGTTGTTGGTGGTGGTGGTTTTGTTATTGTTGCCACTGCCAACTACATTGTTGGTGTCGCCATTCCGTTCCGTGGTTTCCGAGTTATTCATATGGTTTCCGCATTGTGTGACAATAGTGGGAAGCAAGATTTGAAGTTGTTGAGCGATGATGGCGGCAAAATCAGGGTTTCCGCCAACGTTGTTGTCATTGTTACCCATGTCGCGACCGTCTTCTCTACCTCCATGCTCACCTGTCCTTCCACCCCTTTGCGCCGCACCACCTCGGTTAGTGCTGTGTGTTACCCTCTTTGGTGCCATGATCTCTGCAAGGAAAGGACCGTTGAGTTCCCAATGTCTATACTTAACGTCCTCAAACATAATACCACGCCACAAATTGGTTCCTAAGGTATTCCCACACCGATCTACGTGATGCGTGGTCGCATATGTCCACGTGGGTTGTGACGCATTTATAATTATGTTGGCCACCATAATTATAATTGCCTCATTTCACACGTGTACATACCACCAAGCATACATGTCTCGGCGATCGTTGTTACTGAAATAGGTAGCCATTCTATCATCCGATTCTAAACAGTGGAGGAGGAATTTAGGGTAGGTATCTAGGGAGAGTCGCACTTGGTGTATAGGAAATTCCTTTAGGTGCTAAAGTTGGTATGAGGTTTGGTCGCCAGCAGTTCCCAAAGTATCCTCAAGAGAACTCCCATCCTCGGGCAAAATCATCGAATCTATGCAGCTATATAGTAACACTTATTTAGCTCGATCTCGTGTCTCATCAAACAAGAACTGTCACGAGATCAAGTTAGATAAGTGCTCATTATTGAGCTCCATATTTTTGATGACTTGACTAGATTTTGGGACTCCCCTATCGGTACAAGGAAACTACGTTATCCAATGAGGTGGGTCTAGAAGAAATTATTCAAAAAAAACATATGCGCACGTAAAGTGTGTAAGGCGATAGGAAAAGAAAGGATCGACATGAAAGCGGTTATAGTCTAGGAACTAAAATGCAACCTAGTTCTCTATAACCAAGTCTCTGATACCAATCTGTCACACCCCCAAAATATCGCAGCGGAACGATAGTGTCTTTGGGGTATGACCTCATAGCACAAAGTATGGATACAGAAAATGACCTCTAAAATGAGACGTTTTGGAAAGTTTACCATTCGATTAAATAAAGTTGAAGTGTACAAAACATAAGATACCAAAGTTTGATAATACATAAAGGGTTACAAAACATGTCGAATGGTAATAGATAAAAACACAAGACTCCAATGTATGCCATGTGACCCAAAAGCTCCATGAAATGCTATCGCCTTACGACCTGAGATAAACATGCTAAAAAGTGTCAACACAAAGGTTGGTGAGTTCATAAGTTTGTTGAAAATGATTTTAAAAATTCTTTAAAGAATGTTGATGCAGCAAAGGCATTGTAAATCCATTCAGTTCCGAGTTCCGCCCATACAAAACTCGCAACCTATGTGTTCACAACCCATTGCCTAAAATAGAATTGTCAATCTTGTATGTAAGTAGGACATATGTGGATACGATATATACATGTACTTAATGCAAAGAATCACAGCCAACTGAACCTCTTGACAAGTCTAAATTGTTTGTAGTGTTTCATTGAATACATGATTATATTCACCCCAGTCACGTCATCAAGGACCCAAGGGTGGGGTCGACCGATAGTACTATCAATACCTCTCCGCCGGCTCCCGCAGGAGTTAACCAGTTGCTAAAGTATGTATGTTGAAGCATAATTGAAAACAAGTTTAGCACATTAAGGCACATATCGCAATAAACCACACATAATGTCCAAAGAGTATAAGAAGTATAGTGTAACACAATTGTATAAATGGTTTGAGTATTCGCAAGAGTAAAAACAAGTATTTAAGCATGTACCTCCCCCAAAGAGTTGGTAAGAATTTAAATGAGTAAAAGCGGGGTATGAACTCACCTGGTATGATTGATATGCTAACAAAATGAAGTGCACGAAAATGAGGCTCGGAAACTATCCGCGACCTAAAATGAATGATGTGCTCTCATATAAGTCATGAAACAATGTTGTGCATGCAAATCCATATGAAATCTATACCACTTGTACGTTTTTGAAAATAGACTTTATCGTTGAAATATATGTTTACGACATCTCGTCATGTTTATAAAATACTTTACAAGTATATACGTTGAATCAACATTCTACGATAATCGTTTTGTGATTTATTATGAAATTATAACTTTTCGTCGTAAAATAGTGTCATTGAAATTTTCATGAAAGTGAATATACGGCCTCGAAAAGCTAGTCATAAAATGGTGCACGTCGAGTGTCAGGAAACAAACTCAACGGTTTTGGGAAGCTTGTATCATTATCTCAAAGTTTTAGTATTTAAGTTTTCATCCTAGAGGTCTCGATCATGGAGAAAAATATAGGTAAAGTGTGGTACTTGTGTCCAAAATATCGTTTTAGGGTGGTTTCCGACAAACTTTAAGTGACTATATTTTATTCGTTACAACTCCGCTTGATGAACGGTTGGACATTTTGGAAAATATGCTAGACGAACTTACTTTTACTAGAATACATCACGTTATAAAAAGTATTGCATCCTTGTTAAAAACGACCCTCAACATGGTCACTTGTTGCCGTAAGATTTGTCTAATAGAAATATATTAGTTTTTCTTATATAATAAAGTTACGGCAACTTTGTGTAAACGTGTATAATTTAATCGTTACAAGTCCGTTTTCTACGTTTTATATATCCTCGGAATGGTAATAATATATACTAATATATTTTTGATAAGTCGACACATTTTATAACGCTTAAGACTCATTTTTGACTCGTAAAATGTTAATATAACATGCTGAATTTTCTGGAATTATTTGTTTTCATCGTCAAACTTCAAAATAGCATAACTTCTTCGTTATAACTCCGTTTTAATCCGTTCAAGCGGCCCCGTTTTCATTTTAAAGTGTATTTTCCAAATATCTAGACCAAAATATTTTACCAACTGTCGAATTTTCCCAGATTTAAAAATATGGACAGACCCTTAATTAAACTTGTCGAAATGAGTTTTTCACGCGCAAAACCTATTCTAACCAATTCAAAACAACTCCGAAGCTATTCTAATCCTACCATACACCTTCTTAGGGTGTCATGGGTTCCTAGGCATCACCAAAAGTGATATGTATCAAGGAGTAATTATAGGATGAAATATATATATAAAACACTTAATAACAATGAAAAAGTGGTATAAACCTCCATAAGACTTGCATGTTTTTCCCAAATATGATGTATGAACATAAAGTATATATGAAATATGAAAATGAATATGAGATGCTTACTAGTTAACTTGATTAGGTTAATGAACAAAGGTTTTTCCTAATCACCCAAGGTTTTTATTGCACAACCTTAATCAAGAGTGATACTAGAGTGTAAAATACTTGTCTTGAAAATATTTTGGTGATCACCTTCTTGGTCCTATGGTGGCCGGTTGTGTTGGAGAAGAAGAGAAGAGAAAAATCTTTACACCTTGATATTTTTGAGTTGTATGTGTTTATTTTGAGTATAAAATGAATACATATTAGTGTAAGTTAGATATTTTGCAAGTTTTGTGTTGAGTCATCCATGTGAATGTCGACCAAAGTGTTGAGTTAGCTAGTTTATTTATTTATTTATTATTTTTTTTAATGTATTAGTATAAGTAGAAGTAAAATTAAGTAAAGATAAGTAGTAACTTGTATACACATTTGAGCATTTAGGATAGCGTTAACTAAAAATAAATTTTTAACGGGTCAAGATAAAATATATTAAGGTCATAAAAATTATAAAAATATATTTCTTGAAAGATTTGAGTGAATAAATATTTATCGGGATGAATTTACGAAAACCGTCGTAATTATATAACTTAACAATTTATATACGAAATAAATTTAAAACACTGGGTAAACTAATAATAATATTTTTATAAACTTAATATGAGTATAAAAATATATTGTGATAAATTTTTGGAAGTATCGGATCAAATGTTCAAAATAATTAATTACGCGATAGCGTTTATTTAATAAGAAATTATGGGTTTAATGTGAAATGCAAAACCATGCATGAGCTAGTATGATGAATGTTGAGTTTGAGAAATGACCAAAAATTGAGAATTGTGACACCTTAGTTGTTTCGTGGGTGATCTCTGAACATCTTAGTTCAGGAAATGGTTAACTAACACTTTCATTGATATAGTGCCTCAAATGGAATAGTTTTTGTTGTTGTTAGGGTAACTGTTGTTAATCAAAGGTGCAAGATATTGTTGATGTGAGATGATTTGTAATGATGTTGTAGGAAAGTCTTGCGAGTGGCAAGTGGTTATCCAAACCATTTCCAAAGTTGATCATTTCTTAGGTGGTTTTGTGATGAAGGTCATATCTTATAGTGTTTATGTCAACTAGTGTTTGAAGGAAACATGATACTGTGAAGTTTTATATATTGACTTACAATGGGGTTCAGATAATGAACTGATATGTTGATGATTAGAAGAGTGTAATGTATGTTTACCAGTATTCTTAGGTAGAGATGTCAAGTTTTAAAATCATAAGTGAATTTTAAAGAAATATGGCTGAATGATATCCTTGAAACCTAATCAGGCTAGTACTTCTAAGAAATGACGAGGAGATTTGATGACTATCCCAAGATAGTAGTTCGGATTTATCTCATGTATGAAAATTTCAAGAATGAAATTAGGTAGTATAAATAAGATGTTAAGATTTTCTTTGAGTGGTAAGACACTATCGTGTCTCTAGATCTTTTAATAAATTCGGTGGTTTATCGAGTTTAAGTAGGAAATTAACCTGAATATAACCCTTGTATAACTATTCTCAGTGTTTGAAAATTTAAGTCGAACATAGTTAGTCAGACTATGTTCCACTATCCCTTGATTAAATATAGCTGACTAGACTATATTTAGCCGAGGTTCGATAAATTTTCCAAATACCTAAATTTGGTACACTTGTGATATGTCCATAGCTTTTGAGAAATTGTCCACTAAGAAAAGGCGATATCAAACCATCTAGTTGCAAGTCCTGGCCATAAAAGACTTGCAACCTATGTTTTCACATTCCATTGCATACAAGATAGTATGGGTAGATACGTGTGGAAGGAAATCTTATGTAATTCTAAAATGCAGGAGTAGATGCATGATTGGGAGATTGGAAAAATATGATTGTGCTGTAATGCCTTAAAATAGGCATACGTAGATATGTTGAGTACATTGTTTATGATTGAAATTATGTCAAGTGTATATATCAATATACTAGTATGTTTGTATATCTTAAAATGCCTAAAAGTCACATAATCGTCTGGAGGATGGAAGGCACGGAGAACGGAAGGCTATAAAATGTTTTTGTTTGTAAAAGTAGTTATAGTTTAACTCTCAATTAGACCCGTTTCTCTATAACTGTGGCTTTGATACCAATCTGTAACACCCCCAATTCTTGATATGCAGCGGAATTCAAACTGGGTATTACTTGATGGCACAATAGTCATATTAATAGAAAACGATCTCTAAAGGAGTCGTTTTAAAAAGGCTTTATCATTCAAATATATCAGAGTTTACAAAATAGGTCCCAGTTGGTTCCATTGATTACAAAACACATCAATATAAAGTTTTTGATGCTTTGTGAATGATAAAATATTTATGTATGGCCTTCTTGATCTTGCCCTTCCGTGCCAGCTTCCGACTTTATGGACCTGAAATACATGCTTAAAACTGTCAACACAAAGGTTGAGTGAAATTCATAGAGTTTGTTTGATGGTTGAACACATTATGTTGGTAGTGTGAGTTAATTTGACTCACACCAAGGTTTTGAAAACAAAACAGTTATTATTAGACTAAGCATCATGCAATCAAGGCGTTGACGTGTTCCAAATTTAATTGGAGAAATTGTTGGTACGTGCCCTAGTAGGTAAAATTGCCATTTTTACCTAATGTTACTCAAATATAGTGCGTTTGTTTGCCTCTAACGGGACCAACACAAACGGGATTCGTTAATCCCAATAGATTCACAATATTCGCGCCCACTCTCACATAGTGATTAATGATTCATGATTTAGGGACTTATGTTTGGCAAATGCGGTAACTTAGTGCTAATAAAACAATCTGATAAGCATACAGTTTGAAAGCAATGTGTTCAATTTAAAATAAAGCATGTATCTCCCCCAAAGGTTTGTAAAACAATTAAGTAATAGAAAGTGGGGCTATGAACTCACCTCAGTCCATATATACATACAAGTCTTAGAATATGTCATCAATGCTCGAACACCTAATAAAATAAATTATCACACTCCTATTAATAAGAGTATCCTTGATAATATTTATTTAAAAGACATGTCCTAACTCTTAGCCAGACGTCACTACTTAACTCGACTAGTCTTATAATTTATTAATTCAAGATTGTCTACTTATTTACATAAATATAACTAATAGTTTATATAACTATTTATCAAATTGAAAGGCTAAAATCGCCAACTACCAAACTCGAGTGGGAAACAACGTAACTTCAATAAAATGACAACGTATTTAAACATACATATACACATGCATGCGTCTTTAGTGTATATGTCCCCTAATCTATTAATTTGTCTATTTAATTAGTAAGACTAGTTGTCAATTGGTCAAAACTTGAAGGATATATAGTGCCAATTAATCATGCTTTGAGGAACTGAAACGTAAATATCATAAGTAAAACTAATGACATGTGATATTCTTACTGACATTGTACGAGCAATATAGAGAACGTCCATTTTTTTTAACGCTTATCTCATTTCCATTTCAAAGGTTTCGTATTTCATATATCAAGTAAATGAGTTACTCTACTTCATCAGTTACTTTACTTCTATTTCTATTTGGTATTCTAAATGAGTTAGTGTACTTCTATATCTAGTTAAATACTTAATAAAAGATGTGAACACGAGCAACCAGTTCTATCATAAATTTCTTTATTCTATTAATCGACATATAAGTAGATGTGAATGATTTAGGTACGGGATGAGGTAGACTATTATGTTAAGATTAATGATTAAAACGTGAATGGGATTTAAAAAGTTTACCTCCTACCCAAACGAGTTTAGACTGAGATCGAAAACAAACACAAATGACCTTACACCGAGTCGGACCTTTGATCGTCATGTTGGAGTTGTGTTGTGTTCGTGTGACCAGTGAGATAGCAAAGTATGGTAACGAGGTAGGATCACCATGGTTTGCAAGTTTGGTTCTTGTCATGATATATATAATTCGACATAGAGTTGCTTGTGATTAGGAATGAGAATGCATTGGTGGGCATTGAGGGCAAATTTATCCATGAATGCATTTGTCATATTTTAGTGTAGATAGTTTGGTATTTGTGTTGTGAATGTGAATGATGGCACCCTTTTATATATGAACCGTTAGATGTGTTTGGATAAGCCAAATATATAGTAACTTAGCTAGTAATTTAATTAATGAAAGATCTAATATTTAACTTAGCTAAGAAGATATAGAAAATATAACTTAGCTAAGAACATATAGAAAATATCTTACGACTCATATGCAATGGGTTGGCGTTGGAATTTAAGAAGAGAAAGTCATTTTGACTTGTTTGTTTAGATATTTTGTTTAGTTTTATAGGGTATAGTTTGATTCCGGTAATTACTAATGTTAAGCCTTTAACTGACGAGATTTAAAATCGAAGTAAAAATGTAATGCTTACAAAATGTAAAACTTATCAATATAATATATCTAAATATATTAAAGGTTTGATAAGTTTAATGGAATACGTTTATGTTGTTAAAACTAATAACGTAGGTTTGAGTATGCAGCGTAGTGCGGTTTTCACGTTTTTGAGATAACTTCTTGTTAAATAGAGAGGTTAAGAAAAATGTTCAAACAAGAAAAATTGATATAGAGTGAATTATTTAACAAAAGATTACCGACAACCACCGATTACCGTTATTGCGTTTACGTTAAGGGAAAAGTCAAATAATCAAAAGTCGAATTTATAATTCAAAGGGTAAAATAGTCATTTAACATTATGAAAAATTACGGGTTGCTACATGCAACTCTCGTGGTCTTAGAGCGTTCACCCAAAACATATGCATCAAACCAATCATCATCAGATGGCTTGGGGATATGTTTTGTGGATGCATCATCGCTTCGTGATTCGAACTGCCGTGACATAAGATTCTTCGTGTAGCACCTGATCTTCTAGGATAGTGGAGAAGGTGGGTGTAAACCTAGAATCAACCATGGTCCATGCTGTAGACTTCTTTTGAGTACCCTGATCACCGGACGAGCGGATTGATTTATTCGGTTTTGGATGAGATGTTGGTGGTCGTGTGAAGGTGGTGTGTTTGTGTGCGTGATGATCCACCAACCAAGTTCCAGCCTCCAGCTTGGAGGTAAAGGAGGCGGTGGTGGCTTGGGGCCTCCAGGTGTATCCTTTGATTTTATTGGAACAGTCTTTCTTTTCTTCTTATCTTCCCTTTCACGTACATCATCTACAAACTGCTGCGTATTGTCCAGATGCTCTCCTGCTTCATACATTCTTTCTGAGAGAACTGATCTCATGTCAGAGATAGGCAAGTCGTTGAATCACTGAAGTAATGGATCCTTCATTGCCCATTCAACCGCATCTTTAATATCTGCTTCTATTTCCTTTGTTACAATCTCATTGAGGTTAAGATTCTCCAGCTTTTTGACACGACTATCTAGATTATTGACGGCGATAGGAAAATGTTTCTCAATAGTTGCAATATGTGTCATGGCCTCTTCGAGCAATTGCTCAGTCGTTTTTACAGGAGGAGGTGAGGCAGGAGGTGGTGAGCTAGGTGGAGTGACGGCATCACTGATAGTGACAACCTGTAATGGATCATTAGCGGGTTTGGGTGGTGGAAGTACAATTCTGATCATATAAAACCGGACACATTTTTCTCCAAAAAATGTTTAGTTTCATACATATTTAAATCACTTGAGATCCAAAATCTCAAAGGATTTGAAATTTTTGATCGGGGGAGAAAATGTGATATAAATATGAAAGATGATAAAAGATGATAAAAGATGACCATTTTTTTCTCAAATATGTGCTCAACTCTTTTCGAATCTCGAAGCATATATTAAGGGGGAGCATTTCAAAACAAATACAAATCTTCAAGGTACAAAGATTTCCATGTTTTAACATAAGGTACCTTGATTGTGTGTTAACTGGTTTCTAAATATTTGATAATCGTGGTTGTATTTCAAAAAGTCTCTTTCCTCTATGTGATAAAATGATTTCAAATATCCTATGCACATATTGAGGGGGAGAATTTACCAAAGAAAATCAAATGGATTTTTCTAAGGAAATTGTGATCAAAGAATTTATTTCTAAGAACTCTTGCCTCCATGTACTAAACAATTTCAAAATCATATGCACATGTTGAGGGGGAGCATTTCTTTTTTATCAAAACTATTAAGGTACAAAAGGCTTTGATTTCATATCACAAGTACCTTGATTGCTTTTCCAAATGATTTTTCAATTGGTTTTATGGAAGAAAGAACTGTACCAAAAGACCGACCATTTTACTTTATGCATGGAGTTATAAGGATGGTGAGGTTAGCTATTAGTTCCCACGATCTGCCAGAACTGGAGGGATCTACCCAGGGAGAATCCACTAGATAGGGTAGAAGTACTTAGGTATGATGAAAAAAGGAGAAAAGTGAGATATGGGAAGAGTGCGGACTGAGAGTCAGCTAGTACTGGAATAAACCCAACAAAGTTCTAGTTATGAAGTCTCGGTAAGCACTGAAGGGGTTTAAGAATGAAAAAGAAATGAATGTGAAAAGGGGTGAAAAGAAATAGCCCTCCAATTATTCAACCTTAGGGCAGATACCGGGTTCAATTCATATGCTACCGGTGGTAACATCAAGATGAAGACAAGATCATGGACCCGGTGGCGCATCTGGGCTACAACTTCCCAAACCACTCAAGTTCCTCTTAAAAGGGCTTGTTTCATCTCTCACGGAACCTACATAATCTATCGACTTTCTCTTAGAGTTTGTTGATATTGAAGAAGGAGACCCTCTCCCTTGTCTCCGGCATAGGAACCAAAATTATGCACAATTGAGTCTAGAGCCACGAGATCATCACATTAATCTCTTTAGGACACTTGTCAATGAAGACTCTCTGCTTCACACAATGTGGAAAGAGAGATTATATCATATGAGTCCTACGCAGATTCCTTGTGGTATTGCGGAACATCTGAGTGATATGCAAACATATTCACAATGAAGATGGAAAGCCTTCTGGAGCCAACATCATACAAGCTCCTGGTGGGTGCCATGTGAGATCTATCCAATAGATCAACCATGTGACAACTGAACAGAAAAAATGGGGCGATTCAATCTTTTGATTCAATCCTGGTTCAGGTTATGGATTGACAGATACCTTTGAAAAACTGGTCGTTGTGCTTAAAAACTCTTTTCTTTAGCACATCGACTGTGTACCAATATTTCAAAATAAAAGGTGTTTATGATTGATAATTGATTTTCATTAAAACCTTCGTTGTATTGCAAAAGCAATTTCTATTGAGCAGTACACAATTGTTTTTCAAATCTCTTTTCATCAATCAGTGAATCTTAATTCATTTGGTTCACTCACCGTGTTGTCTTTGAGACGTTCGGTTTGAGAACGTTAGAGAAGCTGTGAAACCCTGCCAAGGAAATTCATCGAAATTATACCTGATCACAGGAAGTACTTGCACTGATCAACGGGGAACCGTGGGCCGTGTACCTTAATTCAACGAAAGTGATCAAAGACACTTTCGTATCCGTTATTGCTAACTGTTGTATGTGTACCGGTGTTTGCAATGATCGAATGAAGCGGTCAATCCATAGCCGCATGCTCACACTACACATTCATCTCTAAAGAAATCATGATAAGTGCATCAACGACTCTGAGATTTTCACTCCATGCTTCTGCTAGGCTGCTGCAAACATCATGAATCAACTAAAGCTTCCGGTACTCTGATAAGAATAAATCATGATCCAGAATGTGAGCATGTCGGTCCAAGTGTCAAAACATCATATGCTGGCAACACAACAATGGGTGATGCTGAGATTAACTGTGGCTGATGATCTCTATTAAAGCTCAAAGGTCATCAATGTGGATCAGCTCTATAACCTCCATGAAATTATACATTGTAGTTGAACAATGACGAAATCACCACGGAAGCACAAAGTTTGAATATTTTGATGATGCGATGTCTATGAGCTCAAGAACAAAGTCAAGAATAGAATGCTAGGATTCAAAATGTAAATCATGGGGTGACCTCCCTTAGGGGGAGATTGTTAGGAATTAGAAATTCCATATGTGAAGACTCGGTCATCCCAAATATTATCTAGCATAAGTTAGCTCGTAGACATGTCGTTTGTTACATTATTTAGTAGTTATTTTGTTGGTTTGTAGGGTAGAATAGTTTAGTGTAACACCGTGGAGGAAGGACGGGTCTTTACCCACTGTATCCCTGTTACATATTGGATTTCACATACACATCATAACACAAACATAAGTAGGCGTATGCTATGGTTTTAGAGAGAGAAAGTTAGAGGTTTGGGAACTTTTGTGAGAGAAAGAAAAATCTTATTATGAGCTCCAACTCTCTACCTTGGGAGGTAGAGAGTATTTATAGTCTTAACACAAATCGCCACCTAACGGGATATGGATCAGGCATACAGTGGGTAAAGACCCGTCCTTCCTCCACGGTATTACTTAACTAAATACTACTTAACATTAAATAACTACGACTACGAGCTTTCAAACGATTGCATATACTTGAGGTGACCGAACACTTTAATACCGGATTTACTAAATCCTAACAATCTCCCCTAGGAGGTCACCTCAAATTACATAGAATACAAACAGATATTACATTGAGATTGTTCTTGGATTCTTGTTCATGTTCTTTGTTCCGTAGCTCGTAGTCTTTGATTCTTCATTTTACATGTTTGGATAACTGAGTGGAGGTCTTTAATTGATCCACGTGATATCGAGTTTTGAGCCACTTTGAGATCATCAAAAACATAAATCTTTGACTCATCCTTTGTGGTGTTGGTAATATGTGATGTTGTGACTTTTGGACCGACATGCTCACATTATGTATCATGATTTATTTTCATCATAGTAGCGGAAGCTTTCGTTAATTTATGATATTGGCAGCACAGAAGAAGCATGGAGTGTAAATATCGAGTCATTGATGCACTAATCATGATTTCTTTAGATATGAATGTGTTGTGCGAGCATGCGGGTATGGATTGACCGCTTCATCTCGACGTACTGCAAACGTCGGGTAACCTCGCATAAAATAGTTATACAAAGCGCAAGTGTCTTTGATCACTTTCGTTGAATTGAGGCATGGCCCACGGTTCCCCATTGATCGATAAGTATCGCTTATGATCAAGTAAAATTTCGAAGAATTTCCTTGGTTGTATTTAGAATGCTCTAGTTGTTCTCAAACCGAACGCGTCTCAAAGAAGACAACACGGAGGAGTGAACCAAATTGAGATTCAGCGATTGATAAAAAGAGATTTGAAAAACAATCTTGTATCGCTCAATAGAAATTGTTTTTGCAATACAACGAAGGTTTTAATGAAAATCAATTATCAATCATAAACACCTTTTATTTTGAAATATTTGTACACATTCGATGTGCTAAAGAAAAGAGTTTTTAAGCACAACAACCGGTTTTTCAAAGGTATCCGTCAATCCATAACCTGAACCAGGATTGATTCAAAATATTGAATCGCCCCATTGTTTTTGTTCAGTTGTCACATGGTTAATCTATTGGATAGATCTCACATGCCACCCACCAGGAGCTTGTTTGATGTTGGCTCCAGAAGGCCTTCCATCTTCATTGTGAATATGTATAAATATCACTCAGATGTTCTGGAAATACCACAAGGATAATGCGTAAGACTCATAAGATATAATCTCTCTTTCCACATTGTGTGAAATAGAGAGTCTTCATTGAAAGTGTCCTAATGAGATTTATTGATGATCTCGTGGCTCTAGACTCAATTTTTGCATATTTGATTCCTATTTGGAGACTGGGGAGAGGTCTCCTTCTTCAATACCAACTATCTCTAAGAGAAAGTCGATAGATTATGTCGGTTCCCCGTGAGAATGAATCAAGTCCTTTTAAGAGGAACTTGAGTGGTTTGGAAAGTTGAAGTGCAGTGCGTCACTGGGTCCATGACTTCTTGTCTTCAATACCGATGTTACCTTGGTAACCACCAGTAGTATATGAATTGAACCCGGTTTCTGCTCTAAGGTTGAATTATTGGAGGGCTATTTCTATTAACCCTGTTCATATTCATGTTAGGTCACAAGGTTTACCACACAAGCTTATAAGAAAGGTAGAGAGGCGATTGAACAAGTAAACAAACACACACACACGTAATGCTATAGACGGTTATGCGTAGGTGATATGTGTAAGGAATAACTTGAACAACCAACCTTCAAATGAAGGTTTACATAAGGTATTTATAGGCAAGGAGCTAGGGCAACACTCCTACTCCTTCCCTTTCTCCTATGGGCTTGGTCCTAAGCTCATGGGCCTTCTACATAAGCTTAAGGCTAATAACAAACATAAAGGCCATAATAAGCTAACTATTACATATGTGTAACTAACACTTGAATAAGGTTTAGGAGTGATTCCAACAATCTCCCCTCAAGTGTTATTACATATGAGTAACAAACACTCAAGTGTTGGTGATGAAAAACGGTGAAGGCGTTGATGTAATAATAGCTTTGGCGTCTTTCCATTCTTCTTCTTGTAAGAATTGCCTTGATTTGAACAATCTCCCCAGTGTAGAGAGATAGTTTACTTTGAACGGTTATGCTTTGATCATCATTAACTCGTTCTTTGATCATTGTTCTTTGTGAAGAAAGTGATAGTATGTTGTTGTCGCATCAAATCTCTCGTGTCCGCTTCACGCTGCTATAGTGTCTCCACGCCATTTTCAACATGCTCACACGCTTTGACTTTTGAATTCAGATCGATGAAGTTCTTTAAGTCTTTAACTTTGTAGATTCTTTGATTTGATGAAGAATCATCGATTGTTGTTTTGCTCTTGGATAGAACTTCTATTAGTAATGATGTTGGCATGAGCATGAGAAGAATCCATCGATCATCCCTCTTCCAGCTTCCATAAGAAGAAAACATTTAAACGGTTAGTAATAAGCGGATTCCGGCCCTTACAAGTTTGAACTTGAGAGAGTTAATGATAGTGTGAAAACACAACTCTAATTCTTAAAGGTCGTTCTAATCGGAGTCCCACAAGTGAGATAACACGCGGTATCAAGTACACCTACGATCGATGAGTCGTGAGGTGGGCGAATCAAGCATCACCTCACGTCGAACCGCTGAGACCACTAAGCCAATCCACGGAGTTGGACGGTTTAATCATTGGCCGTGGTCAGTTTGATGTTGACTCGGCAGAGTTTCCATTCAATCATTGAGGATCACAAATGTGAACATTTCATAAATGTTCTCGACAGATTAAGTAAGATCCGAAGGACTCGATAATGTACCACTGAAATTCTTATTGTTGAATATCAAGTGGTAAAATGTCAAGTGTACCTAAGAGATCTTTTGATGAATCTCGTGGCTCTAGACTCAATAGTGCGTTTTGGTTTTCCTGAGCGGAGACTAGGGAGAGGGTCTCCTTCTTCAATACCAAGAATCTCTAAGAAGCCGATAGTTTACGTAGGGTTCCTGAGAATGAAACAAGCTTCTGTTGAGAGAAACTTGAGTGGCTAAGAAGGTTTAGTGCATGCGCCACCGGGTCCATGGCGACTTTTAATCTTCACCAAGGCCACTAAGTGACAACCAAGAGTATATGAATTGAACCCGTTCCGCCCTAAGTTGAATAATCCGGAGAGCTATTTTTCAACCCTTTTCTTTGCATTTCTTTTTAATTCTTCAACTCCTTCTTTCTCCTATTCTCATTTTCTCCTTTTTATAATCATACCTAAGGACTTCTAAATACTAACTATTTGTTTTGTCCTTGGGTAGATCCTCCCCTCTGGATCGATATAGACGGTTATTCCTAACCTTAGTCACCTTATAACTTCATGACTAACCTATGTTGCCATAAAACCCTCGATGTGAAAATCTCTCAAAGGTGTTTATGAATGAAAAACATTTTAGTACCCTTTGTTGAGATAAGATTTTGCGTAAATACTCAGCTCCACATGTGCTTAAGAGTTTTAACGGTTAAAATGCACATGAGGAAAGAGCGTACTTTTTGAATTGATTAACTCAAGATAGACATTCCCCATGAGACACATTCATTGGCATAGTTAAAGAGTTGCATTGTCGCCTTTTAGGTGACAACGGCTCTAGTAACTACCTTGAAGGTGTAGACAATCCTCGAAAGGTCGTCAATCCCGCCGAGTTCATGTTTATCAAGAGTTTCTAATGGTACATTCTACTCCGACAAGTCCTTTCATGAGACACGTTTACATCACTAGCGAAATAGCTTGAAATTATTACCGTCCCGACAAGTCTTTTCGAAGTTACTAACGTTAAGCATCGTCAATCGTTGGTTAAGTCCGGGCACCATTCATTTGCATTTTACACAACATATTTCTTATCACATTTTTTCTCCCCTCAAAATGGCATATATGATGTTATTTTTGAAAAGTTGAGAATAAATATGACCATTTTGAGTGTTGCGGGAAGAATGACCATTGTGAACAATTTGTGAACAAAGTTTCAAATACTCCTCCTCAACAAGTGATATAAACGGTTGAGGTTTTGAAAATCATGGGGTATTTGTTCTTTTGAGCAAAACCTTGAAAATGAAAGGTTTGATAGGTTTTACTCAAAAGTAAGAAGCTTTCGCTCCTTGTCTAAGGATTGTGGCTCGAGGCACCCACCGGGTCCTTTATTTACAAGTACGGGTTGTACACTGAATGTGTGTACCCATATACATAATCAATCAAACATCCAAAATTATATGAAGTAAGCAATTCAAGGGGTACGGGAAGTGCAATGATGTTCCTGTGAGTGCTTGCGTGGCGTTGAAAGCGCTTATAATCACGGCCTACAACGGCATAACTCTCTAATCGTCTCTAACCGATCCTTCGAAACAACCGTTCATCAATCATTGTGATGATCCGTCTCACATCCTCCTTTCCGAGAATTCCGCTTAGGAGACCCAATTTTTGGTATATCCTTCAACACGTATGCCAATCCATCCCTAACCGCCTTCAAAGTATGATCCCCAACTTGTTGAGTTCGCTACACGCCATTAAGCGTTTCTTTGAAGTTCATCATGAAACAACAAGAAAGGTTTGCGATGAGTGTATATTGAGATAGCTGGTTGATATCGGGAAGATCAATCTTTGGAGGAGTGAAGTTGACACGCCGTCGATAAGATTCAAAGTACCACCGGAGATCTCTACACGTTCCTTGATGACAATGCGCCCGATGAAGATGAGAAGTGACTTGATAAATTCGTTGTAATGCAGCTTGAGAATTGTCTCATGCGACCATGTACTTTGGCAAGGTACATGTCTTCGATGTCATTGAGAGACAAATTCTCAAAGTCACGAGAGCATAGTCCTTCATCTTGTCGCTTGACTCACGATCTTCTTTAGGAATGTGTAGTCCCACCAGGACAAAGGTCAACGCAGTATGATGGCAACGATATCTTTAGAACTATGCACGATGTTGAGACTTTGAACTCAAGGCCGGTGAGTAGATTTGACTTGGCTGCTCGCCGATGAATCCCATACAATGCATCTCACCGTATGCTTCCACGTGTTGGAGAACAAGTGATTGCATCGTTCCTCAATGGCTATCGCGGTTAGAGACAAATTGGGAATGGAAGTGTCAACGATGTAGCCGATTTTCTTGAATCATCGCCACCGTGTAAAAGAAAATCCAAGTCTTTGTTGAAGAAATATCCAAAGGAATCCTTGGTTCAGTTGGTTGGCCAATTGTTGGTAGAGGTTTGGTCCAATCGTTGTAGTATGGAGGGTTGTCCCTGTGTGTGAAGTCAATGTTTGCTTAGGGTTGAGCCAATCCATGTTGTTAGACATAGCTCGAGCAATGTTTTCAAGTGATATTACCTCAGGGCACTTTGTGAGCTGTTTTTAGAAGTTGGAAACGCCATTCTTGATTCGCCACCAGATTGCCATTTTCTTCACATGGAACTTTTCTGCGTAATTTTAGCATGCTCCCAATGTAGAACCGCTCTACCAAATCCTCGACCGCCTTCAGGGTGGAGTGTTGTTAAACAAGAGTAGCAAACCATTCAAATTCCTTTGTTTTATCGTCATCTAGCCATGATAATGACGCGCCTCGGCCTTCTTCTTTTCAAGGCCTAGATGATGATTCTGGTTTCTCAACTTGTTTGGGAGAGTTGGGTTGTTGTAGGGGCTCAAGGACCTCTTCATCGCCACCACCAGTATACTCATAGTGATCATCGTTTTCCAGTGGGTGGTAACTTCGAATCGCCCGAGGTTTTTTCAGAGAAGAATGAGGAGGAGATTTTTGCTGAACAGAGGCCGTGGAGGAGGTTGCATCAAAGAAGATTCACCAGACCGCCGGCGTTTAGGTGCAGAGTCTTTATCCTTATCCTTGTCTTCATCGCCTCTAGACGTTTAGACTTTTCAACCGAATCTACAAGCTTCTTGAAGTTAGTAGTCCGCAATGCTTGAAACAGCCTTCATCAAGTAAATGTCCCGATCGTGCGATATTTGTGTGACAAGCTTGGCCACCAATTCATTATCCGAAAACTACCGGTCGGTTGGATTGATTTGTTAACGGCGTATGCTGATCGAATAGTTTGCTTTCGATGACCTGAAGATTTGGATAAACTTGTTTGGTGAACAACTCTTTGACTTTAGGAACGCATCTAAGGTACTTTTTTGTAGTCGATCATTTAGCTCAGTTCCTCTTGACGATGATTTTTCATGAATTCTGAACAAACTCTCCTTTCATCTTTCATGCTCATTCATACATAATATATGTGATGTGCAGAAAATTCAAATTTTTTGTTAACGCTTTTCTTCTGACTTGTTTGATGACTTTGGTAATCCTTCATGAGCTTGAGAAATCCAAGATTTAGATGGTTTCTTCACTGACGGATGATGATTTGGTTGACTTCGATGGTATGGTGGTGGAGAGAAGACTAATCGATGATGAAGAGATATGAGGAGACTCGATCCTTCTGGAGGTTCGAGGGTTCTTCCTTTGATCGCAGGGGACTATCTAGAAGAAACGTATCATAATCAACATCTTTATCTTTTCTGGACTTCGCCTCTAGGTACCTCAAACTCATATTCGATAGTATCCCCACAAGCTTTTGTTGTTGCACAAGAGTGGTGCACCGGCCCCTTATCGGGTTGATTAACCGCATCGTGAGATGGTTCAGAGCGGGCGCACCACTTGATCCCCTGGGACCACCCATTGGTCTTTAGCAAATTCTTGACTTTGTGTTGGTGTCTAAGGAATTTGATCGTCTTGTAAACATTTTCGGTGGCTCTTTATGACTCTCCAGCCATCATAAGGTACAAGTAGGAGTCTTCCCTTTCTTTGTCACCGGCGGACTTGGAGGTTTAGTCATCGGAGGAGGTGTTACGGCTTGATTCAGAGTAGGTAATCTCTTCCTGTGTCGCCACCTTCAGAGCTTTGTTGGATCGATATACTTTAATCAAACTAACTTAACTAGCTTGTTTAAGGTTTAATAACCTCGATAAATCTAAGTTATTAACAAAGAAACACCGAGCAATCTTTATTGGCACGCGGAATTTACTTAACAAAGCTAAGAAGAAAACTTTATTTAACAAACCTAAATCACATTATTATGCATACTCTAATACAACTCTAAGATAATCAAACTTTTCTAAACTCTAATTCAGAAACTCTAAAACTCTTTTCCTCGAAATCGCACTCTAATGCCAATCTAGAGTCCTTTTATAGGCTCAAGGATATCCTAGTCGGTTTACAATTGATAACCTTGAAGCTGTAATTCTACAATACTTTTCCAAACGAATATAACAGCTTTATTTGTTCTAGCAGTACTTTGACTTCTCTCTCATAAAGACTTTGACTTCATTTAGCAAAGATTTTGACTATTTGACTTCTTCCAAGATGCTTTCACCTTTTACGTACTTTCATATCTTCAAGACTTTGATATCTTCAAGACTTTCATATCCCAACAATCCTCCCTAACTTGAATTCTACTTGCTTGACTTCAAGTTCCTTTGTGAATATATCTTTATCAGCTTCATCTTTAAAACGATTGTTCTTCACTTTAGATTATATCTCAGAATCATGCTTTTTCAAAATATCTCTTTAGAATTGTTTTCTTCACAATGCCAGCATCCAATCTTCATCTTTTCAAAGAACACAAAGAACATATGACAATTTGTACGGTGATTCGCTTTAAGTTGCATACTATTCTCATCACTTTTCAAGTGAATCATTGAAAATTTAATGGATTTAGAACTTTACCAGCCATTATCTTTGAGTAGCCAAATGTTTTGGTGTGTAAGACCATGGTACATTGATAACCATATAATTTTTAGCAAATCACCAAATATCAATGATTTGTTTAGTCTTTACCAAAAGTCAGACCCTTTCCGACTAGTTAGTTCTTTTATCTAATGGTGAACCAATTACCAATAATGGTTTTCTTTGCCTTTACCACAAGCCATTTTCGTGGGCTAGCCAACTTCACATTTACCGATATGGTGAGTTGATGACCATCCAACTTATTAGCAAGTTGTCAACTAAAAACGGATTTGATATATCTTTACTGTGAAATTTGTCTATGGATTAGTCAATCCTTTTGTAACCATGGTGGATTGATAACCTATTGATGTTATCATCACAAAACCCATTTATTCAACCTTTATTTCAAAAATATTTATTATTAAGCAAAAGGTTTCTTTCTAAAAAGTCATTTAAGCTGATTAGTTCATCAAACAACATTTTTGATGAAAGTATCGTCTGATCACAAAGATACTTTGAATAAAAGCTTGATATATCAAAAAGAATTTATTCAAATAAAATTCATACCGCTTAAAGATCATTTTTCAATGGTAGTCCAAATTATAAACAAATTAATCACCATAAGCAGCTTTCATCATCCTCTTCTACTTCCAAACCATGTTCAAGCATTCTTCATTAGATCAAGCTGTAGAGGATATCTTCTTTCAAACATGTGAATCATTGTTCCATTTTCTAGCTCGTGACATGAACTCGATTCACTCAAAGAATCTCCTTCCAAACTATTTCCAGCTTTGATCCTTCCAAATATCATCGGACTTTCTTCATCGGGTCATTATAGTTACAAGATCCCCATGTAAACCAATCCAATACCTTCAATGGATGATCTTCAAAATATCATTTTATAACTTGATATAAGTGTAATGGGATCTACTCTTATCAATAACATGCAACAAATCCCATAAATCTTTGAAAACCTTAAAACTTTTATTCTTCCTGTGAAAAACCATGTACTCTTTCATTCTTGGTTTTCACAACTTTAAAAGTACCGGACCTTTGATCCTGCTCCATCTTTTAAATCATCATCTCTCCTTGGTATAATCTAAAATCTACCACTCTAAGATAATTCCTTCAATTCATCACTAGTCTCAGATCTTAATTCAACCTCTTCTTTGAAAATTGAACATCTCAGAACATCAGCTTTTCTTTTCCTTTAAGCTTTTTCTTCCTTTTCTGCCTAAAATTCCAATAAGTTTCTTTCTAGTCTTTAATGCCTCAGAACATCTTTCTTATAAGCCCTCTCTCAAAAGATCATATAATCTTTCATATCCACATAATTTAGCTTTGCAACCTTTAAATCCTCTACTCTTTAAATATGTCATCATTTGCATTCTTTTAGCTAAATAGGTCTTCTTGACATGAACCTATGTGTGTCAGAGGACTCAGTGGTTCAGAGTTTCAGATTCTTAACTCATCTCTTGCACCTTTTGAGCCTGCTTCTCTGCCTTTAGCTTCGAGTATTGCTCTTCTCTCTGCCTTTAGATCTAATTCTTCTTGAACTTTTCTAGCAGTTTCATTC
>OU343219.1:31140156-31278229 GCA_910596185.1 Chrysanthemum makinoi
AAATACGTTGAAAGAGATTTATGTTGAAAAACGAAAGTTTTGAAAATCCACATGCTAAAAATCAAAAGATAATTTTGGGTCATCATTTGAAAGATAGTGGGAATTACATTCTCAAAGAATTTGAGTTTGTAACTCATGAAAGTATAGTGAGTAATGGCAGGTTCTAAAAATTTCTAACTCTTTTTCTTTATGTCAGAGCGGCAGAAGAGGAGCTTAAAGATCATCTTATTGGATAGTAGTTTGCTCGGAAGTATGACGGAACAAAGATCTGTCGATTTTAGGAAGATTAATTGGAGGAAAAGTTACATTGGGAATGATCAATGGAGGAAGGATTCTTGGGAAAAGGAACATCAAAATTTGGAAGAATCGATTTTGAGAATGTCGGATATGTGAAAGACTTAAGTTATTGTTGTCCAGTCTCTCAAATTTGTGATAAAAAGCATCTGTGTTATTCAAACGACGCGAGAATACCATTCTTTCCTCGACTTTGAACTGTTGATGATGACTTGGTAGTACTTGAAATTACGAGGACCGAAGTGTGTATAGTTTAGACATAAGAGTCTACATTCATATATGCAAACCACATGTTTGGTGGCTAAACAACATCGAAGAAGCCAATCAATGGCATAGAAGAAAGATTGGGCCATGTAATTTCAAAGAATATCAACAAACTAGTCGAAAGCCCGATTTAGTTAGAGGATCTGCGCCAGACTTACAAGAATGATCCAATCATGTTTGGCATGCAAGAAGATTAAACAACACAAGCTTCGCAAGCTTGAGAAAGAAATATTAAGAACCATTGGATTACATATGGATTTATTTGGACGTCTCGTGGCAAGTTTAAATAAGAAAAATCTTGTTAGGTTATTCTTGATGATTGTAGTAGATTCAGATGGGTTTTCTTTTTGGGTTTTAAAGATGATACTTTTGATGCTATCGGACAGCGATTATTGCTCTTGAAAACCAATTGAGACTCAAAGTTAGAGGTATTAGATGTGACAATGGGATTGAATTCAAGAACAAGCTTATGGATGAATTTTGTGCAAACAAAGGCATAAAAAGGAAGTTTAGTATTGCAAGAACACCACATGAGAATGGTGTTGAGAAAGGAAGAATAGGACTTTGATTGAAGCGGCAAAGAACAATGTTAGCGATTCTCACCTACCTATTGATTACGGTATTTGTAAATGCTTGCTGTTATGTATAGCAGTCTCGGTCACTAAACCTTGATGAAGACACATGAATGTGATGGGCGCTAAACCCGACATTAGTTTTATGAAACCTTTTGGTTTGCCCTCTTATATTTTAAACACATTGATAATCAGGGGAAGTTTGATGGCAAGTCAGAAGAAGGATACTTATTGGGTTATTGCACTAACATAAAGGCTTTAGAGTATACAACAAAGTTACCACTAAGAAGGTTCAAGGTTGTCTTCATGTGAGTTTTAGAAGATCAAGACAATGAAAAGGTAAAGGTCTGATTGAATGTTTGATCTTGAGATTTTATCTCCTTCATAATTATGTTCTGTGAGAGAAGAAAATCAACCTATGCATAATGAAGAAGATATCAATATGTTGTTCATGATGTTAATATTTGACGATGTTGTTCACGATAAAGATCTGTAAGTTCAAACCAAAATCTGCTAGCGTTCCTAAGCAAAGTATTGTTTCTTCAAAACAAAGTAATCTTGTTGCACCACGATCCTCATTATCTGGCGAGAGATCAATCTATTCAAGAGGAACTTAATCAGATGCTTCTTGAGATGTTTTAGCACATTCTTACAGATGAACAAAGGAAGCTTATGAAAGAGGCAAAGAAGAACAAAGGCTAGACAGCCTCTCATAAGCTTTGGGCGATACTTTGAACAAAGAATGCTTCGCAGCATTGACAGAGTACTTTAGGCGTCGAATGATCCTACCATGCACGGATTAGAAGATCGATGATGAATTTGAAGATGAAGGTATTTTTCCAAATTCCAATGAAGGTCTGATGTTCTTAATTTAGATGATAATTATGAAGTACCACAGTCTCCAAACTTAAGAACTCATAAGGATCATCCTTCTGATCAAATCATTGGTCCTTACTTACGGAGTGCGAGACTAGACACAAAGCTAAGGGTTTCACAAAACCTCACAATGCTTTACTTAGCTTTGTGTAGAAACAAAACAGGCTGAATCATAAGGACCATCAAAACTGTTTATTTACTTGTTTCATCTCTCAAGAGGAACTTGAATATTGCTCAAGCTTTGACTAAAGAAAGCTGGGTTGAAGCTATGGGAAGAACTTCTTATTTAAACTTCAAAAGTTTGGGTTTTATGTGATCTTCGATGGGAAGAGGGTTATTGGAACAGTGGGTTTTAGAGTTAAAAGAGATGAAAGAGGTAATGTTATCAAAAACAAGGCAAGGTTAGTTGCTCGAGTTATAGAAACGAGGAGGAAGGGGTAGATTAGGATGAGGTATTTGCTCCTGTAGCAAGAATAGAAGCTATTAGAATATTTTGCCTTGCTTCTTTTATATGGGCTTTCATGTTTACCAGATGGATGTTAAAAGTGCCTTTTTATATGGCAAGATTACAGAGGAAGTTTATGTCAAACAACCTCACGGTTTTGAATCCTAAACATCCAACAAAGTCTACAAAAGGTTGTTAAGGCTCTTTATGGCCTTCATCAAGCACCTAGAGCTTGGTATGAGAGACTCTCCACATTCTTATTGCAACATGGATATAGAAGGGAAGCTATTGACAAGACTTTGTTTATCAAGAGAGACAAGAAAGATATCATGTTAGTTCAAGTTTATGTTGATGATATCATCTTTGGGAACAAACGATCCATGGTTAAGGAGTTTGAGCATTTGATTGAAAAATTTCAAATGAGTTCAATGGGAGGTTGACTTTCTTTTTAGGAATTGAGGTTAAGCGATCGGAAGGTATTTTATCAGTCAAGACAAGTATATTCTTGACATACTTAGAAATTCAATTTGATGATATGAAGGCATACTACACCTATTAAATCTATCAATTCATTGGGTAAAGATGAAGATGGACACCCTGTTGAAGTCAAGCTTTATAGATCAATGATTGGCTCTCTATGTATCTTCGCATCCAGGCCGATATCATGTTTTGCAGGTTTGTCTATGTGCAAGATATCAAGTCTCACTGAAGATCTCTCACATGAATGCAGTTAAAAGAGTTTTCTGTTATTTGAAACAACAACCTAAGTTGGGGTTGTGGTATCTAAAGAGTCACTTTTCACTTGGCAGCTTTTCGGATAGTGACTATCTTTGGTGATAATTATGATAAAGATCCACAATGGTGGATGCCAATATCTTGGAAGAAGGCTAGTCTCACAGCAATAAGCAGTGAATTGCGACAACATCATCTCATTTGAATATGTAGGCTGCCAAGTTGTTGTGGTCAAGTTTTGTGGATGTAGAATCAACTCTTGGACTATGGGTTCAATTTCAAAAATACTCCTATCAATATTGATAATGAGAGTACAATTTGTATTGTTAAGAATCATGTGTATCATTCCAAGACAAAGCATATTCAGATTAGGCATCACTTTTTCAGAGATTATTATGAGCATAGGATCATCAATGTAGTTAAGGTTCACATGGATGACAATGTAGGCGATTTACTCACAAAATGTTTTGATGTGTCACGATTCAATCACTTGGTCGTGAGCATTGGAATGATTAACTACTAAGCTTTGGTTAAGGGGAGGACTATAAGGTGTTAGTATAGTCTGTGTATTATGAGGGGAGGATGTTTGTTGATACTTAGTTTATATGAAGGAATTTTGGCAAAGTCTTGTTTTCCTGAAGAATCTTGCTTGGAAAGTACTTGCTTGGGAAAAATCTGCTTATGTGGAAAGTCTTGTTTGTCGTATTAAAGTACTGTTCCATGATATTGATGGGTAATTGATAATATGGTAACTTTGTTATTATAGGTCGTGATTTTTAAATCCTACCTATAAATAACTACTTTCCGAATTTTCCTCTCATATTATTACTTTACATCTTTTCCATACTTATCTCCCGATCACCATCTCTTTATTCTTCAATAAAATCTTTGTGCTCCTCATTCAAAAATGGCGAATCGTTAATGTTTCAAAGCACAATATGGTGGCTAATTTGGACAAGACTAAAGAATATGGCTTTTATGATATTGTTGATTATCTTCTTGGTGCCTTATTAGTTATGCTCTTTTGTTTGAACAGGATGTTATTGAACCACGGATTCAAGAATTTTGGGCTAATGCTAGAGATAACATGGAGGAGGATGAATATTATATTAGATCTCTGATTCTTTGGAAGGACTATCAAGAATACAGAAGCCTCTATTCGAGAAGATTTATTATTTGGAGATGAAGATGGGGCTATTGATTTGACAAGCGATTTGGGATACTTTTCGGAATCTTGGTTATGAAGGATCTTTCACAGAACAAACTTTCAAGAAAGCATTATTCTGTCCTGTGGAGTTCTTGATTCATGTACTGCTTCATTGCATAAGTTCTAAAAGTACTTCTTGGGAGCAGTTTGGGTCTACTATAGCATCTGCAGTGGTTGGACTAGCTATGAGTGTTTAATTTTTCCAAGCTTATTTTGGATGGGATGCTATCACATATATCCTCTGGGTCAAAATGGCTAATGTACCCAGGTTTGTCTGAGTTTTCTTAAACAAGCAATTGGTGATGTTCCAAAACCTGGCGCTTTTGTTACACATTATTGTGCAACAAGCCAAATCTTTACATTTATGGCTAGAAGCGTGCTGCTTTTGAGAGGTGGAGATATTCCATTAACTTCTACAGATGGAAGTTGTTCAAGTATGCGTCATGAAGTTGTCCAAGCCCGAGGTTCAGCGAGAGATTGAAAGACACCTACTCCATCTCCACAACATTATGTTTCTGTTTGAGAAGAACATTCACATCTTCAAGGTGATGATCATATATTCCTCGTGAAGGTTTGACTTTTAGATAATTATGCTTTGACAAGGGAGCTTGTTAGGTTAACAAACTGTTGAGTTTCAAGCTAAAGCTCTTAGTAAATTGAGCTTAGGTATGTTTGGTTGAGAAATTTTATTAAACCATATATTCAAGGTTTCAACTTATGGGTTAAAGAGGAAAACAAGCGTCGTAAACAACGAAAGGAAATTCACGAAAGAAGGTTCTAAATCATCTTACATCAACAGGGAGGAATTTAGAAAAGGAAAATTTGAAAGAAGATGTTGTGAAGAAGAAAGATCTTGTAAATCGCTGAGAAAAGATTATTTGAATTAGAAGTCAAGTTCAAAGCTGATATTCAATCTTGAACATCGAATCGCGATGTTGATGGAACATCAAAATCTTGATTTTCATGATACATCTAGGCAAATGTATTCCAAGGGTATTGAATTTTGAAGAAGAAGTTGGTCCTTCTACATTTGTTATAGAAGAAGAGGAGGAAGCTACATTCATACCTATTCATTCTGCTAGTGATGATGAAGTAATTGCTACAATATTAGATTTATCACAACCAAGAGGAGGTTACTATTAGAGATGAACAGAAGAGAAGAACAAGAGAGCTTCTCAACCATTGATCCTAAAACGAAAGGGAAAGGTATTACGGTTGAAACAAGAGAAAAGAAACTCACTTTGGCAGAACTTAGAGCAATTGAAGTTACTAGGAATGAAGCTACAGCTAGAAAAGTTCAAGAAGAGTTAGATGCTCAAGATAGAAAAACGAAGCTCGAAGCTCACGAACAAGCGACTCAAGAGGTGCATAGATAAATTTGAGAAACACAGACCTTCTGATCCCACACTTGTTAATATATGCCAAGAAGACCTAATTTAGCTAAGGACAGGAATCTTATGATGGCTTATTTAAAAGTCGAGGATATAAGGGTTTGCGCAGTTAAACTATGTTGATATGAAAAGACTTTATGATCTTTGAAAGCAGACTTATAAGAAGAAGTGTTCGCGATATTAAAGACTTTGAGAAGAAGCTCAATGGACTGAATTTGAAAGGAAGAAGCTTAAAGAAAAAGCTGAAGTTGGATGTTCGTTTTCAAAAAGAAAGAAAAGTTGAATTAAGATGCGAGACTATAGATGAATTGAAGAATATCACCGAGTGGTAGATTTTGATTATACAAAGGAAGATGATAACATGAAGATGAACAAATCAAAGATCAGTGTTTTTAAAGTTGTGAAATCCAAAAATGAAGAATACATGATTTTTCATAAAGAAGATGAAAGCTTCAAAGTTTTCAAAAGGCTATGGGATTTGCTACATATTATAGATAGAGTAGACCTATTCTACTTATCATGTTGTGAGGCTTACTTTGAAAATAAATCCATTGAAGGATTGGTTTGATTTTACATGGTGATCTTATAACTTTATGGCGATGAAGAGAGCAGCGATGATATCACGGAAAATCAAGAAAAGGCGGAAATAGTTTCTTTGGAATTCTGAAGAATCGGAGTTCATGTTTTGGGCGGAAAATGGAACAATGATACACATGTTTTGCAGAAAGAAGATACCCTTTCCCAGTTGAGCTCATGAGAAGGATGCTTGAGCATGGATTGGAAGTAGAAGAGGATAATGAAACTGCTTGCATGGTTATCAACTTGTTTATAAACCGGACTACCATTGCTGAGGATGATCAATAACGGTATGAATTTTTATTTGAATAAATACTTTTGATATATCGATGTACATTCAAAGTCTTAACGTCGAGCGATACTTTCATCAAAATCTTGTTTCTTCGAAACACCAGTTAAATAAATTTTAGAAAAACCTTGTTGCTAAGTAATAAATATTTTGAAATAAAGGTTTAATAAATGGTTTTTGTGATGATAACATCAATAGGTTCAATCCACCATGATAACAAAGGATTGACTAATCCATGAGCAAAGCGGCTACGGTAAAGATATATCAATCCGTTTTTAGTGACTTGCTAATAAGTTGGATGGTATTCAACTCGCCATATCACAATGTGAAGAGTTGGCTAGCCCAAAAGAATGAAGCGTGGTAAAGGCGTGGAGAAAAACCATTATTGGTAATTAGTTCACCATTAGATAGAAGAACTAACTAGTCGAAGGGTAAACTTTTGGTAAAGACAAAACAAATCGTTGATATTTGGTGGTTTTCTAAAATCATATGGTTATCGATGTACCATGGTCTTACACAAAACATTTGGCTACTCAGAATAATGGCTTTGGTAAAGAGTTCTAAATCCATTATTTTTCAATGATTCACTTAAAAGTGATGAGAATAGTATCAACTTAAAATTTGAATTAAATGTACAAATTGTCATATGTTCTTGTGTTCTTGAGAAAAGATGGAGCTTCTTTGGATCTTCTTTGTAAAGAACAATTCTAAGAGATACTTTGACAAGAGCAGATGTTCTGAGATAAAAGCTTAAAGATTAAAAAAAACAATGTCTTTAAAAGATGAAGGCGTTAAAGATATATTCAAAGGACTTGAAGTCAAGCAAGTAGAATTCAAGTTAGGGAGGATTGTTGTTGGATATGAAAGAATCTTGAAAGATATCAAAAGTCTTGTAAGTTGCAAAATCTTGGAAGAAGTTAAAGACTCAATCTTGTTAAAGACAAGTCAAAATCTTGCAATATGAAGTCAAAAGTCTTGCAAAGAACAAAAGAACATTATGATACGTTTATGAAGAATTGTATTCTATGTTTAGATTACTTGTCATAAGGTTATCAGTATGAAACGACTAGGATATCCTTGAGCCTATAAAGGGACTCCTAGATTGGCATTAGAGATATGACTTACGATTTTAGAATTAGAGTTTTAGAGAAAAGTTAGATTATCTTAGAGTTGTATTAGAGTATCTGCATAATAAGCAGATTTAGAGTTTATATAATAAAGGTTATTCTTAGCTTTGTTAAGTAAATTCCGCGTGTAATAAAGATTACCAGTGTTTCTTTGTTTATAACTTAGGATTTATCCGAGGTTATTAAACCTTAACAAGCTAGTTAAGATAGTTTGATTAAAGTATATCGATCCAACAGAAATAGATGTAGTGCTAGTGTCCATATTTGTCCTATTCAAAGTATGTTCACTTCTTAAGGGAATAGTTCTACCAGTAGGCATCCATTTTCTAGTGGGCATTGGCTTAGCAATTTTATGGCACAACTTATTAACCTTAAGCCAGTGAGGTATCCATTGATAACCTATATTACTAAATTTCCTTCACATTGGGTTTCTCTTGTTTCTAACTTTCTTTTCATTGCATTCTTGGATTCTAGCTAAGCGATTTTTGCATTAATAGTTTTTTAGCAGGGCATTTAACGACATTCATCAAATCATTCACACCACATTACAAGATTAGTGAAAATTCAAACAATCATCATTACATGGTTTTGTGAATAGTAGCAAATTTGAATTAATTACGGTAAACATAGCTAATACTAGAATCAACCGCGATTAGTTTTATTCAACTCAAACTTAATATTCCTAGGGTGATATTACACTTTCTCTTCCAATCGCTCTTAGCTTGTGAGGTCCTATCTTGCTTGGTATTGCACGGAGGCTTTGACGGCTTGTTATAATGTCGCGATTACTCCTGTAGAAATTATGGGAACATTAGTTGGTTGATCTACTTTTGCATTCACGAACTAGATGTGGGGATCAGACCATGAGCGCATAGTGTTCACTTTCTTAAAACTGGGCATAGAATGGTTTGTATGATTGGCACTAGGCATAGAACAAGGCATCACAGCTTTGCCTTATGCACCTAAGAATTTAGGACATGTTGCAATTAAACATTCTAGTAGCTCACGATTGTTTGGCCTGAATGCAAGCAAACCTAATTTCTCTATCGAAGCTTATTATGAAATCCTCTTCCACAATCTCTCGAGACATTCTAGACTATTCTTAAGGTGAGCATAATAGTTATGAAACACAGGTTCATTATTCCTAAGATGAGGAGGAATGTATTTAACTTGATCCGCACGTATTTGCTGATCGAGGATGACTTTGATGCAATATTCTCATTAAAAACAATTGGCATTTTCCATTTTCACCTCTTTAGATTCTCAATTTCTTTTTGTAAAGCGGTTATTTTTGTTGTTTTGGTCACGAGTGACTTTCATTGAATCATATAACTCTTTAAAGTGTAGTTTAACCTTTTCATTTTCTTCCAGAAAATTCTCATTTTCCTTTTGTAGGACATTGACAAGATTTTGAAGGTGAAAGCGTTTGAGAAAGATTGAGAATCTAAAGGTGGAGGCATTTGGGAGCCATTACGTGTTCTTTTCTCCCATCAATTGTGAGATTTGAGCTCTCGATTTTCTGATCATGTTACCTTGGGCTTGAATTTGTTCATCACGTTTGTTTATTTCAAAAGCATCAAATTCAGAACATGAAGATGTCTTGATATTGGAGGTTTTAACATTTTCTTTAAGGTGTTGATATTTTAGTTGTAAATTAAAATGTTCAACTTCCAATTTAGAAAGATGTTTGACCAAATTATCATGATCATCTTTTCGATTATCCTTGTGAGTTTTGAATTTGTTGTTTTCAAGCTCAATGACCGCGATCATGGGAGACTTTCAAAGCAATAGATAATTCATGAAATTGAGAAACATTAATTGAACAATTCGTGTGATGTAAAACACATCTTGAGTAATACATTCAATCGATTCTCATTCGAGGTATGCAAGTTCTTCCTCTCAATCTCATTATATTTTAATTCTCGCTCATAGTCACTAACCTCAATAGTCATTGCATCAAATTCCTTTTCCATTTCTTTAATATCCGATTTTATCCCATTTTGAAGACTTTCAAATTGACCTTTTAATTGTTTAAAGAAAGGCGTGACCTCAGTTAAATAGCATTCTTTAGTTTGTTCAAAACCCTTTCCCCTTGATTAATCGATGGGTGAGATCCTTTTCATACTGAGTTTTTCTCAAAATCGACAAATAGTTGATAAATGACATCTTGGTGATTAAGGTCTTCTCTTAGTGGGTGATCTAGGACTAAATGCATTGGGTATTGGGGGGATAGCTTGATGGCAGGAGGCATTCTTCTACATGGGAGGTTAAATTGCAACAAACTCATCATTTTCATGTCCATATCCTTTTTCGAACACATTAGGGTGTTTGAGGTCTAAACTTGTTAAAGGCAATCCAATTGTCCTTAGCATAATGGGTGTTTTATAGTGATTTTTCTTTCACAATACCTAAAGGACTCTTAAGTTTTCATCCAACTTCATTTTTTGTGACTTCTTGTGCTATCTTCCTCGGTGTTCTCAGCGCAACTAGGTTTCAGCCTAGGCTTAAGGATCTCATTACCATCATCTGATGCACCTTATGACGACTCAGCCCTTTTAATAACCTGGATTTGGTTCCTCTAAGAAGTACTATGCTTATCTTTCAAACTCGTGCTTAGTGATTAAGTGGCTGATCTGAATGGTATTTCCTTATGCATACAACTTATTTCAAGCTTGTTTTTCAATGTTTTCAGATTGGAAAAATCATTCAAAAGTTTTGATTCTTTAGTATTGAATTCTTGTTTAAGCAATTTAACATTTTCTGAAGTTCTTGTTTTGCTTAGCGGTTTGAAAGCTTTTCTGAATTTAACTCTTGTTTTAATACTTCTTATCTAACCTACTTTTCTAATAATTCTCGCATTTGGTCATCCATTTCCTGCTCACTGGTGGTTAACTCAAACTTAGCACGTTGTTCATAGATAGCAACTTGTTCCTTATAGGCACTTGGTTCCGGAGAGTAGCAAAGTCATCGAGCACACGGTGTATTCATCAAATCACGGTCATTATTATTGTGGAGAAGATACATCACTTGGTACAATCTCTTTCACTTTGAGCCATTATTGATCATATGGGACAATATTACTATTGCCCGCATTATCAATATCCCCGGGAATAAATGAGTTTGTGTACTTCATTATGTATCTTCTCATCAACTTTATCGATATAATTTTAATACCTCTGAGATGATTGTTTCTTTGGATGGACCACTGTTGTGGTGAAAGAAACCTTAGGAGAACCATAGGGAGATGCTAGCCATGAAGATTGGTAGGAAGTTGGTTCATCATCCACATCCGAATCATAAACATCACAGTCAGCTACTTGAAATGCATTTGGATTGTTGACCCATACCTGCTGGCTACTCATCTACATCAGCATCATATGTCTTAGCATTCCCCCGATAAGAAACAACAACTCCTCTTCATCCAAGTTGCTCGTTGTCACGAGCTTGGCAACATCTTGATAAATTACGCGTTCGAGGACGTTTTGGAGATGTCTGAGTTCCTTGCATATGTCCTCGCCACCGCAGGTTGTAGCATTTGATTGGCTTTGCTTGACCTTGATTTGATCCTTCCATGATTGATTAGTCACATAACCTCCGCTTCTCCGGTATACCATAACCTGCTCCAACCATCCCTTGTTCATATCGTCTACCTTGCTTCTGGTTGCACCATAACTTTCCATCTCGACAACAGCATGATTGTGAAGATGGATGCATTCTGATCTCATTGTTGAGTGTTAGGACCATTGGTATGTGGACTAAGAGTCAAGTTTGTTTAACCATAAGAGCAGTTGATTGATGAAGTCAGTGCATCAGCATCAACTTGTTTGAACCTTGGATCGGGAATGAGTTTGTGATTGCCAACACCCATGGGTATAACTTGTAAAGCTTTGGTGGTAATTCCAACATTGGTGTAAAAGGTAGTTGAATCATTTGATGAACTTGTTTCCCCAGGATTTGTTTTGAATTGTTAAAAATCCTTTTTCAAACATGGCGTGTCTCTCATTCTCGAAGAAGGAAGGCATCTGATTGCTCATAGTTTGTGTTCTTCAATCCTTTGGTTAGCTTAACAAACATGCCATTCGGTTCATGTTGTTCACAGACTTTGAGTTTAGCTGAATATTTGGCATAGTCATCTTGATATTCCTCATATCATTCACCAGTTTGTGGAATCTCACGTAATATTCATAGACACTCTTTTCTGGTTTCATCTTAAAGTGCTCAACTCATCATCAGATTAAGATTCTCTGCTCTTCTTTAGTCAATTGAACACGAGAGAAGCATCTTGACATTATCCATTTGCCTTGGCAGTGTTGGATGATCAGCTTATAGATGTCTTTTGGAAGACCACAGTATGTTTGAAACCCGTGATATCGGCATCGAATCTCTTTTCTCCTACATCTTAGCTCATCATCGTCTTTGGTCTGTCAATCCAAAGATAAGTGGTTCCATCAGCGATATCAATTATATCTCTTATAGTCTCAACCTGATAAGGTCCTTCATCAATGGATTTGAGAATGTTGACCCCATTTCCTTTCCAAGACGTTACAATCGATTCTTTGAGCCCAAGAGTGAGTGAGGGGAGTTCATCAAGCATAAGTGGACGAGTATCTGAACCATTTGCTTGAACATCCTCGTGGGTGGAGATGATTGTAGGTACGTTGGTAGACATGTTAACAGTTACATGGGATTTTAAAACGTATGATTAAACCGGAAATAGATTCTTTCCGCGAGGATTTTCTTGAATCAAGAAAACAGTATTACAAAAAATAATTCAACCAAGTCGCTAAGAAACCTTGAGCAGTCATTAAGCACCAAGTTGCTAAGTATTATGAAATCAAGTCGCTATAATGCCAAAAGTCGCTAAGACAGTCAAGTTGCTAAAGAACAAGTTAGCTAAGATCCAAGTGCTGAAAATTATGACAACAACTATTCACCAAGTCATTACGAATTTTGACAAGCAAGTCAAGTAAGTACCAAATCGCATAAGTCGTCAAGTCGCTAATAGAACTTCGCTAATGTCCAGTCGCTAACACCATGTCGCTAAGAACCTTAAGTACAAATTAAGCTAACAAAATTGAAAGCAAGTTAAGCTATCTTACTTGAAATTACATTTGCAGGGGAAGGATCACTAAGTACTTTTTTATGGCTTGTCTCAAAGACAAGTCGATAGGACCAAATCGCTACCAAAAGCACTACAACTCGCTACCTTTTTCTTGAAAAAGTCGCTAAGATGAAATTAACTACGAGAACAAGTCGCTACCAAGAAAAACTTCAAAACCACTTTTCAATCCCATGACAAGCTCAACACATGAGTTGAAGCTTCCAAATCAAAAACCAGCATCTGATGATTCTAAACACAAAAAGTACACCCAAATTAAAACTTTAACACTAGAAATCACCCAAATGATGCGAAAACCACTAAACTTTTTCAAACTCAAAAACCATCTAAAACCACTAGAAATCCAAGGATATGTAGAGATGATCTAACCTTGGCTCTTGATACCATTTGTTACATATTGGATTTCACATACACATCATAACACAAACATAAGTAGAAGTATACTATGGTTTAGAGAGAGAAAGTTAGAGGTTTGGAACTTTAGTGAGAGAAAGAAAAATCTTATTATGAGCTCCAACTCTCTACCTTGGGAGGTAGAGAGTATTTATAGTCTTAACACAAATCACCACCTAACGGGTTGTAGATCAGGCATAAAGTGGGTAAAGACCCGTCCGTCCTCCATGGTATTACTTAACTAAATACTACTTAACATTAAATAACTACGACTACGAGCTTTCTAACGATTACAAATACTTGAGGTGACCGACACTTTAATACCTGGATTTACTAAATCCTAACAATCCCTGATCTACATGCCTTCAGGAGGTCGTTTAGTTTGTAACCTATAAATACCCTTTACCTCCCAAGGTAGAGGGTTGGATGTTTATTTGGAATCTAACCTTCCATGAGTTTCTCTTTCTAGAATATCCCACTTTTCTCTCTCTAAAACATCTAATCATACGCCTTATTTGTGATTGATTGTGTGTTTGTGAAATCCAATATGTTACAAGTTGGGTAAGAGGCGACACAAACCTATTGAGGTTTGTAAGACTGAGATGAAGAAGAAATGACATATTTAACCATGAACTCAGCAACCAAAACGAGATACTAATATACACTGAGCTCAGTTTTTATTTCGTGGTATGCAACAATTCATCAAGACTCTAAGAGTGGACGGTGTGGGGGAGATCGTCGCTCGCCGTGGCCGACGTGGCGTCTCGCCGCCACACCGGCTTCGCCCGTCGTGGCTCGCCGTGAAATCCAAAATCGTCGGGACGTGAATGAAGCAACCGACATGCATTGATTAAATATTTCTATATCCGGGTTACTTTAACGTTTTTTTTTTTTTTTTTTTTTCTAAAAAAGACCACCACTCATAAATTAACATAACATTTCATACAAGTTTTCATATTCAATCAACATATCCATTCAAACTTCTGAAAACATGAATTACAATAGTCAATCATCTTATTCCGGCGATAGTGATCTTGAAGAGTTAACGGAGTTAGAAATATTTATTCAAGAGTTCGGTAGACAAGCGTTGCGAGGAACAAGCACGGTTAAGTTTGCGTCGTCAATATGTCCCTCGTTGAACGTGAAGTTGCTTTGAAGCACGTCTTGTTGCGACTATTTTGGCGACAACCCAAAATATTCGAACATTCAATTTAGACGTCGATTTCGTATGAGTCGTCGTCTATTTCTACAAATAGTGCAAGGTATTGAAACATATATTGAAACTCATCATCCTCTTCCTAGGCATTTTGATTTCTTTAGAATGCGACCCGATGGTAGGGGTGTAATGAGTTTTAGTGTGCTTATGAAATGCACATGCCCCTCGCCTTGATTGTACGATATCAGTGATGCATTAGATGAGCATTTACAAATAGGTGAACACTGTGCACGCGATTGCCTAGATTTTTTTCTTATGTGCATAATCCAACTATTTATTAAGGAGTTTTTAAGAAAACCAGATGAGGATGACATTAAGTAACTTATACTATGCACATAAAAGCGTTCATGGGCTTGGAATGTTGGGGAGCATCGATTGTATGCAGGAATGGAGCGTCCTAAAGAATGGCACGGCCAATTTCATAGAGGTGATAAAAAATATCCCACTATAATGCTTGAGGCTGTTGCTTCATACGATTTGTGGATTTGGCATGCTTTTTTGGGGTAGCGGGTGCGAATAACGATCTAACGGTTTTAAATAATTCTCCGTTATTCGACGACTTGCTTGATGACATCGCCCTGAGGTTGAGTTTGAAGTTTATGGGTGTAAATTTAAGCAAGGGTATTATCTAGCTGCGAATCTCTACGGTGGGCATCTTTCGTCAAGTCATTCGATTGCAACTAATCCAAAAAAATGCCGCATTCAAAGCGAAACAAGAAAGTGCTCGAAAAGACATCGAAAGAGCTTTTGGTGTCCTCCAGGGACGTTGGCATATCATTGCCCAACCGGTAGCGGCAATTTACTATTGGCAAGTTACGGAGAATCATATACGGCGTGCATCATAATGCATAACATGATTTTGAAAGATGAAAATTTTGCGATATCAGATATTGCAAAAGCGTATATTTCTCCAACACCAAATTCAGGCAGACATGGATTGAACGTTGCCGGTGCAAAGAAAAAGCCAAAGAACTACATGATAAAGCGCCACAGCTAAGCTAACGATGTCTCATCGACCATGTTTGGCAACAAGTTCAATGGGCACAATTTCAACAACATAATCTGGATAATTAGTTTCGTTATAATTTCATGTATTTCTTGCGTATGTTTTTTTTTCGTATCTTTTTTTTATGTTTAGTACGTTTTTTATTAAGTTGTGTATTGTATTTTTAATTTGAATGAAATGAATTTATTTTGTTTTTATTTGGAAGTGAAAATTGAATAAAATAAATAAATTGTTAATGGTGGGGCCCAAATGAAGAGGTTGAGGTTTGTTATGAGTGAGGAGGGGGTTTGTTGTGGGAAAATGAGATGCTGATGTGGCGCTGAGGTGGCGCGACGATGAAGTGAACCCTTGTTATGGTACCTAGCTCTCTAATAGGTCTACTACCACGAAGCTCAATCATCACAGCTCTTAGTGACCTCAGGTTTAGTTTATTACCATCATTGGTCCATCATCAACACTATATCAAACTGAAAACACAAGTCTCGATTCAACCATATGTACAACCAACAATACAGCCAACAACAATACCACACCTATTCACCACATCTTATTTCATGACTCAATCTACATGTAATCTCAGATTTCTTTGTGTTCTGTAGCTAACCTTTTCAGATCCAAACTTCAACAAAGAAACTCATCATAGATCAAGACTCAATGAACTAACTTTCATTCAAGACTCCAACTTTACTACTAATTATTCTAAGGGATCTTAGATTTATTTATTTCACGGCTTTCAATGAACCACCAAGACCATTCAAGGTCACTGTTACGAAATAAATAATTCATCACTGATCCATGGGTTGTGTTTGAAAGGAAAAACGTGATGATTCTATGACTAAAACAAAACGGAAGGAAAATTTTATTGCAAAGATCTCATATTCTCCTTTTCAGGGGTTAAAGATTTTTTTTCGAATCCAAACCAACCCAAAAGGATTTCATCATTGATCTAATATGTTGATATTATACGAAGATAAAGAAATGATAACAACAAGTGTGTTATATCATTTCTCGATTGTGTTATTAAAAATCATTTGCTAATCGACGATTACATCTCACAATACCTACCTTTGATTCGTTCGTGAAGCCTATGTCATATTTGAGCCATCCACTGTGAGTTAACAAATGACCTTGAGCCATCCTTGGCTTTGTTCTTTCTAGTGGTCAATCTTGAAGGATGTATATGAGTAGCTGATGGCTGAAGGGATGCGTTAACTTTTAGGGGGCGTGGTATTTTGGATATTTATTAGGGTTATGAGAGGAGAAGCGTTTTTATACCCAGTTAGGAGCGCATCATGTATATTGGATCCGGTGTGATTTTATGGGCGATGGACCATAGTGTGGTTGTGGATCGGGTGTTATCTCTTAAATAACATGGGCCTAATCATCTTTGTTGTTAAATCTTATCAGTTATGGCAGCGTGAGTTCATGGACCGTTGGAATTTTTTTGAGCTAGATGAGTTTATGGATTAGGCTTGGTAATAGTTGCGTAATATGTTTATCTTGGGCGAGTTTTTGCTAGAATCTCATGTGACATCGTGTTGAGGCCAAATATATATCGCATGATTGACTTTCACAAGTTTAGCTTACCCATGTGTGATCGAATTGTTTAACCGTGTGTTAATTGCTTGAGCCGGATAGTTGACTCTTACATGTTGGATTGAATGATTTTATGAGAGTTGATATACTATGAGATTTATCAAATATGTGATTTGTTGATATGGAGCTTATGAGACTTGATGAGTTATGAGATTTTCTATGTTGATGAGAGTGTTGTGGTATGCGGGTTGACACTTTGGTATATACATTGTCACGGAGAATATTATGTCAAGGCTTGAATCAATGATTGAACTAAGTTGACTACGGGGTTGTTTGTATGGTATTTCTTATTAGACTTTGGAGTGAAGTTTTCCGGACGCGTATACTTATTTCATCTTCTTTCTTTCTACCCTTCCGCGAAGATGACTTGTTTGGGAATTTACTGAGTGTGATAAAGACTTGGCTATTTAGTTACTTTTGTGATGCTTTCTCGCTTAACCCACAATGTAACTATCACTTCGGTGTCTCACACAGTTGAGGATACGTCAAGAGGTTTTGTACATTGGGTACACCGTTTCTTCTTCACTAGGATTAGTACAAGCTTAAGTAACAAATCTGAGGAATTTTGCGTCATGATCAAGTTTGATATATCGGGTTTACTTCTCCATGTGGTCACTACAATAGCCATCAGAATACGTGAATGATGTGTTTACCAATGGATTGATTGGTTGAGATGTGATCAACAATTCTCTTGTTATATTCGACGCCACTAAATGTCTATGATACTTCACAGTCTAAGCAAAATCATTCAAAAATCTTCAACGTCAGTTATGATCTTTCAAGATGTTTGCTTATGACAAGAACTTTTCGTGCAAATGGTCGTACAAGTTAATGATGCTTCCGAAAGTTCGAAACCATCATGGGGAGAATCGGTATTACTTTGATGTTTTACGGTCAATCTGAGTAGTGTATACTACTCGACTTATTATGGTTTGTGAAGTTGTCTACATATGAGTAAAGAATTGTTGATTATGTTTGTGGAAAACTAGAAGGGGGGGTTGAATAGTTTTGCCAATTTTAAGTTAGTTTCAAAAACTTTAGATTCGTTAATATGTGAGATCTTATGGATGTAGAAAAAGTATAGATCTAATGATAAAGCAAGTAAATAAAGTAAAGCAAAGGGATAGAAATGAGACAACCGATTTATAGTGATTCGGCTACAAGGACACCTTCCTTGCCCTACTACACTCCCTGAGTCACCTACTCGAGAGTTCAAGAACTATGTCAACAAACTCCTTCACTTGGCTGAGAAGCCTTCTAGCGTTGCTTTCACACCTTTTTTGGTCGAAGCTAAATACCGAATCCGTAACACGGTGGACCAAACCAACACGACTATTACACAACAAATATGTGAAATATCAAATACAAGATCTTCGCTACATAAATCTTGCGGAGTGACAAATCAATTAAGGACCCTTTGCTTGGATGACTTGTAGAATGCTCGTTATCTCGCCTTAGAGAAGGACCTATATGAGAATCACAATAGAAAGAAGAAGAACTCTCTAGATCAAGTGATCTATATGTTAGAAGAGAATGAGAGTGTTTGAGAGAGATTTAGTAAGAAGAGGTGAGTTAGAATGAAAAAATGACTCTCTATTTATAGGCAATTTCTTCCACTTGTTCCTCGGATCCGGATCCCTCCACTGGGATCCGTGGGACACTCCTCTTTGCCCATGGGTTTTTTGGTTATGGGTCATGGGTTATGGGTTGGTCCATGGGTTTCCATAGATTCAATGTATCTAAAGTATACATTGTATCTTGCCAACAGGTATGGGTTATGATCCATGGGTTATGGTCCATGGTTATGGTTTTACCCCTCTAATAAACTATTACACCAAATGATTAATTACAACATTTTTGTATTAAATGGCTATATGTAAATGCTTTACAAAATTAACATGTATCCTTATAATTTTACTTATGATAACATTATATTTGTTATCAACAACACAAAGAAAAAGATTAATAAACGTTTTCTGGGTTTATTTGTATTAATAATCTCCCCTTTTTGTTGATGACAAAACATAATGTTATGATGAGTAAAACTTAAGATTAGATATGTTTTTGAAAGCCCTAAGTTTAATATTACTCCCCCTTTTTGTCAAAACAAAAATTAACCCTTTTAAGAAATAAAAGTGTGGAAAAAAAATAGTCCCGCATTGTAACTCCCCCACTTGGTGGCTCCCCTAGTTTGGGGCGCGCGTCAAGTGAAGAAAAAAAAATCCTACAAAGAGAAAGGTTAGTAACATGCTTATGTAATCTTGTGATTGACGAGAATCAAGATTGGGAGCCAAGTAAATAAACAAGGCCTTGTAATAAAACAACAAAGTGTCTTGGTTTTATGCCACCTACAAGCATGTAAAAAAAAGAACAATACTTGTTCTTTAAAATGTCTTCAAAAGAAAAAATACTAAAAATAGAAAATAGTAGTAATGATTCCTTCCATGCTTGCATAAGGTTATGGATGAATAATGGTATTGATGCGATCAAGGATGAGGTTGAGTATGAATCGCATTTCTTCTCTAACTTCTATTGCAATTTCCCTAGTTGATTGGCAATGTTCACAATGTAAGTGATGTGGGTAATGAGTACGGAAATCTTCTGGGTTGTTTTGATTTGTGAGTTGCAGAAGTTGTGGTGGAAAAATAGGAAAATACGGATCAAAGTCCGGAATGGTTGGAAGTGGTGGTGGAAAAGAACCTAGATGTTCTTGTAGTTTAATGGGAGCTAAAGGTGGTGATGTTTCAAGATCATTGAATATTATGTTTGGAGAAGTTGGAGGTGTCAAAAGGCTATTTCTTTTGCTTTGGTTTTGTTGAGATCTTGTTCGAGTAGTAAGGAGTTCCAAAAGAGTGATTTTAGGTGGTGAGTGATTTGGTGATGAAGTTGGTGTACTCGTTGGTGATGAAGGAGGTGCTATAATGGAAGATCTTGTGGTGATTAGTTGATGGTGATGAACCATATGATGATGGTTTTCCTAAGCAACAAGATCGGATGTTAATCCGTGTGGATATCCTAGAGTTTGATTTTGGTATTTTGGAAGGTGGAAGTACAAAGGTTTGCGTTTCATCTAAAGAGTTTGTGAATGACAAGGTGTAGTTTGTTTGTGAAGACGAGATGGGTTATGCAAGCATTTTGGGAGTTCTATATATAGAAAAACAAAGCATTGTAATGAATGCTTGAGCCAAAATGTGGATTAAAATCTAATAATTAGATATGAATTCAAGGCATGTGATCATGAGAACCCAAGCATTAAAGAACATACTCCAAAAAATAAAACAAATGTGGATTTTTCATCCAAAGTGAGAAAAATAGAAGGTAAAAAGCACCTTCATCTCACGGATCACGGATCCTTCCCTGAGGATCCGTCGACATAAAAATTTGGGATCCGGGTAATCAGTGATCGGCAGCACAAATTTTCCTTTTGGATCATTTTTGCCTAGTGTGTGCCTATATGAAACTATTTGGAGTTGGGTTATCTCGACTCCTAAGAAGAAAAAAAGAAACTAGAAATGAAAAAGCATACTATTATGTGGATAACCGAAAAACACATACTTAGTACTTTGAGTATGTAATTTATTGTTACCAATCTTTAATTCATTGTGGCTTAAATGAATGTACCGAAAACACATATTGGTTATGTGTCCCGCAGCATTCAAAACATGAGATGCAATAAAAACGGGTTTTTACGTTGTCTTAATAATGTTTTATCCTTTTGAAAGGATATTGTTGTAACTTCGTACTTATTTTGAAAGAAAAGAAAATTAAAGTGAGAAAAAAAAGTTATCTTGGGTTTGAAAATTCTGTATTGTTTGTGATTTGTCGTGAAATAGAGATCCTAGACTCGAGAAAAAGGCTAGTGTTTACGTACCTTGTAGAGTCAAATAAGTTATGACGTTTGTTCCATGAGACCAAGACCAAGGCGAAGTAGGTTGAATTGTTCCTTCCTTGGTTTGGTGAGACGTCGGTATGTTGTCTTCGGATGCTACCTTCTCAATAGAGATGTTCCCGAACATTGTTGAATATTGATTTCATAAACACATAATACATTCAATATATGGATGAATTATGCAAAGAGAGTTTAGAGAGAAAGTAGAGTGGGAGCCTTTCTAGAGAGAAAGTAACAAAAGAAGAAGAAAGTTAGATTGAAAGGTCCAACCCTCACCTTGGGAGGTGAGGGTATTTAATTACATACTAAACATCCTCCTTGGTTGTGGATCAGGGCATCTGTGGTAAAGACGTCCAGTCCTCCACGTGTTGCACTAAACTAACTAAATAACTAGTAAATAACGTAAATAACTACAAGTCTGAGAGCTAACTTATGCTAGATAATATTTGGTGTGAGACTCTTCACCATGGAATTTCATTCTAAAAATCTCCCCAAAGTGAGGTTAAGCCCATGAATTACATTTTGAACACTAGCATTCTATTTTTTACTTTGTTCTTGAGCTCGTAGACTTCAATTCTTCAATTATGCAATCTTTGTGCATTAGTAGCGATTCTTTAAAGTCCGCATTGATTTGTACTTTAAGTGGATGCCTTTAAAGTGATCCATCTTTGATGATCTTCGAGCTTTCTTTGAGATCATCAACGCATCAAATCTCTGGATCACCCTTATTGTGTTGCCTTCATGATGATGTTGTGACTTTAGGACCGACATGCTCACACTTCGGATCATGAAATCTTTCCATCAGTAGCGAGCTTTCTTTGGTTCATGATATTGCGAAGCGTAGCGAAGCATAATATAAAAATATCGAACCGGGTTAATAGATATAGCAATCATGATTTCTTCAATAGTGTGGATCTTATTGAGCATCGGCTTTGGATTGACTCCTCGATCCGGTCAAAGTAGCCCGAATCCAAATGTACCTTGAACAATAGTTATTGATAAAACAAGCGAAAAGTGTCTTTGATCACTTCGTTGATTGATACGGTTCCGGTTGATCGGTACAAATCTTTGCTTGTGATCAGGTAGAATTCGAAGAATCTCCTGACGGTTCTCGCGGTGATCTAGCCGGATTTCAATCCGAAAACTTCTCGAGACCAATTGAAGTGAACCAGCGAATTAAGATTCACTTGATTGAATGAATGATTTGAAAACAATCTCGGTCTTGAAGAAAAGAGTTTTATCGATGAAAGTTTTATGAAGATCAATTTTCAATCAAAACTACTTTGTATTTGAAAAGAGTACATTCGATGTGCTAGAGAAAGAAGTTTGCCCATTGACGGTTTCCAAAAGTATTAAGTCAATTCATTCACTGTACCAAATTGATTCGGATGAATCACCATTGTTTCTATCCAGTTGTCACAAGATTGATCTTTTGCAAGATCTCACATGTTACCCACCAAGAGCTTGTATGATGTTGGCTCTAGAAGGATTTCCATCTTCATTGTGAATATTTTTACATATCACTCGGATGTTTTGGCAATACCACAAGGATAATGCGTAGGACTCTTAATATATATATACTTACTTTCCACATTATGTGAAACAGTAAGTCTTCATTAATTTTGTGTCCTAATGAGATATTGTGGATCATCTCTTGGCTCTAGATTCAATCGTGCACATTTGGTTTCCTATGCCGGAGACTAGGGAGAGGGTCTCCATCTTCAATATCAACAATCTCTAAGAGAAAGTCGATAGATAATGTAGGTTCCCCGTGAGAATGAAAGAAGCCCTTTTAAGAGGAACTTGAGTAGCTTAGGAAGTTTAGTGTAGTGCGTCACTGGGTCCATGACGTCTTGTCTTCAATACCAGTGTTATCTTAGTAGACACCAGTAGCATATGTATTGAACCTGGTTTCTGCCCTAAGGTTGAATTATTGGAGGGCTATTTCTTTTCACCCTTTTCACATTCATTTCTTTTTCATTCTTCAACTCCTTCAGTGCTTACCGAGACTTCAGTACTAGAACCTTGTTGGGTTTATTACAGTTCTAGCTCTATCTCAGTCCGCACTCTTCCCATATCTCACTTTTCTCTTTTTTTTCATCATACCTAAGGACTCTACACTATCTAGTGGATTGTCCCTGGATAGATCCCTCCGGCTCTGGCGGGATCGTGGGAACTAATACCTATCCTCACCATCCTTATAACTCCATACATAAAGTAAAATGGTTGGTCTTTTGGTACAGTTCATTCCGTATCGAAACCAATTGAAAAATCATTTGAAAAATCCAATCAAGGTACTTGTGATATAAAATCAAAACATTTTGTACCTTGATTGTTTTTGATCATTTTAGAAATGCTCCCCCTCAACATGTGTATATGATATTGAAATTTTTTAGCACATGGAGGCAAGAGTTCTTTGAAATATATTCTTGATCACAATTTCTGTGGAAAAAGTCATTTGATTTTCTTTGGTAAATTCTCCCCCTCAATATGTGCATAGGATTTGATAAAAAGAAGTCCGGTGATATTCAAAATTTATTCCAAATTATTTTCAAAACAATATTTTTCCATTTTCAATACAATTTTATTCAAAGTTTTAGAAAAATAGTATCCCTGCACAAAGATACGTTAGGTGGTTAAGCTGCTTTTGTTGTTGTTGCTATAAGGCGGGGAAGAAAACCGTCTGTGATCAGGTGAGACTTCTGACGTAGCATTTGTTATGCCAACTCTCCATAGAGGTCCAATTAAGCTCCGTTTCTTCATTTGATGATGAAGAAAACCATCTGCTGATGCAGTGAGACCTCTTACGTTGCATTTTATCAAACCAACTCTCCATAGAAGACAAATTAAGCTCCGTTTCTTCATTTGTCAACCCAAGATATAGTTACCCTTTCCTTTATGCATCCAATCATATTCTATTGTGGGATCCGGATCGGGAACATTCTTATATACCAATATACCTGCATACGTTAGTGAACACACATACAGGTATATGGTGGTCGACATCACCCAAACAACAATCGACTAATTAAAGTCAATTCAACTTATCAATCAGATCAAGTACAACATGGGAATAATGTGTTTATCAAACTCTAATCATCTAATCCTAACAATCATATCCTAGGCACCTAGTCCTTCAACGTATGTTAACATCATTTTTAATTAAGCATATAGGATAATTTAAGAAAGCCCGTTAGATGATATAGATTTGAAAACATTATCCCCCTCAATCAATGACTCATTTTTTGAAAAGTTTAAAAGAGCTGAAGTCATTGATTGAGTTTTCAATTTATTTTGAAAACTCTGAATTAGATTGATTTTCAAGCAACTCATTTACCACCATTTTGAAAAACAACAAATATTTTTCTGAAGAATTTTAGACGGAAAAACATTTGTGTAAAAGCAACGATCTTTTGACGACATGCTTGCCTTGTTTTGTTTTAGGATAAGTGCACGAATTTTGAAAAATGGTTTAGCGGCTTTTCCTTTCTTGAAGAATGGGTTGCTATCGAAATAATAGCAAGCCATAGTTTAAGCTAGTTATGCGAAATAAGCTGCAAAGCATATTTTGAGACATGTTTAGAAAAGAATATTTACACCTCTGCTCGAACTTCATCTATGGTCCCGTGCCATTGTTGAATGACATTTCTAAGACCGTAGATGTTGTCGATACCAGAAGACTTGTCTTTGAAGAACAATATTTTTGATATTTTTCAAATTCTCGATTTTAATGGGTTTTGTAGGTTTTAAATTTTCTCTTTTCTTTTGTTGGTTTTATATTTTTATATTTTGTTACGATAAAATATGTAAAGACGAGTAATAGTTTAAGAAGATGATGATACAAGTACCGAGATAGGGAAATCGTTCAGCACTTTGTAGAAGAAAGAAATCAACATCTCTTAAACTTTCACCACCAAAGCATTTGAGGCTTCTAAGAAAATCGTCTGAACATGAGCCTTCTCAATTTGAATCTTTGGTAACTTCTCCCCAAACCGACAAACATCAAATAATGACCATTTCCCTAAGAGTAAAGTTGAACAAAGCGGTCTCATTAAATGAAGCTCAATACCCAGAAGAAGCGAAAACAAGTAACAAGTTGAAACATGGATCATCGCTGCGGTTATCAAACCCAGAATAAATGATTAGGTTCGAGATCACATGAACTTGTTGTGCATCCCCGATGTACACATTACTCTTCGAGATTGAGCAGTTGTCAATTCAGGGGAACCATATATCAACATCTTCATTTTACCAAGTGCATTCCAGTTATCTTCCATATAACCAATCACCCCATAATGTACACAAGTACCCAACCAGAGTAGAAACAACGACATCACAGTAACTTTATCATCGGAATCATCATTACACTGTGTACATGAAACACTAAACGAAAGCACTTTATCATAAGCAATGTAGAAGATGTCGATAAGCAATATCATCTCACGTTCCAAATATTCTTCTCAAATTTCTTTCTCTTGAGGCTGAGTTAACACATACCGACGTATCCGAGACCACTTCCTCCTAAATGGTTGGAATAACACACCAAAGGCTATGAGTAAACAATGAGTTTCTCTACGATTATGACATTTGTCTTTCCCGGGATTACTTCAATAGAGAAGAAGTATTAGTTTCATCACGTGTACTCATTGTATGTTTAGATGTATATCTCCTTCCCCCTTGCAGGTTTTGATACCTCAGAAACAGCAACACATTATACATACCAAATATTCTTGAAATAGAGAGGAACAACAATTAGCTCAAATGAATCATGTGAGAATCAACTGCTAGAGAAACTCTCTCTGACTATCTTTATCAACCCATATGTAGAAAATTTGAAGTGACAATTGATGAAGAACACCCGGTATACCAAACTTGAAACTGAAGTCAAATTCCCACATTTGTATCTTAAGCTTGCACTTAATAATGGAAGAACGGTGTCAAGACTTTATGCTTCAATGATTTCTAAGTACTCACTACTCAACCAAAGTATGAGACATTAACACCTCCTGCGATTATCCACACCGTCATATGTGTGACGAGTAAAATAAAGTAACTCCTAATAGTGATAGTTAACCGGGTCTTCAACCATCCACCTCGATTGCTTTAACTAGATAACCCAAGACTTCAACTCAAATTCTTAAGCCCAAGCAAGTTATCAAATAAGAACACGCCTTTGTGAACGTCAACCAAGCTCAAATAAGTGATAAATGAGTAACCGAGTAATCAACTTGTGTCAAATGTCCAACACTTGAATAAACATACAATCGGATGAACATTGACCCACGAATGAACTAGAGAAAATGATTCCTCAACATCAATGCATTCTTCCTTAAGGTATACATGTAAGCGATGCGGAAGATTTACCAAAAATGTCTTCTAGCGGATGAGGTATTCATTTTCCTTAATGTTCATGTGGTTGATTTATAGCGTGCACAATCAGAGGAACAATAATCCGTGAAGATTTGGCAAAGGAATACCAAAGAGCGGATCATTATTCATGAACAATAATCCGTGAAGATTTGGCAAAGGAATACCAAGAAGGATCATTATTCATTAGTGCAACTACAATATCATGATAGTCATTATCAACGCCTTGTGAAGTAACTGGAGATAAGGTTTCTTGAGAATTCGAGAAGTACTTCTTAGATGGTGAACCAGTTGAGTCAGTAGGAATTGGAGCATGAGCTTCAGAAACTGGATGATCAACATTCGTTGGAGGTTGGAAGTACTCATCAAACATATCTTTGAAAAACAATGAATCCCAAACAATGAATCCCAGTTATCCTTAGTAAGTGAAGCATTAGGCGTTGGAGGAGAGTCATCAAAAATCAAACAATGAATCCCAGTTATCCTTAGTAAGTGAAGCATTAGGCGTTGGAGGAGAGTCATCATTCATTAAAAATTATGTCGTATGACCATTATTCAAACATCCATCATCATGTAGTATATTCACTCTTCTCCCCTCAAAAATTGCATCCGAAGTTGCCATTTTTGATTTAACAAGTGAATAAGAGTATACACCCATGAACGTAGATCCACTTGATGACTGAATGAGCATGGGAGAAACATGAAGTATGTTGATGAAGAATGTCGACGACATTCGTCATAAATATGAAGATTTCTCTTCTTCTGAAGATAAAGTGCACTGAAGCGTGCACCTTTCTTTTCTTTAGAGTATGAGGCTTGAAGTGTTGAGTTCAAACGTCATAAGAAGATTTCTCTTCTTCAGAAGATAAAGCGCACTGAAACGTACACTTTTCTTTTCTTTAGAGTATGAGGCTTGAACTGATATGTTCAAATGTCATAGCAGATTGAATATCAATATCAAGGTTGAGTAACTTGAACCCGTGAGCTTTGAGATATCAATCCATTTGTTATCCATACTTTAAGCCAGTCCATGTAGTGAAGGATCGAAGTATCTACAACTGAGTAAGGAATACCTGCACTAACATTACAAACTTGATTGCATATATATTGGTTAGTGACATTAGTATCCAAACCCTTTGGGGTTTCATGGTTAACCTTGATTTTGCCTTCGGTAAAAAGCTTTCCGGTAGGTATCCACCTAAGTCCAACGTCCCTAAACATTCTACCAGACGGTATCCACTTATGGCAAGGCTTAGGATTGTTAAGCTTCCTATGCACTGAATATGACTTACTGAATGTCCTAGACTTAACAGGTTGAACCTTAGCACTATTTATAGTCTTAGTGGATTGTATCTTAGCATGAGCATTAACTTTATTCAAGGATTTTGAAAGACAATTATCATGATTAGCTTTAAAGACACATTTAAGACAATTCGAGCAAATAGGTTGATTAGATTTAGATAAAGATCTAGAGTTCTTAGAGTGATCCTTTCGGAGAATTGTTTTAATCGAAACACAACTACTCTTAGATGCAAGCCAATCCCTAGACTTTTGTAGAGTGTTCCTAGGTAATGATTTACTACTACTAGCAGTGCCTTGAAACCTCATAGAATTCATCACCCTAGGTCTTGAACCTAAAATTCCGTCTTTTTGAATCTGTGCCTTTTTCCTAGCTTCTTCTAGATAATAGTACTTCCACAAGTCATTCATATCATATGAATTCTGAATTTTAACGCTTGGTTTTGACACTGTTTTTGAACTAATCCTAGAGGTTCTGGGAGTAAAAGTAGCAACTTGTTGAGGGTTACCAGAGCTAGAAGCATTATTCCTAGGTAACTTAGGTGAAGTGACTGGTTTTGACAAAACTTATATCACATCAACTTGGGAGGCAAGCCTTTTCTTCAAAGATTTTGTTCTTTCAGATATAAAATCGAGAAGCCTAACAACGGACCGGTCTCTAGTGGGATGAGAAACTGGATTCCCCAAGGTTGATGGTTTTGTAAACTTAGTGTTCACACTTTTCCCTACGGTTTTTCTAAGCTCATTCTTTAAGGCAACAATAGCGAAACTCTTTTCCTGAAGTTGAGCTTTGAGATCATCAATTTTTTCTATCAAAGAGTTTGTTTGTTCCATTGACTTAGTTCTAGCTTCTTTGACAGAGTCACTTAGTTCTATGTGATGCTTTCTTAAAGACTCATTTTCCTTTAGTAATTTGGCCACACAAACCGCTAATTCATCATTTCTCATTTGAGTATCATCAATAACATTAACATTAGAATTACTTTTAACCAAATTACTTTTTACAAGCATATGAGAAATATGTTTCTTCAAGTTGTTGATAGTTGAGTTTTTGGCTTGAAGCTGAGCTTTTAAATCGTTTATTTCAAAAAATTCATGAAATTCATGAAATTCTGGATTTTTACATGGTTTCTTAGTTTGAAAACTTTCCTCCTTTCTTTGTATTGCAATTTCAAGTGAAATGCAATGTTTTTCAAGTTTTGAGAATTTGTTTGAAAGTTCATCAAAAACCTTTTTATCAACCATATCATTTGTTTTGAAATTATTAGAGTCATTCAACCAAGGAATATTGATCAATCATGTTCACATTAAGATCGATTGTTTAGGTACATTAGTAGATGCACTATGTTGAGCAGTTAAGGTACCTCATCACATCACACATGTTCATTTATCTCATTCGATATCGCATCCATCATGTGTAACAAGAGTCAACGAACTACTGTTTGTTTCAAGCTTATCGTCTTTGAGCCTCTATATTCGAGTGTCGGTGATCCATCATGATATGCTGGTCTCAACACTACAATTTATTGATTGTACCCGCATTCATTCACCTTTGGATCACAGCATCTACTTCTTGTTGTGACAGGAGTTACTCAGCGACTAGTTACATCATATTTATTGTTGTCTCGACATGCATTCAGCAACACCCAATTCTTCAAGCGATACATTACCGACTCATCACAATATCTCTCAATGCGCTGAGACTCTCATCCACTTTTTTATCTTTCTGAGTAACTTCCTCAATATACTTCTCCACATTATCCATGAGATGGATAAGTGTCTCTGTGAACATGCTAATTTCCATTCCAGTGTGTCTCTTGAAAGATATTTCAGTCACGTCTTGATCATAATCTGATGTGAATTCCCTTCTAATGAATGACTGAAAATGTTTGTAGATCACTTGAAGTTCAGCACTGGAACTATCCTTTTGAACTTTCTCTTTGTCAAGTTGTAGCTTCAATTGCTCTAGGTTTAACAACAAAGTTCCTATTAATGTGGATAAGTCCTGATGGAAGAGGGCAATACATGTTCGTTCCATTGTTATGGGTAGAAGTAACCTGAGGTGAGAGTGAAGTTGTTGATAAGGTTCAATGCTACTTTCTTTATGCATGGTATTCAGGCCTAACTGGTGCAATTTTCTCATTAGATTCGAATCGGAGATCTCACATCCTCATTAATTGATTCCATCATCTGTAGTTCAGGTATAGCTAATATTCTCATGGTTGTCTACAACATCATACGAGTTTGAGTACTTCGAAATCACTAAATTAGAGTGTAAGACATGATGTTGATGATGTATACGGGATTTTACAAGTCTGTGATTTAAACCGAGAAATAGAATCTTTCGCGGGGTTTTACTAAAATCAAGACCAAACCATAAGAGAGTGAGAAGTAGGATGTAGTAAATGAACAATGGTTTGTGATATTCCCTAATTCTTTATATAAACCCCCTGTTTCGCGGATCGAACTAGGGTTTGAAAACAAGGGTTTTGTATGTTAGGTTTAGAGACAAATCGCAGGAATAGATAAATCTGAGTCCTTGACAAACCGCTTAGAAGACAAGTCGCTAGAGTTTCCTTGACAAGTCGCTAGGTACTCAAGTCGCTATGAAGACAACTCGCTAGTCACAAGTCGCTAGATGCACAAGTCGCTAGAGACAACTAGCTATGAAGAAAATTATATTGATTAAGCTAGATGCTCAAGTCGCTAGATACAACTCGCTATGAGACCAAGTCGCTAAAGAGGAACTCGCTAGTTACAACAGAGACAAGTCGCTAGAAATAATAAAGAAAGTCGCTACGTCAACCAAGTATTGCAGAAGTGGAACCTCCACTACTTTCTTGTTTGTCATGTTTGTCTCAATAGACAAGTCGCTAGGGCTCAAGTCGCTACCACTTCAACTATAAGTCATTGCAACTTACAAAGCAAGTCTCTACGAAGAAAAATACTCCGAGACTCAAGTCGCTAGGTAGAAAAACTTACATACAACTCTTTTCAATCCAAAATAAGCCCACCCACAGTGATTCAAGCTTTCCAAATCAAAACCTAAGCACTTATGTTGATTCTAAACGCAAAAGTACAATCAAAATCTAAACTTTAACACAAGAAATGGTCCAAATGATGCAAATAACTCTAAACTCTTTCAAACCCAAAAACCATATAAAACCACTAGAAATCTAAGAACATGTAATAGGGATGATCAAACCATGGCTCTTGATACCAATTGTTAGATATTGGATTTCATAAACACATAATACATTCAATATATGGATCGAATTATGCAAGAGAGTTTATAGAGAGAAAGTAGAGTGGGAGCCTTTCTAGAGAGAGAAAGTAACAAAAGAAAGAAGGTTAGATTGAAAGGTCCAACCCTCTACCTTGGGAGGTAGAGGGTATTTATAGTTACATACTAAACATCCTCCTTCGGACTGTGGATCAGGCATACAGTGGGTAAAACCCGTCCGTCCTCCACGGTGTTGCACTAAACTAACTAAATAACTAGTAAATAACGTAAATAACTACAAGTCTACGAGCTAACTTATGCTAGATAATATTTGGGGTGACCGACTCTTCACCATGGAATTTCTAATTCCTAACAAACATTGTCTCTTAAGTGGTGATGACGAATCTCTATATGCTTTGTGCGAGAATGTAATACCGGATTCTTGCTTAGATCTATGGCACCCTTGTTGTCACATAGAATGGCTATGTCACTAAAATGAATGTCGTAGTCGACTAACGCTTGTTTCATCCATAGTGCTTGTTGGCATGCTTTGCCGGCGGAGACGTATTCGGCTTCAGTTGTTGATATTGCTAGTGCCATTTGTTTCTTAGAAAACCAAGATGTTAAACAACATCCCATGAAAGTACATACCCACTTGTACTTTTTATATCAACGTAATCACTGCATGGTCAGAATCTTCATACTGTTTCTACTCTCATGCCCTTAGGATACCATAATCCTAATTGTGTTGTACCCTTAATGTATTTAAATATCTTTTTACTGACTTCTAGGTGTGATGTTTTAGGTCTTCTTGAAACCTAGCACATAAAAACACTAAACATGATATCGGCCTACTTTAGGTGAGGTAGAAGAATACCTATCATGCCACGATATTTAGTATTATCGATGGATTAGCGTCTTCATTTTTAGTGAGTTTGGTGTCGGATGACATTGTGTGTCTAATTGGTTTCGACTCTTCTAGACCGAATTTCTTTAACATCTCCTTTATGTATTTAGATTGATTAAAGAAGATACTGATTTGTAGAGAAAGAAACTAAGTTCTCCCATCATTTTAGATAAATGCATAACAATAATGTCTTGACAAGTGGATCCGAATATAATATCATCTACATATATTTCCACTATGATTATATGTGACTCTCTTTTCTTAGTAAAAAGTGTGTTGTCAACTAACCCCATGGTATAGTTGTGTTTAATTAAAAAGGACTTGAGTCTATCGTACCAAGCTTTTGGAGCTTGTTTAAGACCATAAAGTGCTTTCTTTAATTTATACACATGTTTAGGTTTTTCAAAATTGATGAAGCCCGGAGGTTGAGCTAAATACACTTCTTCATTAATGAAACCATTTAGAAAAGCGCTTTTGAAATCCATTTGATAAAGCTTTAGATCATTAGCACAAGCATACGCAAGAAGTATTCTTATAGACTCTAATCTAGCGACGGGGGCATAGGTCTCATCAAAGTCTATTCCTTCTTGTTGGTTATACCCTTGGGCAACGAGTCTAGCCTTGTTCCTAGACACTACTCCGTTTGCATCTCATTTGTTTTTATAAACCCATTTGGCTCCTATTATGGTTTGATTACTAGGTGGAGGGACAAGTGTCCACACATCATTAGAAACAAATTGATTTAATTCTTCTTGCATAGCCATTACCCAACTCTCATCTTTTATGGCTTCTTGTGTATTCTTAGGTTCTATGGTTGAAACAAAACAAAACAAGCTACTTTGGTTTTGAACTTGAGACCTTAATGTTCTTTCGTTTAGCTTTCCTATGTTCTTATCTACGAGGTTCTTTAGATTCTTTAATGTTTATGACTTCATCATTTAAAGGTTCTTCTTCTTCATTTATCTTTTTCTTTATTATTATAGCTTCACTTTCTACAATCTCGTCATCGACAAGACGTGGAGAGGGTTTGGGTGGACTTTCATCAAATTTTATATTTAATGACTCTTCTACCTTCATTGTTTCTTTGTTTAATATGACGTAAGCTTTGCTGTTTGGAGAGTAACCTAGAAAGATACCTTCGGTTGATTTAGGATCAAATTTTGTAAGGTAATCTTTAGTGTTAAGAATAAAACATTTACTACCAAAGACTCTAAAGTGATCTAACGTAGGCTTTTTGCCTCATAGTAACTCATATGGATACCAAAGATTGGTCTAATTAAGACTTCGATTGAGTATGTTGAAGTATCAACGGCAATGAACCAAAACTTTTGAGGTATGGATTGCTCATTAAGCATGGTTGACTCTCTTTCTTGTAGGGTTCTATTCTTTCCCTCTACCCCATTTGATTGTGGGAGTCGTAGAAGTTGAAGTTTAATACCATTAGCATCACAAAAAGCTCTGAATTGCACTTCATTATCGAATTCCCTACCATGATCCGTCCTAATAGACACTATAGGACTTCCTAGTTATCTTTGGATTTTCTTGCTTAATATTTCAAAATAATTAAACGTTTCCGTTTTGTTCTTTAAAAAGTTTGTCCATGTATACCTAGAGTAATCATCTACTATGACCAAAGTGTAGTAGTTGCCTCCATAACTTTGGATAGCGGATGAACCAAATAAATCCATATGTAGTAATTCTAGACACTTAGTTGTAAACACCATGTTTTTAGCTTTATGACTAGAATGAACTTGTTTTCCTACATTACAAGCATCACAAAAGTGATGTTCATATTTTTATTTAGGTAGATCTCTTACTAGATCTTTGGATGATAGCGATTGAAGAAGTCGCATGTTGGCGTGACCCAATCTTGATGGCATAAGGTCAGTATCATCCATAGAGGTAAGACGTAGTTTGTCTTTAAGTTCATTACCGATTTTAATGACATAGACTCCATGTTTCCTAATACCTCTTCCTATGATTATGCCATTTTTTAATATCTTACTACCGGTTTTGGTAAAAGTACATTGCACTTTTTATCACATATTTGTCCTATACTTAAGAGGTTAAAGTTTAGGTTTTCTACGTGACACACATCGTTAATGGTTAGAGATTTGTTAGAAATCGTAACTTTCTAGATGATTTTACTTTTGTTATTTTCAAACACCACATTACCTCCATTGAAGGATTCATATGTGGAGAATAGATCCTTATTTCCGGTCATGTGCCTCTTGCACCCGCTATCCTTGACCCATTCATCGGGTCTGGAATTAGACCTTTAAGCACACCTAAGAAAACAATTAACTCAAAAGTTTGGTCCCCATTTGTTCATGGGTCCATTAGTGTTAAACATTCCATTCATGTTAGACATGTATGCATAAGATGAGTATGCATTCCATGGAGCAAAGTTTTGAAAGGGAAAACCATTTTGCATATTTGGGTTCCATCCCATTCGATGGTTACTTCTCGGGTAAACATTATTAGGTCTCCTAGATGGATTAGGTTTAGAGAAAGATGGAGCTTTGTTTCTTGCAAAAGTAGGATTATATTTTGGAGGTGGTTGTCTAGTGGTGACATGAGTTGGTTTCTTCCTATTAACAATAACAAAATCAGTTCTAGATGAAGAAGCTACGTTATTACCCATTTTGCTACAAGCAGACCCGCGGATCCTGGCTTAACACTAGTTTCCCTTTTGATGGGATTCGTGGGATCATACTAACAATGGTTGGTTTTGGTTGTTGCCGGTTTTAACACTATCTAATATCATATCTAAAGTGTTAGTACTCATTCTAGCAATTTTAGAATCTAGTTGATCAACTAGTGTTTGAAGTTGAGCATAAAGTTCACATTACCACTTGCTATTTTACTCTTTTCTAAATGTTTTAGTTTTGCTTTTAATTCTATGACTTCTTTATCTAAGCGTTGGTTTTGACTTTTCAAAGCTTGTTTTTGTAAATTAGTTTTAAGCTAATATTGCATAATTTGTCATATTCATTATGCAATGAGTGTCATTAAGTGATCGCTACTATAGTATTCGTGACATACCTCGTCATTTGCCATGAGACAAATTTCTTCGTCCTCCTTCGCTCATTCCCCACGCGGCTCACGAGCGCCTTTTGATCATCCCGTTTGGGACACTTACTAATAAAGTGGTTTGGGTCCCACATTTAAAGCAAGTACGATCATCTTTTGGCTTCTCGTCCTCTTTGCTTTTCCGAAAGCCTTTCTTATCGTCATACGGTTGTTTGGCGTATCTTCTCTTCCTTAAAGAACTTTTAAAGTCCCTTACCGCCATAGCGTACTCCTCGTCGTCACTACTTGAAGAGGAGTTCTCTTTATCGCTTGAAGCCTTTTTGGCTTTAAGGGCAAGAGATTTGTGTTTCTCTTTCACCTTTGAGGCTTGGGAATCTTTAGCAAGGACAAGCTCGTAGAATTTTAAGTTGCCTATGAGTTCATCAAGGGTGAGGATTGTCAAATCTTTTGACTCATCGATAGACGTCACCTTGGATCTCCACTTCGATGGAAGTGCCCTTAGATATCTCCTAACATGGTTACGGCTAGAAAAAGATTCATCAAGTGCTTGTAAAGATGTAATAATAGTATTAAAGTTAGCAAATGAATGATCTATAGTTTCCTCATCCGATATTGAAAATTTTTCATATTGTTGAACAAATAGATCAATTTTATTATTTTTAACTTGTTGATTACCTTGATGAGTTACAACTAAAGAATTCCAAATTTGTTTAGAGGTTTTAAGCATAGAAATTCTTTCGAATTCCTTTTTGGGTAAAGCATTATACAAAACCATTTTAGCTTCACTATTTTTAGAAAGCTTTTTCTTCATTTCATCATTTAGTTTATCAAGAGGTATGTTAACTAAATTTCCTTTATCATCACTTGAGGTAGCCTCAAAATCGCCTTCAACAATAATGTACCAAAGATCAATATCTTTAGACTTCACATATGTTTCGAATCTATTTTTCCAATGTATAAAACCATTTGTTTCAAGTAGTGGTGGTCGTTGCATAGATTTCCCTTCCATGTAATTTTCAGAACCCATAGTGATCGAAAAGTTTTTTAAATACGGTTTACTTTACCACTTTTATAAACTTATCTCTTAATGCCAATTGTGGAAAACTAGAAGGGGGGGGGGGGTTGAATAGTTTTGCCGATTTTAAGTTAGTTTCAAAAACTTTAGATTCGTTAATACGTGAGATCTTATGGATGTAGAGAAAGTATAGATCTAATGATAAAGAAAGTAAATAAAGTAAAGCAAAGGGATAGAAATGACACAACCGATTTATAGTGGTTCGGCTACAAGGACACCTTCCTTGCCCTACTCCACTCCCCAAGTCACCTACTCAAGAGTTCAAGCACTATGTCAACAAACTCCTTCACTTGGCGGAGAAGCCTTCAAAACGTTGCTTACACCTTTTCGATGCGAAGCTAAATCCAGAGTCCGTAACACGGTGGACCAAACCAACACGACTATTACACAACAAATAAGTGAAATATCAAATACAAGATCTTATTCTGAGAAATCTTGGTGACAAATCAATCAAAGATCCCTTGCTTGGATGACTTGTAGAATGCTCGTGATCTCGCCTTAGAGAAGGACCTATATGAAAATCACAATAGAAAGAAAGAAGAACAACTCTCCAGATCAAGTGATCTATATGTTGGAAGAGAATGAGAGTGTTTGAGAGATTTTGTAAGAAGAGGTAAGTTAGAATGAAGAAATGGCTCTCTACTTATAGGCAATTTCTTCCTATTCCCGGATCCCACGGATCCCTTCCACTTGGGAGGGATCCGTCTAGTGTAATCCTAGGGATCCGTGGACACTCCCTCTGCCCATGGGTTTTTTGGTTATGGGTCATGGGTTATGGGTTGGTCCATGGGTTTTTCTTAGATTCAATGTATCTAAAGTATACATTGTATCTAGCCAACTTGAGTATGGGTTATGATCCATGGGTTATGGTCCATGGGTTATGGTTTTTACCCATCCTAATAAACTATTACAACAAATGATTAATTACAACATTTTTGTATTAAATGGCTATACGTAAATGCTTTACAAAAATAACATGTATCCTTATAAGTTTACTTGTGATAACATTATCTTTGTTATCAACAAAACACAAAGAGATCGCAAAATATTAATAAACGTTTTTACGGTTTATTTGTATTAACAATGTTGTTGATGTTGGATAATGAACCGTTGATGAACCGCTGCATGTTCCCCTAAAAACATATATTCACCGAAACCAAAGTTGTCATTACACATTCAAGCTGACATTGTTTACGGTTTAGTCTTGATTTTCTAAATTCCCACGAAAGAATCTATTTTTCGGTTTAAATCATAGACTTTTAAAATCCCGTAACAATGGAAACATCCTGGTTAAAGTAAAGTGCATTTCCAGATCTATATTACGGTTTATTCTTGGTTTTGTAAAATCCATGAAAAACTATTTCTGGTTTAAACCATAGAGCTGTAAAATCCCGTAATGATAGAACCATCCTGGAGAAAGGAAAGTGTAATTCGATAAATGTACGTCTTTGGTGCTTCGGTTTCGCTTCAAAGGGATAAAGGGTGTACTTCATGAATTGGGTGTGTGTTTGGGTTGTCTTCATGGTAGTTTGGTTATTACAAGGTTTTACGGGATTATGCTCATTAAACCATGGTCGGGATGAAACCATTATCATAGTTCACTTAAAACGTAAAAGGAGGCTAGAGTTGAGCTTTTAACCAGAACAACTGCGTTAATTCACTATTATTTATTTGAGGTTGAAGTGAAATATCACGGGCAAGTGTACTTAGTATCTGAAGATATCGGGGATGGTTGGATGATGATTCTTCAAGATCCTTGTTCGAGCTTATTATAAAAAAACGAAGACTTGGAAATCTAGTTATTGTTGGGTGATTTTTTCTTTTTCTTTTCCCAGTTGGGGGAATTGGGCTCTTACCACCACAAAATAACTATCACTTTAAGGAGTTACATTGTAGTGCTCAGTGTCACATTCAATTGTGGATTTTCAAGAGGTGATGTACGTCTTATACTTGATGGTTGGTTGGATGAAGAGTATAGAGTACTTAGAGATTCAATGGAGGATGAACTCTTGGCACCGCTCTTTGTTACATATGTGCAAGTTTAAGTCACGAGTTCGGGTTAGTTTACATCAGGGTTAAATTCATCATATTGGGTTTTCTCTATCAGCTATCACAACAAAGAGCCTACTGAATGATAATGGGGTGATTACAAGTTTTGCCAAGAGTAGATGAAAAGAGAGAGATAATGACGTTTGAACACAAAAATTCAAGCCTCGTACTCTAAAGAGAAGAAAAGTGTACGTTTCAGTGTGCTTTATCTTCTAAAGAAGAGAAATCTTCTCACTAATGACCATTCTCATCAACATACTTCATGCTTTTTCCATGCGCTTTCAATTATCAAGTGAACTGAGCTACCGTTGATTGTTTTCTTATTCCACTTGCTCAATTATAATGGAGATGGCGACATCATATGTAGTTTTTGCGAGGGAGAAGTGTGAATAGAATACATTTAGATGATCTCACTTGTTTAATCAAGAATGGCATCTCCGTATGCAATTCTTGAGGGGGAGAAGAAGTGTGAAACTGCTGCATGTTGAGTTTTATCTGAGAACATATGGTCAAACGGCTCCAAACTCATGTAAGAACCGAGCTTCTTCTTATCGGGTCATCGTCACATGGAGTTTTTCCTCTAAGAACCGTTGGTTGACATCTTCTTACGGACTAATGAGTTTAATGACAAAGTGCTTCCAGTTGCAGGGTTGATTTCCTTGATGAACATCTTTCTGTTCTTGTTTGATTGGGAGGGATTTGAGTTAAGGGGATTTGCTAAATATATTTTAACGGGAATGCATTTGGTTAGAAGAAGATGTTTACATTCTATTCCCCAAACTGGACATTCTTGAAGATGGTCGAGTCTACAGTCGATTCTACATTTTCTGCTACATGTTAGAAGACAAAAAGACGAATTGCATTTAACGATCTAAAGACTTCTTCTTATTTCAGGCACACATCATAAAGATTGTCGGTTTAGGGGAGAGCACTAATTGGGGGAAAGTGAAAAGTCAAGTTTCAATCCCCAATTAGACTTGTTCACATTCTTCAGCAAGTTGATTCTCACAAAGATTTAAAGTATTCTTCTCAAAAGATTTCTAGAATATGGGCTTCGAATGTGTTGCTGATTCTGAAAGTGTCAAAACCAGCAAGGGGGAAGGAGACTCACATCTAAACACAAAGCGAGTAAACTTGATGAACTTAATTCTTCTAAGTGAATGAAGATATCCTGGGAAGACATATGTCATGACCGCAGAGAAACTCAAGGTTTTACTCATCAAGGCTTTTAGTGTTATTATTCCAACTACATGGGGGAAGTGATGTTAGAGAAAGTTTCTAAAGATAAAAGAGGTACACAAGTATGAAATATTCAGGGGAGATAAATGTATAACATGAGGGAGGTGTTATCGGTTACTCTTTCGGTGGGAATGTGTGTACTTCGGGTTCTTGAGCTTCATAAACGATCATCAGGGAAGAAAGCCATTGTTTAGCACAAATATTGGGGAGGTTTTTTCTTTCCGGGCATGATGTGTATTCAGGAGAGTTCTTGGATATTGGTGTATTTCGGGTTCTTGAGCTTCATACATGATCATCACGGAAGAAAATTATTTAGCACAAACATTGGGGAGGTGTTCTCATTTCGGGCATGATGTGTTTTCGGGAGAGTTCTTGAGCATTATATAAAGAGACTGACTGCATCAATTCATCTACTTGGGGTAAGTAGTCTCTTGAAAACCTTTTGGTATGGATCACTTCAGAGTTCAGTGGAATGAAATTCGAGAAGAGTTATTTATGTGTGGGAGGATTCTTTGTTGTTCTACTTGATGATATATCCCCGAATGGAGAATCTCGATTATCGTTCTTAAAAGGAGCAGCGGGATTTATGATAATGGTGTGCTTCTCTGTACACCTGGCTAAACCAAGCTTGAAATAGAGCTTCGAATCTGCTCAACATAAGGATTTTCGGTTTAGGGGGAAGCTCCAAAGTCTCTCTTTCTCAAAGGCTCATGTTCTATCTTCTATTATGGAGCCTCGGAAGCTTTGGTGGTGGAAGTTTAAGAGATGACGAATTCTATCTTCTACGACGTGCTGTTAGATATCCTTATCTCGGTACTCGTATCATCATCCTCTTAAACTATATCATCTACTTTATCTGTGTAAATATTTTTCAAAAATCAAATACAAAAATATAAAACCAACAAAAAGAAAATAGAAAAATATAAAACCAACAAAAACCCATAAAAATCAGAAAATTTGAAAAAGACCAAAAATATTGTTTTTCTAAGACATGTCTTCTGGTATAGATAACATCTGCGGTCTTAGAAATGTCATTCAACAATGGCACGGGACCATAGATGAAGTTCGAGCAGAAGGTGTAAATATTTTTTCCAAAACATGCCTATAATCATGGTTTACAGTTATTTAAGACTGTAACCCGTGCTTAAAACTATGGCTTGCAGTTACTTTAGACTGTAACCTATGCTTAAAAACATGGCTTGCTATTATTTCAGATAGCAACCCGTTCTTCAAGAAAGGAAAATGTTGCGCTAAACCAACTTTCAAATATTTCGTGCACTTATCCTAAAACAAAACAAGGAAAGCATGTCGTCAAAAAGACTACTGTTCCTACACAAATGTTTTTCCTTCTAAAATTCTTCAGAAAAATATTTTTTGTCTTTCAAAAATGGTGGTAAAATGAGTTGCTTGTAAATCAATCAGATTCAGAGTTTTCGTATAAATTGAAAACTCAATCAATGACTTCAGCGCTTTTAAACTTTTCAGAAAAATAAGTCATTGATTGAGGGGGAGAATGTTTTCAAATTTATATCATCTAACGGGCTTATATAATCATCCTATGTGCTTAACTGAAAAAGATAATTGCCTATGTTGAAGGACTAGGTATTTAGGATATGATTGTTAGGATTAGATGATTAGAGTTTGATGAACACATAAATCCCATGCCTTGTATGATATGTTAAATTGACTTTTATTAGTCGATTACTGTTTAGGTGATGTCGACCACCATATATCTGTATGTGTGTTCACTAACGTATGCAGGTATATTGGTATATAAGAATGTTCCCGATCCGGATCCCACAATAGATGATGATTGGATGCCGAAAGGAAAGGGTAAATATATCTTGGTTTGACAAATGAAGAAACAGAGCTTAATTTGACTTCTATGGAGAGTTGGCATGAAAAAATGCAACATAAGAGGTCTCACTGCATCAGCAGACGGTTTTCTTCCAACCCACAGCAACAACAACAAAAGCAGCTTATCCACCTAACATATATTTGTCTTGGGAATAATTGTGATGATACCATTTTTAAACAATTTTTAAATAGTATTGTTTTGAAAAATGGTAAAATATTGGTTTTGAAAATAAATTGGACTTAATTTTGAAAATCACCGGACTTCATTTTATCAAAACCTTAGTCACTCAATCAACGACTACGGTCATCGATTGAGGGGGAGAGTGATTTAAAATAAAATATTTTCAAACGATATTTCTTCATAAAAGTCCGGATTGTACAAAAACAAAGTGGTGATCTAAAGATTTAATGTTATGTCATGGTATGATTTTCTTTAAAACTCAAAGATCTTATAAAATGAAATTTTTTATGTTCTTGTTTGATTGTGAAATTGTTTTATTTTACTTAAAGATCTCTTAAAAACTATCATACCTGACACTAACAATCTTTAATGTCTACAGTTGATCCGTATCAATCATTTTTCAAAAATAAATCAAGCCACGTCTTTCCCCAAAATTTTAAATGATTTAAATTAATTGGGATCACAAATCTCAAAAGGTTTGAAAATTTTGATCGGGGGAGAGATAGTGAGTTAAATCTCAAATCTGTTTAAATGGAATTGGTTTTAGTCCTTTAAAGGCACTTCTACCTCCATGTGCCTAACGATTTCAAATATAATGATGCACATGATTGAGGAGGAGCATTTATCCAAAAACAAGATGAGTATTTAAACCTGGCTACATTTTCTCCCATGTTTTCTAAACCTTATTAAATCACTTGGGATCCAAAATCTCAAAGGGTTTGATATTTTTGATCGGGGGAGAATTTGTGATTTAATAATGATATTTGATAAAAGATGATCGTTTTGATTCAAAGTGCAAGTTCTCTCCATATGTGCTAAACTCTTTCCCGTATTCTCGAAGCACATATTGAAGGGGAGCATTTCAAAAAGAAAATAAACTTTCAAAGTACCTTGATTGATTTTCTAATGGTTTCTTAATTGTTTTTGTGATCACGGATGTACTTTAAATGAACTCTTTCCTCTATGTGATAAAATGATTTCAAATATCATACTCACATATTGAGGGGGAGAATTTACCAAGAAAATCAAATGGTTTTTTCCACGGAAATTGAGATCAAAGAAATCTTTCAAAGACCTCTTGCCTCCATGTGCTAAACAATTTCAAAAATCATATGAGCACATGTTGATTGGGAGCATTTCTAAAAGATCAAAAATAATTAAGGTATAAAATTCTTTGATATTATATCACAAGTACCTTGATTAATTTTCCAAATGATTTTTCAATTGGTTTCAAGAAGAGTAAGAACAAAACCAAAAGACCGACCAATTTACTTTATGCATGGTGTTATAAGGATGGTTAGGTTAGGTATTCGTTCCCACGATCCCGCCAGAGCCGGAGGGATCTACCCAGGGACAATCCACTGGATAGTGTAGAAGTCTTTAGGTATGATGAAAAAAGGAGAACAGTGAGAAATGGGAAGAGTGCGGACTGAGACAGAGCTAGTACTGGAATAAACCCAACAAGGTTCTAGTTATGAAGTCTCGGTAAGCACTGAAGGGGTTGAAGAATAAAAAATAATTAAATGTGTAAAGGGTGAAAATAAATAGCCCTCCAATAATTCAACCTTAGGGCAGAAACCGGGTTAATTACATATGCTACTGGTGTCTACTAAGGTAACACTGGTATTGAAGACAAGACGTCATGGACCCAGTGACGCACTGCACCTAACTTCCTAAGCCACTCAAGTTCCTCTTAAAAGAACTTGTTTCATTCTCACGGGGAACCTACATAATCTATCGACTTTCTCTTAAAGATTGTTGATATTGAAGAAGGAGACCCTTTCCCTAGTCTCCGGCATAGGAAATCAAAAGTGCACTATTGAGTCTAGAGCCAAGAGATCATCCACAAAATCTCATTAGGACACAAAAATAATCAAGACTTCTTTGTTTCACACAATGTGGAAAGTAAGAACATATTTTAAGAGTCCTACGCATTATCCTTGTGGTATTGCCAGAACATCCGAGTGATATATTAAATATTCACGATGAAGATGGAAATCCTTCTAGAGCCAACATCAAACAAGCTCTTGGTGGGTGACATGTGAGATCTTTCCAAAAGATCAAGCTTGTGACAACTGGACATAAACCATGGGGCGATTCATTCTTGAATCAACCTTGGTCCAGGAAATGAATTCACGAATACTTTTGGAAAAACCGTTCGATGTGGAAATATTCTTTCCTCTAGCGCATCGAATGTGTATTCATGTTTTCAAACATAAAAAGTATCTCTGATTGAAAAAAAAATACTTTTGGAAAAACCGTTCGATGCGTAAATCTCTTCTTTTTTCAAGCACATCGAATGTGTATTCTTTTCAAATACAAAAAGTATTTTTGATTGAAAATTGATCTTTCTAATAAAACCTTTGTCGTATTGCAAAACTCTTTCTTCAAGCAATACGCGATTGTTTTCAAATTAATTTTTCATCAATCAGTGAATCTCAATTCACTGGTTCACTCACTCTGTGTTGTCTTCTTTGAGACGTTCCGGTTTGAGAAAAGCTAGAGCAGCTGCGAAACCCTGTCAAGGAGATTCTTTGGAATTCTTCCTGATCACAGGCAGTACTTGTACTGATCAAAGGGGAACCGTGGGCCGTGTACCTCAATTCAACGAAAGTGATCAAAGACACTTTCGTGTGTTTTATTGCAAACTGTTGTTTGCATGTACATTTGGACGGTTGTAGTTGATCAGAATTGAGGAGTCAATCTAAAGCCGCATGCTCACAGCATCCACACTTAATTGAAGAAATCATGACTTGTGCATATCTACAGAACCTGGCTCTGATATTTTTATACTATGTTTCTGCTACGCTGCTGCAAATATCATAAGCCAGTAAAGCTTCTGCTACTCTGATGAAGAGATGTCATGATTCAGAATGTGTGAGCATGTCGGTCCGAAAGTCACAACATCACATGAAGGCAACAATACAAAGGGTGATCCAGAGATTTAGTGTCGCTGATGATCTCAATGAAAGCTCGAAGATCATCAAAGATGTGGATCAGTTCAAAGGCCTCCACTAAAAGTACAAATCAATGCGGACTTTGAAGAATCGCTACTAAAGCACAAAGATTGCGGAATTGAAGAATTAAAGTATACGAGCTCAAGACTGAAGATTTAATAGAATGCTAGGATGCAAAATGTAAAACATTGGGGTGACCTCCCTTAGGGGGAGATTGTTAGTAATTGGAAATTCCATTGTGAAGATTCGGTCACCCCAAATATTATCTAGCATAAGTTAGCTAGTAGACTTGTCATTATTTACGTTATTTAGTAGTTTATTAGTTAGTTTGTAGCGTACATTAGTTTAATGTAACACCGTGGAGGAAGAACGGGTCTTTACCCACTGTATGCCTGATCCACAGTCCGTCAGGAGAACGTATTAGTTTGTAACTATAAATACCCTTCCCACTAAGGGAAGGGTGTTGCTTCTTGAATCTAACCTTTCACTTTTTGTTAAACAACTCTCTTTCAAGAAACATCCTCTCTACTCTCTTCATCTCTCTAATGGCTTTCTTATTTAATCACAATCCTAGACTACCCGAATCATCAAACAACATAATATACGATCCTACAACTCAGTAGTGTACTTAGTACTTAACACGGATGGTATAATCCTATAGAACGCTGTTGATTGCTTCTAGCAATAGATCAGTCAAATTGGTAAAGTATTTAGCGTCCAACGCAGAAGATATGATTTTGATTAGGGATCTGAATATAACTGTCGTAGCTATTTGACACAAATTCTATAAAGCAACAATATGTTTCAACCACATATGAGGTTATGAGTTATCCGTTAGCAAACTTAAAGATTTGTCTGATTGACGATGAAGTTTCTCAAAATCAGGAGAGGTAGTGAAAAGTGAGATGCTAAGCAGTGGGGTCGTCCTATGATGGCTACGTAACTTATCCCTTCGGATTAGAGCATGACGCGAAGCAAGGATAAATTTATGGGGGCAAGGTTAGGTAGGATTCTATCTGGTTATTGTGTTCACTAGTTTAAATGCCCCAAATTTGCACTTCTTTTTTGTACTCACGCGAGTTTGTGATTTTTCAAAAATGGAAATAGTAATTTGCTTTTGGTAAAAATTTAAAGCAACCATTCTGGGAATAGCATGATTCTTACCTAAATGATACATAGGTGGCTAGGCTTTGTATAATTGAATTCTAATGATACAATGCTGAGTTTAGTTACAATAAAAACATCGATTATTCCACCTGCGGGTCGTAACATAAAATATTTTTCAAGGAAGTAATTAGTCCACAGGTAGATAACATTATAGTTTGTAAAATGATTTGCAAACAATTTATAGGTTAACAAGAAAACAATTCATTATTTGAAAATTTTTTATCAAAGTTGTAGTTTAGTTTGTGATGTAATAGCAACATAGTTCGTAAGGTAACAGCAAAATAATTTGTTAAGTAGTGGCAGTATAGTTTATATGGTGATAATAAAACTTGTATGGTAATTGATCATGGTTCACAAAATAGTAGTGTTGAATCTTTTATTGGTTTACAAAGTAATGTAAGGTAATAGTAATTCATTTTATTAAGTAGTTCTATAAAATGATTTGTAAAAGAGTTTGTAAAAGAATAGGGAAACAATTCCTTGTTTTAAAAAAAAGGTAGTGAGGTCAACATTTAAATTTTTAGTAATCTGGTAGTAAAACGATTTGTAGTGTGACTACAAAATGGTCTGTAGAATACTTGCAAACAGTTTGTGTGTTATTATTAAGCCAGTTTGTTATTTCATAAAGAGGGAGCAAGGTAGACAACTGATTTATAATTATGAGTGCAAATAGTCAGAAAAATGATGACAAGATGGTTTATTAAATAATAGTGAAAATATGTAGTGCAACGGGCACTGATTGGTGCATCTAATAAAAAAAGGATTGCAGATAGTCATGAGTTAAACAAGCTTACATCTCCAAATTAAATGTACATCGAAATCCATATACTACTGCGAGATTCATAGGAAAGTATCAACAATAACGATAAATGGTAATCCTAGATGATAAAAGAAACTGCAACTTCTAACTAAGGACTCCTCAGTTTATAGTGTACAATAATTGCGAACAAAATCCATAACTAATCATGCCCTCGGCGTAGCTATTTTCTCACTGTATCTTCTAGGTCTGCTAGACTATGTGGTTCTTCGTATTAAGGATGGAAGAGTGGGACATACTACCAATGTGTCCTAAGGGTAAAGGTTTTGAGACGAGTTTCCAAACGGCGATAAAACAGGCGTTTTGGAAAAATAAGACGAATGTCCAATCTCGGAGTGGAATGGTGAGGCAACATAGAGTAAGATTGTGTGTATGAGGGAATATACATAAATGTTACCACAATACAATGTAGGTGAGTATGGATCAATAGGAGAAAGGCATAGTTAGTGACAAAAGACGGTACGTGTATAAGTATATTAAAATACTCGTTTTAAATAGTGCAGAGTAAGTGTGCAAATCGCCAAATAGTAAAGTGTAACATCTAGTTATATAAATCAAGTTATCAAGAAAGGCATAGCATAACACATGGTTATGTTTTATAAATTAGCAAGTGAGTAGCATACAAGACAGGCAGGCAAGTGGCGGTCATTAGGGTAATGTTTTTGTAAAAGTAGTTATAGTTTAGGGTTTATATGTACCTAGTTCTCTATAACTTAGGCTCTGATGCCACTATGTAACACCCCCAAATTTGGTACAGCGGAAGCATTCCGATCATGTGGTGCTACTAAATTAAGAAGAACAACACAAAGAAATAAAGAACAAAATTCATACTCCGTTAAAATACATTAGTCCATTAAATAAAGTTTACATCGTAGTTCAAATGTAAAAATAAGGCTCATAAGTTTAAGTTGTCCTATACAAATAAGTCATAGTTATGTGTAAAAACACTTCAGGAGAAAGTCTATGACCATTGACATGCCAATGCCTTGATACATTCAAGCAAACTAAACACCTAAGAAAAACATGCTTAAAAGTTAGCGAAAGGCTGGTGAGTTCATAGGTTTAAAATAAAACAGTAAAGTTATGAGTTTGGACCATTAGTAAGGTATATGAACATTACAACAAATATAATGCCATACAAAAATAGTCTATTACGCTAGCACTAAGTTCATGCAACTGAAGCTCGACAGTACAGTACGCTATGATAGAGCACATATATAATATAATGGGGCCCTTGCCGAGTGGTTAACCCAATACACTTGTAGTCCAATATGTTATACTTCCGCATTGACCTGTCTGGCTAACCGAACGGGGGAGTCACCCTAATAGATCTATTTATAGCAATCACACTTCCTAGTGGGAATTAACGGTTCATGAAGGCGGGCAATATGTGAGTTCAGGGGCTTAGGCTAACTACTCAATAGTTTGAGAAAAGCAAAGAATAGTTTTTGGTCAAAGAAACTGTTTGGCATGTTTCTCACCCTAAAGATTGTAAAGTATGTAATAAGCAAAAGTGAGGCTATAAACTCACCTTAGCCAACGGAGAATCACAGTATCACAAATATCAAGTAGTATGCAAACACAGTGGTAAAGACTCGACACAACCTATTGATTATGTTGTTTATCTTAGAATATTTCTAGTAAAAATAATGTAAAGTATATAATATTTTAAAACATAAATGTTTTAGTTTTCGAGGAATACTCGTATCAATGTTTGTAAAAAGTTTAAGTGTCAACGTTTGTAAGAATGTTTATTATTAATGTTCGTGTGGTGGTATGAAAATATAGACTCAAATACAACTCACGCCAAAGAAGAATAAGTGAAAGAATAAATAAGGAGTGTGAACAAAGATAAGTGAATAAGGGGAATGAGTATGAAGTATAAGAAAAGATTAATTCAATGGTAAGTTTTGGTGTTTCCCAAAATCCCAAATGTTTTGGAAAAGTTATTTAAGTTTGGAAAGGTAATTTATGTTTTATAACAAAACTCAAATTAGTATCTTACATAATAAATGTTTACAAGTTAATAAAAGCTAATAGTTTCGATTATTGTCCAATTTTATAAAGTTAAAAGTTTTGTTGAAATAAAAGTATAAGTGTAGAAAGTTTAATAAATTTCGGCATGATGGGCCCAAGTCATCTTAACTTTAATAGAATAAATTTTATCAATACAAAATTTCCGACAAGTTATAATTTAATGCACCTGTTCGGTTTGTTAATCCAAATGCGTTACGATAATAGATTGAAAACGAATATTAACTAATGAAGTAAGTTTTAGTTTGTTTATTTGTTTTCGATTTTTATAATTTGTTATTTGTTTAATAATTATTATTTTTATAATTTTGGTCCGTTACGAGTCTAATATAAAAAATTCATTCCAAGTCTAATATATTACATCCGCTACGTGTCCAATAATCCAATTTATCCAAATATTATCCATCCGGTATAAGTCCGATATGTCATGGCACAATCCGTTTTATCCAATCCGTTAAGTATTAATATAGTGCAATCTAAAGTTTTAATCCCAAAATCTCCGAAACAGACCGATAACATAAGTTAAAAAATTAAGACACATTAGTATCAACCAAAATTATTAGTTACAAGTTTAATTACACACCTTTTAAGATTTATAAAACTAAACCCATTTTAGTTTAGTGGGCTTTAGCCTACATCCATACCAAACGCACCAAATTCTTTTATGTTGTGGGCTTGAGGCCCAAGGCAAACAATCAAGCACCCACCTAGTGAATTGGGCATGAGGACTAATGGCTTAAACAATCACTCCCCCTATGTGGGTTGTCGAGTCCATTAACCGAACATAAAAACACAATACACTTACAAACACTTGGTATTTTGAGGTTAAGCTGCAACAAGAAGCAAACAAACGCAAGCTTTTCTTTTTGATGTCAAACCGAACCAAGCACACCCTACGCCGGTGGTGGTCGAACCAAAAAAGCAAGCATAACAATTTAACGCACCCTCTCGGGTTTACCTTATGCCAAACAAAACAAACAGACCTAAGTGGGTGTTCCTCTCTTGAATAGAAGCAACCAATCAGATCACTAGCCTCTCGGGTGCGGTTTTGCCAAACGGAGACTAAACTAACACTCCTTTGGCAGTTCTTTACATACCAAGAACACAAAAAAACGCATATATGCGGGTTGGACTTGTACCAAAACACAAACAACAACATCAATATTAAACAAACAATAAAATCAAAACCAAGATTTGACCCATGGTTAATCGTGTATGATCCGACCCGTATCCAAATCCAAATCCAACAAACACCCTTTAGATCGATACTTACCACATGAATATTTATAAAACTGTTTTTATACTAACTTTTAATCCACGAAAATGATATAACATGTTTTATAATCGGTTTTATTATAACATAAATAACAAAGTAGATTAGGTGTGTTGACATACCAAGAAAAACGAAGAGAGAAAGTGATGGGGAGGTGAAAAAAACAAAACCTAAGTGTGACTCTTACTTTAATCCGATTAAAACGCGACCCTTGACTCCCTGGTTGCGTTGATGGTGGCGGCGACTTAATACGGTGGCGGCCGAAAGATTGGCCGAAAAGTGGTGACGGCGTCAGACTTATAGAGGGAGAGAGTGTGAGGTGAGTGTGTGTATTATTAGGGTTAGAAACCCTAAAATGGAACTATATATGCCACAAAACCATAAAACCAAAATGTAAACTTGTGGAAAGTATAGGGGCGCGAATGCAAAGTATAAAACAGGGACTAAACTCGTAGTTTTTGTAAACGTTTGTGATTTTCAGGTTCGGGACTCATTAAGGCTCGATAAGGATCGACTCAAGACAAGAAAGTTGCGTCATTGTGTTCAAAATAATTTTTCTAATAAAAACGAGTATTCACACGACTATTTATCGTAAATATTGTAATAGTAAATTCAAATTATTTATTGAGTTTATGATTGTGCCGGTACACGTTATGTGCTGTTTTCATATTTTACGAGATAACTTCTGGATTTTGTAATTAATTAGTTAGCGAGTGTTAGGATATGATTATTTCACATTTTCTGATAAAAATATGTAGTTTAAATTGTTATTGTATGCCACAATGCGCAGGATAACTTCTCAAAATAATTGTGTGAGCTCAAAAATGCTCAAGTAAATAGTCGAGCAATAATAATTTAATATTTATTATTAAAATAATGTTTGGAAAATTACCATCTGGCACAGTGTTGGACTATATTTTCTAGGTCTCCCTCATTTTTTCTTATAACAACCTCATTCTCGCTTCCATTACCACAATCCATGTTAAAAAGAATTAGGGGTTTGTGTTGTATAATCAAAAAATTACAATTTATGTTTGTGATTCTGTTTGGTGTAACCGATTAGGGTTTATGTTTGTGTGTGTAAAAAGAATAGAGTATGTGTTTGTGCTTATGTTTTTGTCAGATGTTTGGTGAAGACCAAAAGGGATAAAGACGAAGGTACAATAGTCATTTCGCATGGGTTAGAATATTAACTAATAACTTTTTTTAAAGACCGTTAGGTTGAGAGACACAATTTGTAGAGAACACATCCCCAATAAAGGCATAATTTGCAATTTTCTTTTTTTGATGACTAAATTTGCAATTTTAAATATACTCAGGTATATTTTTTGCAATTTACCCTATGTTTTATTTAGCTAAGTTTGTTCTTCATATTATAAGCTCCATTATTATTCGCCAAAATTTATATGCAACTCATAATATAATTTTAACTCATTATTAGTGTGTTTTTGAACAATTATCAAACAACAATATTTGTTTGGAACATAATCATTCACCAACTTTGGATCATTTAACACATTTTTTTTATTCAACACTAAATTATATGTTTTATAAAACAACCCCATACATCAGGGGTGGACCGAAGACTCTAACATAAATTTTTTGTTACATAAAAAAAATAAAAATAAATTTAAAAGTACAATATCATTAAAACTATAAACAAATTAAGATTACATGTGTTTCTTATGATGTATTAGTAGACTAAGTTAACAAAATATATATTTATTTATCAAACATTTACACCAACTCAAGTACTCAACACTACCAATCTAACTTTTTCTACACCTACAACATGTTGGTGATTTTGCATCACCTATATTATTTAAGTGTAATGGATTGACTTAGTTGACCAATGTGTAATTGTGATAAATGTTCAACAAGTCGGAGTTGTGCGGAGTGCACACTTGTATGACGTTATTAATGATTACCATTCGGGGGCGAAGCCCCGAATGACGGGGGTCCGGGGGCAGCGGCCCTGGCTGGGGTCGAGCTGGAAAACTTTTATTTGGTATAAAGTGCTATGTTAAAAACGCACTAGAAAATAAAATTTCCGGTATTTTGTCCCTTAAATTTAACTGCTTCGGTTGGTAATATAACTGCTTTGGCAGTTATAACCGAATGTCAGTTTTGTTGGTCATAGGATATATCATCCATCTGGTTCGGTTTTTAGAACATACAAAAACATATTCACGTTCTAAAATCTGAGTTTTATCCGATTTAAGATTTTGGTAGAACCGCAGAAATACTTCAATCTGAAAGTGTTTACGCGACTCTCAGATTACTGTGATCCAACTTTTTAACAAAGATTGAAGTATTATGTGATCATGACGAATGGAGAATCTGTGAAGGATATGACGAGCAAGTTCGATAATTTGGCAAAGTTTGAAAGGCAAGACTTTCACCGTTGGCAAAAGAAGATGCACTTTCTTCTTACCACCCTGAAAGTTGTGTACGTTCTGAGTACACCGAGTCCGGAATGGGATGAGAATGAAACTTTGGATACGACCAGGAAGAGGATGAAGTGGGAGAACGACGACTATATCTGCCGTGGTCACATTTTGAACGGTATGTCTGATTCCCTATTTGAAATCTATCAAAACGCTGAATCTGCAAAAGCACTATAGGAGTCCCTAGATTCCAAATACATGCCAGAAGATGCTTCTGCAAAGAAGTTTCTTGTGACTAATTTTATGAATTACAAGGTGGTTGATACCAGGCCTGTCATGGAACAATATCATGAGATGTTAAGGATTCTGGGACAGTTTACCCAACATAATTAGATGATGGATGAAGCCATCTCAGTTGCAGTTATCATTGATAACTGCCTCCTTCTTGGAGAGAATTCAAACATGGTTTGAAACATAAAAAGGAAGATGTGGAAAAATAGAAGGGGGGTTGAATAGTTTTACCAATTAAAACTTCCTTTTAATCTATTTAGATTGACTTATGACAATCTATTTGGATGTGTGTATTGGATGTTGATAAACAAACATAAAAAGGTAAGTAATGAAAGGATAAGAGTAAGAAGCACAAAACCACAACGCAAGTATTTATAGTGGTTCGGCTACAAGGTCACCTTCCTTGCCCTACTCCACTCCCCGAGTCACCTACTCGAGAGTTCGTAATCACTACACCAATCTCCTTATGGCGGAGAAGCCTTCACAACGTCGCTTAACCTTTTTCTGGTACAAAGCTAAATACCGAGTTCTTTCACACCAAGGCGATCCACACCTAACACAACGTCGCCTACCCTTTATACGGTGCTAGGCTAACCACCGAGTTCTTTCACACCTTAGGGGAACTAATCCTATCACAACGTCGCCTACCCTTTATTAGGTACTAGGCTAAGCACCTAGTTCCATTATGGAGGAACTACTACCACACTACACCAACGACTAATCCCAAAGGAGATCTACTCCTTTACAACATCATCAAGGATATCAATATCCTTGGATCTAATACAAGCCTATCTTGTTCATCGAAACACACCATATCGAATGTACATCTAAAGCACCTTTCACTAATGCCTTTGACTAGATCTACAAGATACCTTTCACTAATGTCTTGTGTCTTCACTTCTAAGCACCTTTCACTAATGCTTCTTTGTCTTGACTTCTAAGCACCTTTCACTAATGCTTCTTTGTCTTGACTTCTAAGCACCTACCATAAGTGCTTATGCTATAGACGATAGATACCCTTCACTAATATCTTCGTCTTGACACTTGAGACATCTTTCACTAATGTCTTCAACACTACACTTCTTAGAAGAAAGAAAGGAATCATCAACAAGAAGACTTCAGTAGCCTTGATGATGAGGAAGCATGGCAACTCATGGAGTTGAGCTTGCTCGACTTCAAAGGTGGTGATCTTGCCTTTAAGAGGAACCTAAAAGATCACACAAAAACAAAACTACAAACATAGATCTCTTGGATCTAAGGTTAGTGAGATCTAACTCAAAGGGGAAGGTGTGTTAGAAAAGGGATTGAAAGGGATGAGAAATAATGAAGAAATGGCTCACTATTTATAGAGGAAAAATCCTACTGTTCCCCGGATCCCACGGATCCCTACCACAAGGGATCCGACTAGCACAAAGCTAGGGATTCGTGGTACGCTCCTCTTTGCCTATGGGTATTTTTGGTTTTGGGTCATGGGTCATGGGTTATGGGTTGATCCATGGTTTTCTTTCTAGATACAATGTATCTTAAGGATACAATGAACTTGGTTAAGTGGTATAAATAAAACCATGGGTTATGGGTCAAAACCATTAGCTAGTTTTTACCTATTTAGTATATACTTGTTTTTACCCATTTTAGTATATACTTGTTTTTACCCATTTTAGTGTATACTTAGTTAAGTATATGTTATCCCAATATGTAAACACTAGTTGTTGTACATATGTATATCTAAAGCATAAAATCACTTGTACTTGTTTTAATGTTTTATGTGAAAGCGTAAGTGTGTTAGAAAACTATTAGTTCAAACAATTTACTTATTTTATTTGTTTCTTTAAAATGATTTTACTTTTGTTATCGACAAAACAATAGAAGATCGTAAAATATAAATAAACGTTTTTACGGCTTATTTGTATTAACAATCTCCCCCTTTTTGTTGATGACAAAACATAAAATTATTTGAAGGAAAAGCTAAAATTCGTAAAAGTTTGAATTTGTAGTTTTTACTTTCTCCTCCCCCTTTTTGTCGAAACAAAAACTGTTTGAAGGAAGGCAACACATTGTTTTTAAGAAAAACATGTGAAAGAATTAAAAGTAACGAGATAGAGAGCAAATAACGGGAAAGGATCTCGTCTTTACTCCCCCTTGACGAGTCCATCCCTATGTAAAGGCGTCAAGTAAATGATACTAATCTAGTTTGTTTGCAAATAAGTTTGCAAAAGATATCGTCTACGAGACGAATGTGCTCCCCCTTGATGATTGCAATTTTTGCAAAGGGATGTCACGAAATGTAAACCTAGTATTGCAAGTAATTTGCAATGTATTGCTTTGACATAAAGCTCCCCCTAGCTTTAGGGTGTCAAAGTCTTCATATGTAAATTGAATAACTATAAAACAAAGGTTAGAAATCAAGTATAATTCACAATTTCCTGCAAATGTGATTCAAGTTAGTAGAAAGAAAGCTTTCTGTCTCACGGATCCCGCGGTTCCCTCCTAGTAGGGATCCGTCTAGGCAATTTTGAGGGATCCGTTTTAGCTGTTCAATTACAGCCAAGGTGATATAACAAGTAATGTTATCACACAAATCGTTTGCTCAACAAAGTAACAGGTAGCATGTAGTTTCCATTTAATAAAACTAGAGTTATGATATACATGACTCTAAAAACTAAGAAAATAAGAGAATACATGACTAGGAATATCAACTATCGCTTGATGCTAGGACACCACTAAAATCTTCTAGCTTGCGTCATGTTTTAGGTTTAATCTCGTCGAAACATTCGAGGAGATGATAGAACATGAAACGTTGGTCTTCTCGTACTTCATGTATCAAACTTTCAACATGTTGACAATGATAGCAATCTTTGTCATGGCTAGGTAGTGGTGGTGGAGGAAATGAAATGGCTTGATGCGAAGGATCAAGTGAGGCGGCTTGTGGAGCTTCAAACGATGGAGGGATTGGTGGAGGTGCATTTAAGAATGACTCAACCAAGAATGATGGTGGTGGTAAAGAAGTGTCAACTTCCATATGGTTGGGTGGTTGACTTTAATGATTTGTCATAATCCAAATGGGATTATATGATGAAAATGCCGAGAAGGAAGCCGGAGCAAGTGTTGACTCAACACCTTGATTTTGAACCATTATTCCTCCTAATGAGGAGAATGTTGTTGGTGGAAGCGGATGAGACGGCCTAGGAGGCAAGTCCTCTAAATTGTAGAGGTGTGGTGATGATAGTGGGGATGTAAATGAAATAGCTCTAGGAACCAATGGTGATGGTTTGGTGGAGATGATATTGTTTGGCCTAGGAGGTATGGTGGTATTTGGCAAAGGTAGTTTTGTGGGTACTATCCTTTTAGGAATTGGTTTGATTGGATGATGAAGGATTCTATCATTTGTTGGCTTGACCGGAGATGATTTGAAGAAATTTCGTGTATAACACGAGCTCTTTTCATGGGTGGTTCTTTGGTGGATAAGTTACTACTTGGGGTTTTATTCATGATGAGATGATTTCAAGAGGTTGCAAGAGCTGAATGTTAGGATGAGAGTGATGATTATGGAAGTCCTAACAAGGTGGTTTATAAACTAAGAGATTTGGCAAGTGCATTTAATCCTTAAGCCACTAGAATTCATTGAAATGTGATGATTGACATGCACAAGAGTCAACTTCAGAGTTTGCACTGTTCTAGGAACTCATTTAAGATGAGATGGAGTGTTTGATTTAGGAAGATGAATTGAAATGATTGTTTTAGCAAGATTTGACCTAAACTGTCATCCGAATCCCACGGTTCCCTCCTCAGAGGGATCTGTCTAGGCTAATCCTAGGGATCCGGCTCTCAGCAGCTATGAAAGACTGGAAATGATGTTTCTAAGATCTAAGACCTATATCATCGTGAGTGTTTCAGTCCTCCTAAGTGTTTTAAATGAAGGGATGCTTAAGTACTTGAAGGTAATAAATGATGTAGCTAATGATTGTCATTTATGGAAGGATTTGGAACTTTCAAGAGAACTAATGGATGAGCAAGAATGACACTAAAGATTTAGAGTGTCAATTGAAGCTAAATGATCCTAGAGATCATTTTGTGTCTTAGGATAGTGTTTTGGAAAATATCCTAGAAGCTTTGAGATAAGAAAACTAGATTTTGATCAAATTTGATCAAATTGGAGGTGAGGATGATTTATGATCAATTTTGCCATAATTGAAAGATTTCTAAGACTAGATGTGAGGGATCAAGTAGAAAATGAGGTGTGAGTTTAAGAGCGGAAGAGTAATGGATAAACCAAACGGTAGATCTACAGGCGTCTTAGAGTGTGATCTATTTGAGTTAGAATGAGTAGGAGAGATCAACCTATCTTGATAAGGACTTAATCTGCCTTAAGACCCTATGTTTAGCTTAGTGAGATGTTCTAAGGATATGTTTGAAATATAATGCTTGCAATGCATTTTCTGTTTGTCGGATCTCACGGTTCCCTAAGTGTAGGGATCCGTCTAGCACAATCTTTGGGATCCGCCCATCTGCTCCGCAGGACCTTTACTAAAGGTATGCAATGATCTTGACAATGCATTATATCTAAAGGATAGTCTAAAAAGAGTTCTAATACTAAGATATCAAATGTAAGATGTTTTATTTCATGAAAGAAATTGGATTACATTGATAAAGCACGAGTACAAGAGAATTGATCCTATTTTAGAATACTACTAGTTTCCTTGAGTGTTTTCGCTAGGAGGATCATTATGTGATTGATGAGTGTTGGTGGAATCAAGAATGAAGAAAGTCTTCATGAGGGATATGTTTAGCGGTTCCATCATCTTGTTCACAATTACGTACAACGGACTTTGAAATTAAGGATGGAAGTGCATAACATTATGATAGAGGCGTGTCAAGAACATTCCATAAGGGATGAGTTTATTCTTGGAGATTTGAAGATTTGAAATTCGCCTTGCGAAGAAGTAGGCGAGATTGTATGGTTGTTGTGTTAGCAAACAGTACAACATGTGAGCACAACAAGCGGGAAGGATTTTGTCACACCCCCAAATTACCTGTTTTGCAGCGGAATGGAATTCCTGGGGGATGACTGTCATAGCATCAAAGTTACAGTTATATCGAACGACCTAAAGTGTCGTTTTGAAAATACCGTTTGATAAAGTAAAATAATCAGAGTTTACAAAACATAGGTCCCAAAATATTTCCAATATACCAAAATGAGTTTGTTACAATCAAACGATAGTTAAGTGCATAAAATATATTTGAGACGCGTCGTCATTGCGACTCTATGATAGGTCCACATGCATGCCATGAAGTGAATGCCTTAGATACCTGAGATAAAACATGCTAAAAAGTGTCAACACAATGGTTGAGTGAGTTCATAGAGTTTGTTTAACAAGTAAAGCTTTTAAAGAGCGTTCATACAACAAAGGCAAAGTTTTTGGTCATTTAGAATAGTCCACAAAAGCAAAGGCAATGTAAATCCACTCAGTTCCAAGTTCCGCCCATACAAAAATTGCAACCTGTGTGTTTACAACCCATTGCACAAAATATAGCGTGTCAAGTATTCAAGTATAAGTAGTCATAATAGTTAAAAGTATAAATGTTTTAAGTATGTAACTAGTATATTGATCACGTAAACGTGCTTCAAAACTTATGCACTTAGCCATGAGTCTCCACTCCATCTCCAGAAACCTCAGGTGGGTATGATGCTCACAAGGAAAGTAATAGCATTGGTTCTACTTCATCTCCGAAACCCAATACATGTGTTATCCAAGGAGACTTTGTGTTGCTCATAAGGAAAGTAATAGCATTAGTTTTACTTCATCTCCGAAACCCAATGCGTGTTTTATCCAAAGAGACTTATCATGCGAACGAGGGGATTTCTCAATGTATGTTGGGAGACTTTCAAGTTTAGTATAACACAATCAAGTATAATGAAATTAAGTATATAACACAATCAAGTATAATGCAATCAAGTGTAATGCAATCAAGTGTAATGAAATCAAGTATAATGCAATCAAGTGTAATGAAATCAAGTATAATGCAATCAAGTGTAATGAAATCAAGTATAATGCAATCAAGTGTAATTAAGTTCAAAGATTTAAGTCGAGTTCAAAAGTTCAGAACAGTCAAAGAGCTCGAATAATATCAAAAGATTCAAGATAGTCGAAGCGTTCAAAATCACGTCAAACAGGTTTAAAATATATCAAAAGGGTCCTTTAAAGGTTAAAAGAGTTCAACTATATGTCAAAAAGTTCAGATCAAGTCCAAAGTGTTCACTTATATGTTAAAGGGTTCGAATCAATTTAAAAGAGCTCAAATATACATGTCGAAGGGTTCAAAATCAAGGAAAGTGTTTCAACTAATAGCGTTCAAAAGATAGTGATCAATTTAGTTCGGGCATAATCTACTTACGCGCACATAGAGTGAAACAAAAGATATTTAAGTTCATATAAATGTAAAGTAAAAGCAAGTAGTTGAGCATGTATCTCCCCCAAATAATTTATAAAACAATTAAACGAGTAAAAGTGGGGCTACGAACTCACCTGGTGCAATGTTTATGATGACAAAAGTAGATATACTGAAATGAGGTGCGATCTCTATCCGCAAACTAATATGAATGATGTGCTCTAATATAAGTCATGAAACAATGTCGCGCATGCAAAATCATATGATATCCATACCACTTGTACATTTTTGAAAATAAGGTTTATCGTTGAAATATAAGTTTATGACATCTCGTCATATTATAAAATACTTTACAAGTATTTACGTTGAAACAACCTTCTACTATAGTCGTTTAGTGATTTATTGGAATATATAATGTTTTCGTCGTAAAATGACACTTTTCATACTTTGAAGATATGCCCAAAATGGCCTCGTAAAACTAGTCGTAAAATATTGTACGTTAATGGTTAGTGCTGAAACTCGGCGTTTTTGAAAACCTTGCAACAATGTCTAGAAGTCGTATCATTTAACTTTTGACCATACGGGTCTCGATCAATGAGAAAAATGGCTCTCAACATGACGTATTACAAAAACTGTTTTTAGACTTAGGTTTATTTTGCTATTAGAAGCTGTCAAAATAAATAGAGTTTCGTCGGGTTTCAAACGTGTATATCTTGGTCGTTATAAGCTTGTTTTCTACGTTCTTTATATCCACGGTTTCGTATTAATATAAACTAATATATTTTTGATAAGTCGACACATTTCATAATGCTTAAGCCTCATTTTTGACTTGTAAAAAGTGGAAGTAATATGCTGAATTTTCTGGATTTTACACTTTTCGTCGCCTAATTTGTAAATAGCATAACTTTTTCGTTATAGCTCCGTTTTAATCCGTTCAAGCGGCCACGTTTTCGTTTTAAAGTGTATTTTCGAAATATCTAGGCCAATAATTTTTACTCACTGTCGAAATTTCCAGAATTTAAAAATATGAACAGACCCTTAATTAAACTTGTCGAAATGAGTTTTTCTCGCGCCAAACCTATTCCAACCAATTCAAACCAACTCCGAAGCTATTCTAATCCTACCATACACCTTCTTAGGGTGTCATGGGTTCCTAGGCATCACCAAAAGTGATATGTTTCAACGAGTAATTATAGGATAACATATATAAATTTATATAGCTTATAAACAATTTAAGTGGTATAGACATCATATAACTTGTATGTTTTTCTCAAATATGATGAAATGAACATAATATGAATATGAAAGATAAATATGAACATGAAATGCTTACAAGTTACTTGATGAGGTTAAATGAACAAGGTTTAATCCTAACACCCTAGGTTTTTATTTCAAAACCTTAACTAAGAGTGTAACTAGATTGTAATGAACTTGACTAGAAAATTTTTGATGATCTCCTTCTTGAATTTTATGGTGGCCGGTTCTTAGAGATGAAGAGAGGAAGAGAACTAATTTTTACACCTTGAGATATTATGTTGTATGTGTATTATTAGAATATCCTTATAAATATGTAAGTATATGTGTACATGAGATATTTGGTTCTCCAAATGTGTGTGAGTCACCTATATATGTCGACCAACATAAGGAAAAAGAAACTAAATGCATTTAATAATAATTAAGTGTATTAATGTAGAGTAATTGTGTAGTTATTTAAGGATAATTGGTAACTTGTGTACATGTTTAAGCATTTAGGGTAGCGTTAGCTAAAAATAAATTTTAACAGATCAAAATAAAATATATTGAAGTCATAAAAATTATAAAAATACATTTCTTACAAAATTTGAGTGAAATAATAATTATCGTGTAGTATTTAAGAAAACCGTCGTAATTATATAAATATAACAATTTATATACACAATAAATTTAAAACACTGGGTAAACTCATAATATAATTTTTATGGTCTTAAATTGAGTATAAAAATATATCAGGATAAGTTTTGGGAAGTGTCAGATCAATTGTTCAAAATAAAAGATCGTACGATAGCGTTTATTTAATAAGAATTTATGCGTTTAACGTGAAATGCAAAACCATGCATGAACTAATATGATGAATATTGAGTTTGAGAAATGACCGGAAATTTAGAATTGTGACATTCTTCCCATGTCAGAGGAATCACGTCCTCCTGATTCAATTAATGATAACTATAGTCCGATCCTCGACAAGGGTTCTAAAAATTCATGCTCGTACAAATAGTTTAAATGATCACGCCAATGTTCATGCATATGGGTTCCTCGTTTAACTAAAATACGTTCTCGTGCTATCGTGAGCATTTCCCGTCCTAAATACATGCTCTCTTATGATTAGGCTTGATGAGGCAGGCTTTCCCATTCTCGAGCGAAACCCTTAAAAGATTTTTAGGTAACCGATTTTTACTTAATCTCACAACTCATCAAACAAGAACTGTCATGAGATTAGGCTAAATCGGTTTGAGCAACAACTTGTTTCTAGCTTGATCTTTGCAACTCATCAAACAAGAACTGTCGCTCGGATCAAACTGGAAACAAGTGGTTTGAAGAAAATCTTTTGAAATTTTGGCTCGATTACGGAATAGCTTACACATATGAGACTACTACTCCCTTCATTGCATGATTCTTCCTGAATTAGACATAGGTGATCAGGCTATGTATAATTTAGGAGTAACTATGCAATGTTTGGACTAATCGTCTCATATGATGTTTGGTGTTAAGTCATAAGTTCGCTTGTATAAGGAGTATGCACTTATAATGATATGATGAGATGCTATGATGATGTAGTTATAGTCTAGGGTCAATGATGCAACCTAGTTCTCTATAACCGATGCTCTGATACCAATCTGTCACACCCCCAAATTACCTGTTTTGCAGCGGAATGGAATTCCTGGGGATGACGTCGAGCATCAAAGTTAGTTATATCGAACGACCTAAAGTGTCGTTTTGAAAATACCGTTTGATAAAGTAAAATAATCAGAGTTTACAAAACATAGGTCCCAAAATATTTCCAATATACCAAAATGAGTTTGTTACAATTAAACGATAGTTAAGTGCATAAAATATATTTGAGACGCGTCGTCATTGCGACTCTATGATAGGTCCACATGCATGCCATGAAGTGAATGCCTTAGATACCTGAGATAAAACATGCTAAAAAGTGTCAACACAATGGTTGAGTGAGTTCATAGAGTTTGTTTAACAAGTAAAGCTTTTAAAGAGCGTTCATACAACAAAAGCAAAGTTTTTGGTCATTTAGAATAGTCCACAAAAGCAAAGGCAATGTAAATCCACTCAGTTCCAAGTTCCGCCCATACAAAACTTGCAACCTGTGTGTTCACAACCCATTGCACAAAATATAGCATGTCAAGTATTCAAGTATAAGTAGTCATAATAGTTAAAAGTATAAATGTTTTAAGTATGTAACTAGTATATTGATCACGTAAACGTGCATCAAAACTTATGCACTTAGCCATGAGTCTCCACTCCATCTCCAGAAACCTCAGGTGGGTATGATGCTCACAAGGAAAGTAATAGCATTGGTTCTACTTCATCTCCGAAACCCAATGCATGTGTTATCCAAGGAGACTTTGTGTTGCTCATAAGGAAAGTAATAGCATTAGTTTTACTTCATCTCCGAAACCCAATGCGTGTTTTATCCAAAGAGACTTATCATGCGAACGAGGGGATTTCTCAATGTATGTTGGGAGACTTTCAAGTTTAGTATAACACAATCAAGTATAATGAAATCAAGTATATAACACAATCAAGTATAATGCAATCAAGTGTAATGCAATCAAGTGTAATGAAATCAAGTATAATGCAATCAAGTGTAATGAAATCAAGTATAATGCAATCAAGTGTAATGAAATCAAGTATAATGCAATCAAGTGTAATTAAGTTCAAAGATTTAAGTCGAGTTCAAAAGTTCAGAACAGTCAAAGAGCTCGAATAATATCAAAAGATTCAAGATAGTCGAAGCGTTCAAAATCACGTGAAACAAGTTTAAAATATATCAAAAGGGTCCTTTACAGGTTAAAAGATTTCAACTATATGTCAAAAAGTTCAGATCAAGTCCAAAGTGTTCACTTATATGTTAAAGGGTTCGAATCAATTTAAAAGAGCTCAAATATACATGTCGAAGGGTTCAAAATCAAGGAAAGTGTTTCAACTAATAGCGTTCAAAAGATAGTGATCAATTTAGTTCGGGCATAATCTACTTACGCGCACATAGAGTGAAACAAAAGATATTTAAGTTCATATAAATGTAAAGTAAAAGCAAGTAGTTGAGCATGTATCTCCCCCAAAGAATTTATAAAACAATTAAACGAGTAAAAGTGGGGCTACGAACTCACCTGGTGCAATGTTTATGATGACAAAAGTAGATATACTGAAATGAGGTGCGATCTCTATCCGCAACCTAATATGAATGATGTGCTCTAATATAAGTCATGAAACAATGTCGCGCATGCAAAATCATATGATATCCATACCACTTGTACATTTTTGAAAATAAGGTTTATCGTCGAAATATAAGTTTATGACATCTCGTCATATTATAAAATACTTTACAAGTATTTACGTTGAAACAACCTCCTACTATAGTCGTTTAGTGATTTATTGGTATATATAATGTTTTCGTCATAAAATGACACTTTTCATACTTTGAAGATATGCCCAAAATGGCCTCGTAAAACTAGTCGTAAAATATTGTACGTTAATGGTTAGTATTGAAACTCGGCGTTTTTGAAAACCTTGCAACAATGTCTAGAAGTCGTATCATTTAACTTTTGACCATACAGCTCTCGATCAATGAGAAAAATGGCTCTCAACATGACGTATTACAAAAACTGTTTTTAGACTTAGGTTTATTTTGCTATTAGAAGCTGTCAAAATAAATAGAGTTTCGTCGGGTTTCAAACGTGTATATCTTGGTCGTTATACGCTTGTTTTCTACGTTCTTTATATCCACGGTTTCGTATTAACATAAACTAATATATTTTTGATAAGTCGACACATTTCATAATGCATAAGCCTCATTTTTGACTTGTAAAAAGTGGAAGTAATATGCTGAATTTTCTGGATTTTACACTTTTCGTCGCCTAACTTGTAAATAGCATAACTTTTTCGTTATAGCTCCGTTTTAATCCGTTCAAGCGGCCACATTTTCGTTTTAAAGTGTATTTTCTAAATATCTAGGCCAATAATTTTTACTCACTGTCGAAATTTCCAGAATTCAAAAATATGAACAGACCCTTAATTAAACTTGTCGAAATGAGTTTTTCTCGCGCCAAACCTATTCCAACCAATTCAAACCAACTCCGAAGCTATTCTAATCCTACCATACACCTTCTTAGGGTGTCATGGGTTCCTAGGCATCACCAAAAGTGATATATTTCAAGGAGTAATTATAGGATAACATATATAAATTTATATAGCTTATAAACAATTTAAGTGGTATAGACATCATATAACTTGTATGTTTTTCTCAAATATGATGAAATGAACATAATATGAATATGAAAGATAAATATGAACATGAAATGCTTACAAGTAACTTGATGAGGTTAAATGAACAAGGTTTAATCCTAACACCCTAGGTTTTTATTTCAAAACCTTAACTAAGAGTGTAACTAGATTGTAATGAACTTGACTAGAAAATTTTTGATGATCTCCTTCTTGAATTTTATGGTGGCCGGTTCTTAGAGATGAAGAGAGGAAGAGAACTAATTTTTTACACCTTGAGATATTATGTTGTATGTGTATTATTAGAATATCCTTATAAATATGTAAGTATATGTGTACATGAGATATTTGGTTCTCCAAATGTGTGTGAGTCACCTATATATGTCGACCAACATAAGGAAAAAGAAACAAAATGCATTTAATAATAATTAAGTGTATTAATGTAGAGTAATTGTGTAGTTATTTAAGGATAATTGGTAACTTGTGTACATGTTTAAGCATTTAGGGTAGCGTTAGCTAAAAATAAATTTTAACGGATCAAAATAAAATATATTGAAGTCATAAAAATTATAAAAATACATTTCTTACAAAAATTGAGTGAAATAATAATTATCGTGTAGTATTTAAGAAAACCGTCGTAATTATATAAATATAACAATTTATATACAAAATAAATTTAAAACACTGGGTAAACTCATAATATAATTTTTATGGTCTTAAATTGAGTATAAAAATATATCAGGATAAGTTTTGGGAAGTGTCAGATCAATTGTTCAAAATAAAAGATCGTACGATAGCGTTTATTTAATAAGAATTTATGCGTTTAACGTGAAATGCAAAACCATGCATTAACTAATATGATGAATATTGAGTTTGAGAAATGACCGGAAATTGAGAATTGTGACAGATATCTCGATTTCTCCTAAGACTCCAAACATTTTCACGTAGGATGAGTGCAAGAGGCTTGTACTCTTCTCGGATATCCCTTGTAAAGATAATGTTTGGATCAGAGTAATATGGTCGAGGTTTGCATATTATGCGATTTAAATCTTCCAGAGAGGGTATGTGTGAACAATATGGACTATTTTCTTCACGAAAGTTGAAGAGAGAATCAAGAGACCAATCTTCGGTGAAGGCACATTGTCCATGATTTGGAATCCGGAGGATGTGAGCAAAATGCCCAAGGGTTAGAGTGAACTTTGGTTTTTGATATAAAACCCAAGAGATAGAGAGCGATCCTCGTTACGAACGAGTTCAGCTTGACGGAAGAATTCCATTATGAACCTTGGACATATCTTCTCATTGATTTCAAGAAGACATTCTAGTCCTATGGCTCGGGCGGGTATTGATACCTTCTCCGAATTGTAGAGAGGTGTCTACAATACGTCCTTCATGGAAGTGACGGTTTTCGAGATTATTGAACCCACGGACATGATTGCCGGGTGTGTTGGGTTCGAGAGAGATGTTCGGAGTGTAGACGCTAGAGAGTGAAAAATCAAACTCATATTCATGCGTCATAGTTGAACCTATAGGAATGACAAGTTAATAAAGGAGATGTTTGTGGTCAACTTATGATAATCTAATGTTTTTACTAGATTTTTATTAACAATGGTTTTTGACAACAATGACACTTAACTAAGGTTTTTGACTTTCTAGTGGATTATTATGTTTAGAAAGATAGTGGTTTTTAATCTTGCATGAAAACTGTTTTCCAGTAATACGGGTCCCACGGTTCCTTTACAAAAGGGATCCGGCTAGTATATCTTCCGGGATCCGTGGATCTGTAGTAACAGAAATAGTTTTGATAAAGAAATAGGTTTTACAGTTTTATACCACGAAATATGTTTTATCCTACATTTTCTTTTAGCATGCACACATGACTTCTAATGTATCACGAAAGAAAATAAAACATATAAATAAAAAGAAATGACAAACACATTATGATAATAATAACCTAGATAAACTAGATCATTAGTAATATTGCATTTCAATACTAAGGATGATACAAAGGATTGGGTATATGATCCCAATGTAGATTAACAACACAAAGTAAATGTCTCCGTATGTGAACTTCATCATAGGGAACACAAGTGCGATGAGTGTTAGGGCGATGAGCACGAGTGCGATGTAAACCATGTTGATGATGGATCTTCTTGGTTTCGGATGAGATGAAATAAGGAGGAAGATGAAGTTTTTGAATGAGAGGGAATTTTTGAAATTGGGAAATTTGAAAAAGTGAGGATTGGATAAAGTGGGCGTCGAGTGGGATTATTAATAGGGAAGGAGAAATTTTTGAAATTCGTGTTTTTGTTTTATTATAGGATTAAAAGAAATAAAACATAAGTTTTATATACCACGATTATAGACGAGAAATAGAACACGTATGTGAGAAAAAGGCTTCCTAATGAAGCTTCATGTAAAACATGTAATTGCACAAAAGATAATCGTATAAATACCTAAATAGGCATACTTAATTATCAAGCAAAATAAAAAAAAATCATACCTCTAGCGTACTTAGGAATGTCTTTACAAATGACATAACAAATGTAACTTAGACGATTCCCGCTCCTTTGCGATTAAGATACCTTCTTTAGGAAGGTATTCTTGTTACCAAGCTACTCCTAAAGCTTGGTGGGTATGAGCTTTGACTAATCAACATGACAAAGAAGATTAGTGCAATTAAATGAAAAAGTAAAAAGAAAATGTGGTTATCAACTTCAACATCCAAACATATAGTTTTGAAAAACATGGTGTTTGATTTTATGAAAAACCTTCTTTGTAGTTTTCAATTAACCATGGATCGTATCAAGTTTTTAAAGTACAATATACTTCAAGAAACTTGGTAACGAAGCTTTGATACCAATTGTGGAAAACTAGAAGCGGGGGTTGAACAGTTTTACCAATTAAAACTTCCTTTTAATCTATTTAGATTGACTTATGACAATCTATTTAGATGTGTGTGTTGGATGTTGATAAACAAATATAAAAAGGTAAGTAATGAAAGGATAAGAGTAAGAAGCACAAAACCACAACGCAAGTATTTATAGTGGTTCGGCTACAAGGTCACCTTTCTTGCCCTACTCCACTCCCCGAGTCACCTACTCGAGAGTTCGTAATCACTACACCAATCTCCTTATGGCGGAGAAGCCTTTACAACGTCGCTTACCCTTTTTCTGGTACAAAGCTAAATACCGAGTTCTTTCACACCAAGGCGAACCACACCTAACACAACGTCGCCTACCCTTTATACGGTGCTAGGCTAACCACCGAGTTCTTTCACACCTTAGGAGAACTAATCCTATCACAACGTCGCCTACCCTTTATTAGGTACTAGGCTAAGCACCTAGTTCCATTATGGAGGAACTACTACCACACTACACCAACGACTAATCCCAAAGGAGATCTACTCCTTTAAAACATCATCAAGGATACCAATATCCTTGGATCTAATACTAGTCTATCTTGTACATCGAAACACACCATATCGAATGTACATCTAAGGCACCTTCACTAATTCCTTTGACTAGATCTACAAGACACCTTTCACTAATGTCTTGTGTCTTCACTTCTAAGCACCTTTCACTAATGCTTCTTTGTCTTGACTTCTAAGCACCTTTCACTAATGCTTCTTTGTCTTGACTTCTAAGCACCTACCATAAGTGCTTATGCTATAGACGATAGATACCCTTCACTAATATCTTCATCTTGACACTTGAGACATCTTTCACTAATGTCTTCAACACTACACTTCTTCGAAGAAAGAAAGGAGTCATCAACAACAACACTTCAGTAGCCTTGATAATGAGGAAGCATGGCAACTCATGGAGTTGAGCTTGCTCGACTTCAAAGGTGGTGATCTTGCCTTTAAGAGGAACCTAAAAGATCACACAAAAACAAAACTACAAACATAGATCTCTTGGATCTAAGGTTAGGGAGATCTAACTCAAAGGGGAAGGTGTGTTAGAAAAGGGATTGAAAGGGATGAGAAATAATGAAGAAATGGCTCACTATTTATAGAGGAAAAATCCTACTGTTCCCCGGATCCCATGGATCCCTACCACAAGGGATCCGGCTAGCACAAAGCTAGGGATCCGTGGTACGCTCTTCTTTGCCCATGGGTATTTTTGGTTATGGGTCATGGGTCATGGGTTATGGGTTGATCCATGGTTTTCTTTCTAGATACAATGTATCTTAAGGATATAATGAACTTGGTTAAGTGGTATAAATAAAACCATGGGTTATGGGTCAAAACCATTAGCTAGTTTTTACCTATTTAGTATATACTTGTTTTTACCCATTTTAGTATATACTTGTTTTTACCCATTTTAGTGTATACTTAGTTAAGTATATGTTATCCCAATATGTAAACACTAGTTGTTGTACATATGTATATCTAAAGTGTGTTAGAAAACTATTAGTTCAAACCATTTACTTATTTTATTTGTTTCTTTAAAATGATTTTACTTTTGTTATCGACAAAACAATAGAAGATCGTAAAATATAAATAAACGTTTTTACGGCTTATTTATATTAACAGAAGAGTTAAATTTTGTTCATCTCGGTAGTCATTTACGAATTGAGGAAGGATTACGAAATCAGGAACTTGATAATAATCCTAAAGGAAAGAACCAAATTGGATCTTCTTCGGTTAACATGGTTCAAGGAGATGGGGCCAAAAATTCTAACAACAACATGAACAAAAGAAAGTTCAAAAGTGGTGATGATAAATTTGCCAACAAAAAGGGTGCATTTACCTGTTGGAAATGTAACAAGCCTTATCATATGAAGAAGGATTGTTGCTCTAAAAAGGGCAATAATAGCGCTAGTCCAAGTGGGTCTAGGATCTTGATAAGCAACAAGGTTATAATTATGATTTTGTACAGAATTTTGATAATGTTTTACATTATGTTTCTGTAATTTCTTATGCATTTTATATTCAGGATGATGAAGTTGCTTAGTGGGTTGATTCGGGTGCAACAAGTCATGTTTGCAAGTGTCTTCGTTGGTTTCAAGTATGTAATCCGATTGAAGATGGCTCATGTGTAAAGATGGGAAACGTTGCAACCGAACCAATCAAAGGAATAAGGCGTGTTTTATTAACTTTCACTTCTGGATAACTTTATGTTTAGATAATGTATTGTATGTACCCGGTATTCGAAAGAATCTTGTTTCTGAAATTGTGTTGAATAAGTTTGGCTACAAACAAGCGTTGGAAAGTAACAAGTATATCGTGTCAAGACATGGTTCATTTGTTGGATTTGGTTATGTATGTAATGGAATGATTAGATTAAATATAAATTATCCTTTGGTTAATTATTCTACTTGTGTGGTTACTTCTAGTCATAGCAATAGTTTAAGCTAATCTGAATTATGGCATGCTAGACTAGGACTTGTTCATTACAAGAGAATGAAAGACATGTCTAGGACATGCTAGACTAGGCAGCGCCCCTGGCTGGGGTCGAACTGGAAAAATTTTATTTGGTATAAAGTGCTATGTCAAAAACGCACTCGAAAATAAAATTTTTGGTATTTTGTCCCTTAAATTTAACTGCTTCGGTTGGTAATATAACTGCTTTGGCAGTTATAACCGAATGTCATTTTTTGTTGATCATAAGATATATCATCCATCTGGTTCGGTTTTTAGAACATACCAAAACATATTCACGTTCTAAAATATGAGTTTTATCCGATTTAATATTTCGATAGAACCACCGAAATACTTCAATCTGAAAGTGTTTACACGACTTTCAGAATACTGTGATCCAATTTTCTAACACAACACCCATGCTAAAATTTACAACTGCTCAAACATTATGTCTGTGTAATTGCATTATGCTAATTCAATGCTCGATTACGTTGTAATGATAAACTTAATAATTACGAAAGGCTTGTTATTCTAGCTATGGGCTGTGTTATTGTTGACCACAAGTCCACATGGATTGAGATATGGAATGTGGGGATGCAAAGGTGTTCCAAGTCATACGACTGAGCTGTCTTCATGCCCATGCTTCCAGTCACTCAATCACTTTGCAAGCCCATTGTCCATATGTTCAACATCCGCCATTATTCATTTGAGATAAGGATATGTGGGGTCACCGTTTTTACATTTGGAACGAAACAAAAATGAGCTGAATCAATGATTTGAAGATTATATTGGTTAAAATGCGTTATTTGAGGACCCTATTTATTATCCATAACCGCAGGGCTGTGAACGGATCGGAAAAACACGAAGAGAGTCATGTTCATCTTCGCTCGTTTTAAACGGATATGAACGGTTAAACGAACAAATTTTCTTGTTCATATTCGTTTACTAAGACACTGAACGAACGCTAAACAAACTAAACGATCAAATATAAATCAATATAAACAAACAAAACATAAAATTTATTAAGTTATACAAACCTAAATAAATAAATGAACATCAACGAACGTTAACGGACGCATAATCGACGTCACGAACATAAATGAACGGACATGACTTTTGTTCATCTTCGTTCATTTAACTAAACTAACATGAAATATTGTTTATGTTTGTTCATTATAAACAAACAAACAAAAACGGATTTTTACCGAACGGTTATAAAATGTTAACTGAACATTCAATTTGTTTGCAGTCTTATATGTGGGGTAATACTCGTCTATATGAAGGAATGGGATCCTCTCAAAGTGAGAGGTCCAACTACACTCAAGTTGGATGATTGTGAGTCATTGGATTTGATCAAATGGTTCAAATCAAAATAAATTCTTTTAATTTGAGCCATTCGATCAAATATAATAGCTAATAATGCCCCAACTTGAGTCAAGTTGTACCTCTAAACTTGAGAGGATCCGACTTCCTAAACACAATTGGTGATAGCTACTTTTATGGTGCGTTTGGTTTGTCGCTATGAATCACAATGAGTATGAGTGTTGGTAGAGAGTGGAATGATAATGGAGGGTATGAAGGAACCACCCACATACATAATATATGAAGAAACCTTCATATTTGGGTATCCTCATTCCATTGTGGTGGGCCGAATAACCAACCAAACAATATTAATGACTTTCAAAGTTATAGACCCATACCCATACACCCCAACCAAACGGGCCTTTAGAACCAAAAAAAAAAATATAAAATAAAAATAACATGATGACCATCAAAATCTAAAACAAGCAAGATAAAAAAATAATAATAATAAAAAACTTTTTTTTTTCCTTTCAAAATATAAAACACAATTGAAACCACTGTAAATTCGATTGTTGTGGTTTAAAAACTTCCAAAATATTAAATTACCATTTACTAAAATTATAGGACAAACATTTAATTTTAAAAAATCCCTAGCAAAAAGGAAACTAATATTCTTAAAAAAAGTCTCATCAAATATTAACAAAATGAAATGAAATTGAAACTAATATTCGCATTTTATTTGCATCCATTTTTTTTTATCAAACCAAAATTATACTAATTTTTCTTTCATCCATTCTAAAATTGATTTAAAGTTTTTAAATCAGTTTACTAACTAGTATTCGATTTTTTTTAACAATGTAATATATTCAACTTTAGAGTGACAAAATGAGAAGTGAATGAAAGAATTAATTTAAGGCTTACAAATTATAGGGCATGCATTTGGTCATTCAACATGAAATTATAGCGAGTTGTTGTGAGTTATGAGCAGTATTTTGCAATAAAAAAGCTAGAAGAAGCTGCATATATTCTTGGTAACAAGATCTACATAGATAGATCAAGACGATTAATTGGTTTATGTTAAAGTGCTTAAATTGAGAAAATCTTGAAAATATTTTTCGTGGAGAATTCCAAACGAGGAACTATCCCAATGCAAGATGAGCCTAAATTGAGTAAGTCACAAGGTTCTGAGACACCTATTGATAAAGAGTGCAGGCAAAGAGTTCCCTACGCCTCGGCTATAGGATCAATTATGTATGATGTGAGATGTACTCGTCCTAATGTTGCGTTCGCTCAGAACATGACAAGCCGTTTTCAACAGAATTCAGGTGAACTTCACTGGACTGTTGTTAAAAATATTCTTAAGTATTTACGCAATACTAAAGATATGTTTCTGGTTTATGGAGGAGATATTAAACGAGAGCTAGGCCCTCTCATCCTCCACAATTGTCAACATTCTCCTCTGTAGAGAGGATAGCACAACAAAATCAAGGTGTTGAATTGACACTAGCACCGATATCCTTTTCTTCGTCACCCTCAAATAGTCCCTTTTGGATTATGAGGAATCATCAAAGTCAACCACCCGATCACATGAAAGTAGATACTTCTCTACCACCATCCTCAACACATGTTCCACCACCACCACCTTTGGTTGAATCACCTCCAAATATACCTCCACAAATCCCTCATTCTTTTAAGAATCCTCAAATCTCCTCACTTAACCCTCCTCCTTTTGTAGAACCTCAACCAAACCTTCCATCTCAAGCCATTCCATTTCTACCACCACCATTTCTGAGCCATGACAAAGATTGTTATCATTGTCAACATGTTGAAGGCTTGATACATGAATTACGTGAAGAGCAACGTTTCACGCTTTATCACCTCCTCTAATGTTTCGATGAGGTCAACAAACCTAAACAAACTTGAGTTTAAGGATTCAAGTGGTGTCCTAGTCTTAAGCTTAACTTAGATAGTCTAGGAACCTTAATCCATGTATTATTCATTTTCTTAGTTTTTAGAGTTATGCACATCATTTCTCTAGTTTTATTAAATGAAATTACATGTGATATGCCATATGTTAGGTTCCCACTTTAGTAACACAAGCATCAATAGAAGAAATAGAAGATAAGATGATCGGTTGAACAATAACAAACACACACGTATAAGAATAGAGAAAAGTTATGCGTAAGGTGAATGAGTGAATTGAACAACCAACCCTCAAGTGAGGGTTTATAAGAGTATTTATAGGAGGGAACTAGGGCAACACACCAAGTTCCCATCATTTCTTTATTGGGCTTGGCCTAGGCTTATGGGCCTTCTACATAAGCCTAAGCTTAATAACAAACATAAACGCCATAATTAAGCTAACTATTACATATTAATTACTAACACTTTAATTCTAGTTTAGGAGTGATTCCAACAATCTCCCCCTAAGTGTTAGTGATTGATAATATAAACGTTGAAAGGTGCTGATGTAATAGTAGCTTTGACGTATTCTGACATTCTTCTTTCTTGTGAGGAGAAGTGCCTTGATTCGAACAATCTCCCCAGTGTAGAGAAATTGTTTCTTTTGAAAGGTTCTGCTTTGACATCATCATTTTCTTTGTTCTTTGATCTTTGTTCTTTGTGATAGTAGTGATAGTATGTTGTTGTCTGCATCAGGTTTGCTTCGTTGCTCCAGTGTCTCCACGTCTTTCTCCAACATGCTCACACACTCTTTGACGTTGGATTTCAGTACTGATGTAGTTCTCTTAGTCTTTAAACTTTGTAGATTCTTCGACTTGATGAAGAATCATTCTGACTTTGTGTTGCCTTTTGAGAGAACTTCCATTAAAGATGTTGTTGGTATGAGCATGTGAAGAATCTGCACGATCAGTCCGCTCCAGAGCTTCCATAAGAAGAAAACATAAGAATGGTTAGTAATAAACGGATTCCAGCACTTACAAGTTTGAACTTCGAGAGTGTTAACAGCATAGTATGAAAACACAACTCTAATTCTCACAAAGGCTGTTCCTAAACTGGAGTCCCACATGTGAGATAACGCGATGTACCGAAGTACACCTACAGTTCAGATGAGTCGCTGAGGTACACCGAAGCATCACCTCACTACTTTAGACCGTTTGAGACACACTAAGCGTAATCCACGGGGAGTTACCGAAGTGACCTGTTGTCAGGGCTGTTTGATGTTGACCCTGGTAGGAGTTTCTATTCAATCACTGAGGATCACTATTGTGAACCTCTCATAAATGTTCTTGACAGATTGCTAAGATCTGTGAAGGACACGATAAAGTATCACTTGCGTCCTTATTGTTGAACGTCAAGCGATAAAATGTCAAGTGTGCCTAAGAGATCTTTTGATGAATCTCGTGGCTCTAGACTCAATAGTGCGCTTTGGTTTTCTGAGCGGAGACTAGGGAGAGGGTCTCCTTCTTCAATACCAGCAATCGCTAAGAGAAAGCCGATAGTTTACGTAGGGTTCCCTGTGAGAATGAAACAAGCTTCTGTTGAGAGAAACTTGAGTGGCTAAGAAGGTTTAGTGCATGCGTCACTGGGTCCATGACGACTTTGATCTTCAATACCGGTGTCATCAAGTGACAACCAGTAGCATATGAATTGAACCCGGTGTCTACCCTAAGTTGAATAATCTGGAGGGCTATTTCTTTTCACCCTTTTCTTTGCATTTCTTTTTAATTCTTCAACTCCTTCTTTCTCCGATTCTCATTTTCTCCTTTTTATAATCATACCTAAGGACTTCTAATTCTAACTATTGGTAGTGTCCTTGGGTAGATCCCTCCGGCTCTGGCGGAACATAGGACGGTTATTCCTAACCTTAGTCACCTTATAACTCCATGACTAACCTATGTTGCCACAAAACCATTTTCATTGAAAATCTCTCAAAGTATTTATAAGTAATAAACAGTTTGAAATACTTCGAGAGTTTAACATTTTGTAGAAATACTCCCCCTCCACACGTGCTTAAGTGTTTTGACAAAAATCTGCACGGTGAGAGAAGAGCGCACACTTTTTTAATTGATCAGCTCATGATAGACAATCCCCCGCGAGACACGGTTACGTTGCATAGTTAAAGAGATACATTGTCAGCTTTTAGGTGACAACTAGCTCTAATAACTACCTTGAAGGTGTGGACAATCTCGAAAGGTTGGCAAACCCGTCAAAGTTCATGTCTACCAAGAGTTTCTCGAAAGGTACGTTCTACTCGGACAAGTCCTTTGCGAGACACGTTTACATCACTAGCGAACTAGCTTGAAATTATTACCCGTCCGGGACAAGTCTTTTCGAGTTACTAACTTTTCAGAGTTCGTCAATTCGTTGGTTAAGTCTATTCACACGATGATTCTTTTGCAACTCACAACATATTTCTTATCAAATAATTTTTCTCCCCCTCAAAAATGTCATATAAATGTTATTTTTGACAAAATTTTGATATCAAATATGTCCATTTTGAGTTTTGCGGGAAGATTTCCACAAAGAACAATTTTGTGAACAAAGATTTTGTAAGACAAATACTCCCCCTCAACAAGTGATATTACCTTTTGAGGTTTTGAAAAACATAAGGGGAAGTACTTGTTCTTTTGAGCAAAACTTTGAAAAAATGAAAGTTTTGATAAGTTTTACTCAAAAGTAAGAAGCTTTCGCTCTTTTATTAGGATTGTGGCACTGAAGCGTACCACAGGGTCCTTTCATTACAAGAACGGGTTGTACACTGTTATTTGTGCACAAGCCATATTCATAAAATAATCACACGTCCAAATCAATATGAAAATGAAACAGTTTAAGGGGTACCAGGGGAATTAGGTAGTCCAGCAATGTCTCCAGGAATGCGAACTGGGCGTTGATAGCCTATGAGAGTAATCCTGGAACGACCACCTACAAAGCTCTCCAAAGTTCTGAACTGATCGCTTCTGAACAACCTTTCATCAATCCGCGTGATGATTCTCTTCACATTCCGTCTCTCCTGAGAATTCCATCTCTTCGGTGACCCAATGCCTTGTTGTATCGCCTTTAACCGATAAGTTAAGCCGTACCTGACTTTCTTCAGTGTGTGATCTCCAAACTTATGTAGATCTCTACACGCCATCAAGCGATTCGCGATGTAGTTCACTACGGTAGACTACTCCAAACGGTTTCTTGATGAGAGTGTATTGAGGAAGATGATTGATGTCGGAAGTTCTAGCTGAGGTGCGGTGAAGTTGACGCGTGTCTGATAAGATTCAACGGCAAGTTGCAAGTCTTCTACACGTTCTTGGATCACTATGCTTCGGATGAAGATGAGCAAGGACTTGATGTATTCATTTTGGATTTCAGTCGAGAATTGTCTCATTCTTCCCTGTACCTTGGCAAGATCTGACGATCTTCAATGTCGTTGAGAGACAAATTCTGAAAGTCCGCTTCATAGAACTCATAGTCCCTTTCGTCTTGTCTTTTGACCATGATTTTCTGGAGGAAAGTGTAGTCCCATTTAGATGAGAGAGCCACATGCTTAACAACAACGATCCCTTTATCACTGTGAACTTCATGTTTAGACTTTCGAACCTGGCAGCTTTTGTAGTAGATTATTCGGCGTTCAGGCCAATGGTGAATCCCATACATTGCATCGATGTCATACCGTTCCACGCTGTTGGAAAACATGTGGTTAGCCTTTTCCTCGATGGCTATACAGTTGGAGTATATGGCTGCCGAGAACGGAAGTGTAAGTGAGGTAGCATATTTCTTGGAACCATCGCTACCGTGTAGAAGAAATTCCAGGTCATTGTTGAAGAAGTAGGGGAATGGAATCTTAGGTTGATCTGGCTGGCCAATCGTTGGTAGAGGTCTGGTCCAGTCGGTGTAGTATGGAGCATTGTCTTTTCGTGTGAAGTCAATTTTAGCTTCAGGGTTGAGCCAATCGATGTTGTTAGACATAGCTCGTCCTATGTTTTCAAGATGGTATTCAACTTCGATAGCACTTTCTGAGCTGTCTTTGAGCAATTGAAAAGCTTCTTTCTTGATGCGTTTTAATTCTGACTTGGTCATCTTCTTCACCTGAAACTTCTCTTGAAGTAACTTAGCATGCTCCAATGTTCGACCTTCTACCGTATCTTGATCATCAGTTAGGGCGGGAGTAGCATCAACAAGTGTAGAGAACCATTCAAACTCGGTGTCATCTTCGTCTAGCCATGAGACGACATCATCCTTAGGTGACTTCTTCTTCTTCTTTGGCCTAGATGAGGATGCTGGTTTCTTTGTTGAAGCGGGAGAGGTGGGTTGTTGTTGTTGTTGGGGCTCAGGTATCTCTTCATCGTGACCACCAGTGTACTCGAAGTGATCACCGGTTTTCTCTGCTGAGATGGTAACTCGAGTCCCGAGGTTTATCGGCCAGCAGAGAACTTGGTGGAGATCTTCTTTCGGTTGGAGTCTTTTGGGTTGGTGGTGGCATTGAGGAATATTCACCAGACTTCTTTGGACGTTTAGGTGCACAGTCCTTGTCCTTATCATCGTCATCTCTTGGTCATTTAGGTTGGTCTGCTGATTCCTTGCATGATGATATGAGTTGATAATCTAGTAGACCTTCAAAAAATTTAGCTTCATCCGAAGTAAAAGTTGCAGATCGTTTTGACATTTGCATCACCAATTTAGTAATTAACTCAGTTTCAGAGAGATCAGATTCTTTGGCCATTATATGTTTAACCAATGCGACGATATTTGGAGTAAGTTGTCTAGAAAATACTTCTCTTGTCACACCAGGGACAGTATCGAGAAGAAACTTGTGAGTATATTCTCTTGCCGTCTTCTCCAATTCCTTTTGGAAATCTCCTTTGATAAACTTATGGATTTGTTCCCTTTCTTTCAACATCTCGTTTATCCCGTCTTGAAGAAAGTTGATTTTGTCAGCAAGTTCATCGAGCTTTTAGTTGATCACGTCTTTCTTCTTGACTTGCTTGATAGCTTTGACAATCTTTGTCTTAGCTCGAGATATCCATGAGTCTGTTGGTTTCTTCACTGATTTAGATGTGGATCTGGTTGTTCCTTTGGATGGTGGTGGAGATGAATGAGAGGATGAATCTGAAGATGATGAGATATGAGGAGACTCAGGATCCTTTGCTGGTTCAGAATTTTCTTCTTTTGAGCGTGTTGGACTATCAAGAAGAAAATCATCATATTTAACTTTGTCATCTTTTCCAGACTTGGCCAATTTTTCTACCTCAATCTTGGCTTCTTCATCAGCTTTTTCTTTCTCGGACTTCTCCTTTTCAGGTTCCTCAAATTCATAGGTGATGGTATCTTCCAATCGTTGTTGTTGTGGATCGTGGGCGGTGGTACCAGTTCCCTTATCGGGATGATTAACCGTATCAGGAACTGGTGTAGATAGTGCACCACCACTTAACCCTTCGAGGCCACGAGTTTGATCCTTTACGAATTCATCGGCAAGATATTTGAGTCTGAGGTTCTTCAACTTCTTTTGATATTCTCTTTCCTCATCAACTGGTTCTTCTTTAGAACTTTCCTTAGCATGCTCAAGCACAGGAGTTTTTCCTTTGCCTTTGTCAGCTATTGGACTAGGAGGTTTAGCTACTGTTGGAGTGTCATCGATTGCAGTTTCAGAGTAGGTGACCTCTTCGTCTGATTCAGTTTCCTCAGAGCTGTAATCCAGTAGCTTTCATTTTGGTTCAGGCTTGGGAATAGGAATAGGAATAGCTTCCTTAGAGGGAACTTTCCTTTTGAGAGTATGTGACCTTTTAGGAAACTTTCTTTGACTCTCGGTGCTTGTAACACTCCCTGCACTGCCTCTCCTGGTTTTCCTAGTAGGTGTACTATAGGACTTTTCATCAAGAAAACCTACTTTGCATTCATCAACCGCTACCAGATACCTTTTGTATGAATAAAGTTGTTTGACTGCATCAGTTAGAAGGTGATCTGGCAACACTGCACCCTGTTTCTTTGTTGTAGATTCCTTAAATCTGACTGTGAGTGTGGGCTCATACAATATGGAGTGATTGTTGGAGTCATTGAGTCTCAAGGGGTTATCAGGATTATTCCCTAGAGCTCTTTGGATCAACAATTTGGTATATCTGATATATGGGATCTTAGAGCCAAGCTTCTTGAGGAAAGACATCATGTCGTCCCATATTAGAGCTTCAACTTCAATGTGTTTCATGTTGACCAAAGCCCAAAAGATTTGTAGTTCCATGAGCTTGGGATGATCGTAACCACTATCACGTCCAGAAATGGATTTGGTGATGATAATGTAGAGGGTTCTCTATAGCTGAGGAATATTCTTAAGATCCAAGTATGAATGCTTTGTGATTACTCCTAAAGCTTCGTCATAACTAATATCTATCATGAATTGCAGAACGGCCTCTTCAGTTGGTGTGGCATTGTATTCAGTTGGCTCGATGACAGGAATGAGCAGAATACCCCTTAAGTCCGCTGGTGTGATGGTGACTTGGTTATGGTTGAGTGTCACTGTCACAACATTTTGACCTTTGATCTTTTGCATTGTATGCCAGAATTGGTGAATGTAGATCTCCGGCCTGTAGCGAGTTGGTGAGCATATTCTGATAAGGGTGGTTCTTCAGAATGTCTACAGCAATCAGACAAGAAGATTCTGAGCAGGTGAGAATATCAAAATCAACACGAAGGTTATTCTTTCCTATCTTCATTGGATAACCATGAGGGAAGATATCTTCAACAGTGAGAACGTTTGGTGCATCCACGTTTTGCATTTGAGCGTCCATATCATGATCCGAAGATATTTAGCCAAACGAACCAACATATCGAAAGACATTACGTTAGTCAACAGATGGTTTTATTGTCTTATTATTGAATGTGATATGTCGGTGATTGTTACGAGTCCAATGTCACTTGTTAGTCCAATAGTCCAAAGACGTCGTGATAAGTTTCGTGAGTTGATTAACTTCAAGTTTTAAAGTCAATGTTTTCACTTATTTTCACAACTTATTAAACATTTAAGCTTATTAGTGACATTATTGCTTTCGAGGCGTTATGATTTATTTATTTACAAGTTTGCACGCGTAACAATTCATAATAAAGGTTAAAACTAGGCTTAGACGTAGAAATGGCAAGCTTATGCGTAAACAGGAGTGATTATACGCGTAAATGTAAGCTTATGCGTAGGTTCTTAACTTACGCGTAAGAAATATTACGCGAAGGAAAAGAGGGCCTTATGCGTAGAGCTTACGCGTAAGCGTATATAGAACCTTACGCGTAAGGCTTACTCGTAAGAATCAACCTTATGCGTAGAGGTTACTGTTTAGGCATATCCTTCACAGGATACGCGTAGTCCCCAATGTATAACCTTACGCGTAAGATTTCTCCTTATGCTACGCGTAAGGTGATCCTTATGCGTAGATGGCAAGTAACCTTGATTCTGAGTTATACACGCGTAGAAACCTGAAATAAATTTACCATATTACCAATATTAACATATACATTCATTCCTTTTTCAAATCAAATCATGAATACTCATTCAAACAGTTATGCGTAGAACAGGTTTACGCGTAGACCTAAAACCCTAAAGTTTAATTTTTACGAGTAAGATATTTAGCCATAGGAATTGCACCAAACTTTTTCTGGGATGTCTAAGAAGCCTATTGAGTTGTTTTATCGAAGTTTTAACATCAAAATCTAAGCAGATTAAAAATACCCAAATACTAAGAACATAAACCCTATTTTTAAAATTTAACACAGTTGGTGTTTCTGGGTAAGTTCTGAGCCTAGATATCATCAATTCAACATGAGAACAACATCAAACAAGCAACTAATTAGCCAGAAACATTCACACAAGAAAATACCCAATTCACGCATAAACCCTAGTTTTCAAGAATCATTCAATTCGAGTATCTGGGTGAGTTTTAATGATGGAAATGGTTTCAAAGTGATTAGATAAATGTATTGACACAACCATTTACACCACAAACACTCAAACATGATTGTGTATTCATACGCATATGCGTAGAACACAAAATCATCCATAGACAAAAATCTAACCGTTGGTTTGAGAAATGATTCAAAACCTATGTTTAGATGATTACTAAGAACGTTTAATCACTTACAAATTGATGATCAAGAACACAGATTTGAAGATTGATTATTAGGCGTAGGATTTTGTTGGTGTGTAATAAATGTGTATAGTAAATGTGATTTTTGAAAGTTAGGTGAGGTATTTTGTTTAAAATACATTGATCTTTTGACACATTTAGTCCCTGCACCTTTACCATTTACATCCAATGTCCATAACTTCCATTTTGGTTACCAAACAAAAGATATTTGGAACGAAATTTGATGACACTCCCCCTCGACTTAAGAAATAATGAAATTTTATAAATTTTAGTCCGAGGAGTGTCAGTAAACCAGAAATGTGACCACCATTAATAAAGAAACAGCCGTGATAAGGTAACATGCAAGTACAAGGTTTTATAAAACCGAAAAATATTTGCTTTCTCCCCCTCAACACTTGATCGGGAAAATACTGAATTTTGAAAGAATAATGTGATGATGGAAGGTTTATACTTTCCATGTTAAAAGAAATATAGATAGAATAATATTTTTGATGTTTTTATCAGATTTTATAATTTTGTATTTTGTTTTTGAAAAATATTTACAAAAAGAGGTTTTTGTGTTTGACTGGTTTTAAGAATGTTTTAAGAGTTCATCTAGTTCCTCTGGAGTTAAACACCTCATACCAATCCGATGGAGCAACTTATTAAACCTAGCGGGAGCTAAGGCTTTGGTGAGAAGATCTGCCAATTAGTATTCAGTACCAGCAAAGTATAATTCAACAGTACCCTTTTCCACGTGCTCCTTGATGAAATGATATCGAAGATCGATGTGCTTTGATTTTGAGTGTTGAACGGAGTTGCACGAGATCGCAATAGCACTTCGATTGTTGCAGTACATCGGGATTTTGTCAAATACGTAACCATAGTCTTTGAGTTGCGTTCTCATCCAAATGCCTTGAGCACAACACGCCGACATGGCTACGTATTCGGCTTCTGTTGAGGACAGCGACGTACAATCTTGTTTCTTCGATTGCCATGACACCAGTTTATCTCCAAGAAATTGTAATGCTCCTGAAATACTTTTCCGAGAGTCTAAGCAGCATGCGTGATCAGTGTCTGAAAAAGCTATTAGTTCAAAACAAGAATCCTTCGGATACCAGATTCCCAAGTTAAAGGTTCCCTTGATATATCGGAGGATTCTTTTAGCCTCTGAGAGGTGAGTTTCAGTTGGTCTCGATCGATACGGAGCAAAGATATACGCCAAAAACAATATCAGGCCTGCTAGCTGTTAGATACATGAGAGACCTAATGATACTTCGGTATTTGGTAGGGTCCACCAATTTCCCATGTAAATCAGCGTCTAGTTTCTTGGTATGGGCCATTGGTGTGGCATAGGTGTCAAAGGTTTGCATTCCAAATTTGTTTAAAAGTTCAAGGGCATATTTGGACTAACTTAAGAAAATACCACGGGGTGATTGATGAACTTGCATTCCGAGAAAGAATGTGAGTTCACCAATCATTGACATTTCAAAATGTTTTGTCATTAGTTTTGAAAAAGCGTTTGAGTATTTTAAATGTGTTGACCCAAAATGATGTCATCCACATAAATTTGAACGATTACAATGTGAGCCCCGTGATATTGTATGAACAGTGTAGGATCGACCGAACCTTTTACGAACTTATTGGCAATAAGAAAGGATGATAACTTATCATACCACGCCCGAGGGGCTTGTTTGAGACCGTAGAGAGACTTCTTCAGTTTGTAGACGTGATTAGGGAACTCTGGATCAACGAATCCTTCTGGCTAGCTAACATAGACCGTTTCTTTCAGTTGTCCATTCAGAAAGGCAGTTTTGACATCCATTTGAAAGACCGTGATGTTCATGTGAGCCGCAACGCCTGAAAAATCCGTGCGACCTCAAGACGAGCAACCAGAGCGAATGATTCTTCAAATTCAATACCCTCTTCCTGTCTATAACCCTTAGCCACCAGACGTGACTTATTTTTGATTACGGTTCCTTCAACATCCAATTTGTTTTTCCAAATCCATTTGAGACCAATGACGAAGACCCTTTTTGGTCTTTCAACCAATTCCCATACTTCAAGACGTTTAAACTGATTGAGTTCTTCTTGCATGGATTCAATCCGCTTGTCTTTGTTCATGGCGTCTTTAATGTTTTTGTTGATTGGCGACAGTGAGTGCATAAATGTAATGTTCACCATCTGTGTGAAGACGTTGTCGCGTTACGACTGGTTGATTCGGGTTACCAAGAATATTCTCAAGAGGATGGTCTTTTGTCCAACGATGTGTGGAAGGTTGATGTTGATATACATTCTGCAGATTGGGAGGATTCAAATGGCTTGTAGATGATTCTGCAACATCTGATGTAGCAGTTTCATTAGCAAACGGGTTGAAGAAGGCATTTGGATCAAAATCTGCAGGTGGAGGTACTTCATTGTTCAGAACATCATCAGCTGGTTCAGTGTCGTTGGATGCAGTTTGTTCAACTGTTGTTGTAGAGTCAACTGGTGGTGCTTCTTCAACATAGTTGTTGTTGCAGGTGTATCAGGTATTAGAATATGATCAGGTTGAGCAGCGGAAACATCAGATACACCTAGAGCAGATTCATCAATGTCATCACTAAACAGCGGAGCAAATAGCTTTTCCATTTGTTGACGAGTAAGTTGGGGGCTACGTTCAGCTGATGATGGGGTTTGAGGGAATTTTAAACGGTTATGACAGGGTTCCAAGCTGTTATGCTCAGAAGCCATTTCTATAAGCTCATCGAAATTTGCATGAATCGTTTCCATAACCTGTTTTGTATGACGATTCCAGATCCGGTAACCTTTAGAATTATCACAGTATCCAATAAAGACTCCAATGTCAGCTTTGGCTTTGAGCTTTTCAAAGTGATCACGATCATTATTCAGGTAGCAAAAGGATCCAAATACATGAAAGTGTTTGAGATTTGGTTTTCGGTTGTGGACAATCTCAAATGGTGTTTTACTGTGGCGTTTAGTAATCATTGAGCGATTCAGAGTGTAACATGAAGTTGATACGGCTTCAGCCCACAAGTAATCTGTAAGTTTAGCATTGATTAACATCGTTCTGGCAGCTTCCACTAACGTTCGGTTTCGTCTTTCAACAACTCCATTTTGTTCTGGTTTCGTCTTTCAACAACTCCATTCGGTTTCAGCTTCCACTTTCTCATAAAATTCGTGAAGAGTTTGATTCACAAATTCAGTTCCTTTGTCTGTTCTGATTTGTCAGACTGTGTTCCGGAGTTGAACTTGAATTTTCGTGAGAAAGGTGATGATCAACTGTGGAGCTTGATCTTTACTTCGAAGAAAGTAGACCCAAGTCCATCGTGAGTAGTCATCAACAATTACCAAGATGTAGCGTTTGCCATTAATCGTTTGCACGCGCATCGGGCCACACAAGTCCATGTGAAGAAGATGAAGCACATGTTGAGATCTATGTTCGACCTTTGAAGAAAAATGAGAACGAGTGCTTTTTCCTTGTTCACAGGCTGAGAAAAGGTGATCTTTAGAATACCAGAATCTCGGGAGACCTTTAACAAGTTTGTATCGAGCAAGGTTGGTTATGGTTTGAAAGTTTAAATGTGAGAGACGTCGGTGCCATAGCCAAGATTTTGTTGATGTTGCCTTTGAAAGTAGACAGATGGGAGATGAAGCAATCATGTCTTGCATTGAGATTGTGTACAGACTTGAATTGAGTGCGGACATAAGATCGTTTACTTGTAGATCACGAATGAAACAAGTTTTCTCCCGAAAAGCAACTTCCAAATCTCCATCCGAACCCACCTCGAGAAGAGATTGTGATCGAGGCCTTCCACATAATAAACCCTGCTAATTTCGATATTGCCATTGATATAATCTCCGTAGCCCATGATAGTTGTGAAGTGATCATTCCTGAATCTGACAGTGCCAATGAACTTTGCAATAAAGTTTGATAACAGCTTTAAGATTGCCTCGTCATGTGTCGAACATCCACTATCAACAATCCAAAGGATGATCTGTATTACCGCATTACATACGCAGACGACATAGATGGAATAGAAGTAGATGTGGAACCCGAAGAGTTAGAGGGTTCTGATGCAGTTATAGTCGAAATACACACAACAATGATTTTAGGCATCCATTTAAATCCTAGTGTATTATGAATCCATTTCTGCCATCCCCAACTAGTCTTTTGTTTGTCTTAGTGAATGCACTAGCTGGTACTACATTCCTTGGAGGTGATACTGGAACTACAGGGACATCAATTCGTTTCTTAGAATCTAAAGAGGGCGGTTTACCAAGCACAGACTTAGAAGCATTAGTGGGCCTAGAGGTATTCCGTTTCTTAGGATTCCGTAAACGAGACAAGATAGCTTTAGCAACACATTTATCATGACAATCGAAAGCATACTTTTACGACATATAACACAAGAAGTTTCGGACTTAATATCAAAAGTACTTAAAGGTTCAGCATTCGTTACAACACTTTTTCCATTACATTTGTCGACGGCAATATCTAAAGTGTGTGCAACTCGGGTCTTATTCAAAGTCCTAGGGTGTTCTTCTACTTCAGCATTCTTTAATGTTCTTTTCTTAGGTCGCAACTTCCTATTCTTCCTTGTATTTCTCCTAGGTCGTGAAATGCGGACGTTGGGAAAAGAGGCAACTATTCTGTTTCAGAGAAGCACATTAGTATCTTGTGGTTTGTCAGTATGAATTCTAGTGTCACGTTTGCTAAGTGTTACAGGTGCAAGTTTCTTAATGATGCTAGGCTGAACTTGTTCATACTTTCCTAACATCTCTCTCAACTTAATGATAGTGTGCACCGATGTTGATTTTCGAACGAAGATTTCGTAAAAATTCATGACTTCTTTAGTGTATGCAAGATAATGATCAAGTTAGTTTGATGCTTCATCACGAAGTCATTTGAGTAAATCAAATATGACACCATATTCCTTTTTAACTTTTTCAAGTTCTTGTTCATATTTTGAGATTTGACAATTCAAAGACGCGTTTTGATCATCCAGATTGCGAGTTTTGAATTAAATTTTTTTGCTTGCAACTGAGCAATTTTGTTTTGCCAAGAGAGTTCACGAGAATGACAATATTTTTGACACCATTGAAGACGACGTTTTGCATTTGAAAGCTCGTTTAACAGTCGTTCATTTTCAACTTTTAAAGACTCGATCTGATGCACATTATCAGTATTCTCAACAATTTTAAGAATCACGTAGACAGCAAGAGATATAATCGATGCATATGGAAAAGAATGCAAGAACACAACATTATGGATATCAGCACAGATAACATCTTCCAAGAGTCGATCAACATCTTTTCGTAACATTTTCTTTTTACGTTTTGTATTCAAAATAGATGTTTCGTTTTCGAAAACTATTTTCATCAATCCAAGTTCCTTATGAAATTCCCTTTCCCAATATAATGCACAATTTTTCAAATTTCTAACATGGGGTAAAAGTCTTTTCTGAAAACTATCTCTTTGTTCTCGCTGCGATTGAAAATGTTCAACTTTTATTTCAGTATGAAATTCAATCTCACGTTCTAAAAGTTTGAGGTCAGAAGTGAAAATGTCAAAATATCTAAGAATTTGACGATTTTCTGTTTTTGATTTTACTTCACTGAGTGAAGGTAAAGGACCATAAATTTGTCCATAATTTGGTTGGGGAGCAACACTAGAAGACTCGAACATTTTTGTGATAATCCTAGGTGTGTTAGAAGAATCCGTTGGTGTGGCGAAGTGACGGCTTTTGAATAGTTAAATGGTTTGTTATAAACAACATTTTCTAATTTTATCGACTCTCGTCTTCGCATCTAATTCCTCTTGACGATGATATTCAACAACACTCGTAATGAATCATCAATTTTGTATTCTCGACTTTGGAAACTTCGGATTTGGTTTGATGCTTTGGTTGAAAGCGTAGGTTTGTAATCGGCAAGATTCGGTCCATATCCATTTGGATTGGGTTTTAAAGTAAAATTTTGAATAGTTGTGATTGACTCACCATGTTTATAAAAACATTTGAAACTCTTTGAGTTTGTATTGTAAGCCGACAATTTCATCAAGATGGTCATCTATTCATTTCATTGAATGCTTTTTGTATGCAGAGAACTGTTGTTGACAAGTTAACAACGCAGCCTTGGCTTTTTGAGTTTCCAAAGTAAGAGTGTTAAGTTGTTTTTTATGTTCATGTTTCAGTTGTTCTATCTGAGACAACAAAGCATTCTTCAATGCGGCTAGATCACGAATCGGCGTTCCAAAGATTTTTTGTTTTGGTGTGATTTAGCAAAAGCGACTTCAAAACCTTTTTCACGTTTTCTTGAGTTTTGAAAAAATTGAGTTGCCGTTTTAAGCATTCAATATCCATGGTTAACAGTGCATTTTTATCGTGTATTTGCTGATTTAATGAACGACATTCATCCATTTGGGATAGATAATCTTTAATTAAGAGATCAACATCCGGACTAGGCGTAGTTCAGCGTGTTCAACGTGAGTCACAACATGATCACTATTCGGATCCTCAAGTATAACCACGGAGTCAATTTGAGTATCAAAGATAACCATAAGATAATCTTGATCGTCAAATGTAACTACGGGTCGGTTGAGAATCGTCGAATGAGATGTGGAGCGACTCATTTTGAACATTCTGAGCCTCGCCGGATTCGAGATGTTGGCGGTAGTAGATCGAGATGAATATGGTTTGTTCAGGTACTGAGACAAGCCATCGTGTCATACACGGGTGTGTCACTCATGTGGAGTTCGTGCATATTAGCCATCAACATAGCTGCGCATTAGCACGCAAGTCCTCCATATCATCATCAGTGCGCATCCGCCATAAAGCTCTTCTTTGTGCGTGAGAGTTCCACCAAATTCATCCTTAAGAGCCAAAAGTAGAGCCTCCTTGTGATAAGCACTGCCCCTAGTTCTCGGCTTTGGGCATGCATTAGCCAGTGTCCCTTCTCATTAGTTGTTGCAACAAAGACCATTTATCCCATTCGAGCATTACCGTTCAACCACTTGAGTTCTGCTGTGGAGCACCCATGTTATTCCTACCCATAGCATTAAACCCTTGACCACCGCCCATCCGACGACCATAACCACGATTCGAACTTCTTTCGTCCATTGTTCACAACAACCAGATTCCTTGTGTTTGATGAGGAACGAATGCGATTGTTGGATTTGTTTGTATAACGGCCAAAAGTTTTAGCAATCATAACAAATCCTTGTTGCAATTCATCGAAAGCATCTGAGTCCTCATTAGCATCAATCGCATGCGGTGCTTGATCATTGTTGTTGTTGTATGGAACCAATTGAGTTTGTTGAGATTGTTGCGGTGACGGATCATATGGTGTGATTGTGGCGGTTGGTTGAGGAGCTGGTTGAGGAGGATAACTAGTTTGAGCCCACAAAGCAAGTTGTTGATTATCCGAAAGTGAAGGTGAAGCAGTTTGGCCACGGATAACCCTTTCCTTATCAACTTCTTTTTGATGAGGCTTCAAATAGTCGTACAACAATCCGTATGAAGCATGATGAAGATTCTTCACTTGACGGAGGAAAATGACATACTTCTCCCAATCAGGACCAAGACTACTTAGGAACTTTGTATTGACTGCAATTCTTGGCATGATGATGTTGTGTTTATCCAAGTCATTGATGATGTCTGAGAATCGATGATGATAAGACTCTAGTGTCTCTCCATGTTCAATCATGAAGTGTTCATAAGCCAAGTAAATTTTGGATTCCATATCCTCTTGATTGAGTGCAGTGCCTTCCATGAGAAGATGAATATGTTCCCACATTGCTTTGGCGGTCTTTTGAGCATCAACACTTCGAAGAATTGGGTTTGGTAATCCTAAAAGGATATATTGCATTGCTAGCTCATCACCTTCGTAGTGTAGAAGTTCATCACCAGAAAGGTCAGTAACAGTTGCAATGTTTGTGAGATCATCACTTGGTGGAACAACATTTGGTTCTCCGGGTGTAACGACAATAGGCATCTGAAATGGACCTACCAAGATAACCTTCTTTAAGAATTTTCCATGTGGCATCTTTAGATCACAAAACCTAAAGAACCTAATAACCCATTGATCGTAGTTTCCATGAGTGAGCATTGGAGGTTTATCAAGTGATCCTGCCTCATGAATTGATTGCTGGCTACTTAAAGCTTCACACATCTTTGCAAACCAAGTCGGTTCCTTCATATTATTCCTTGATGGATGTTGATTGTAAACGTTTGTATAAGGTTGTACTTGAAGACTAGGTGGTGGTTGAACCATTTGAGGTAGAGTTGCTCCTTGTTGTGGATAAAGTTGTTGATTAAATTGTTGTTGATAAACTTGTTGTTGTTGATAAATTTGTTGTTGTTGATTAAATTGTTGATGTTGTGGACTTAGTTGTTGTTGTTGTTGTTGATTATAAGTATAAGGAAAGTAGCTAGAGTATGGTGGTTGTGACATGTTGAAAACTTGTGTTGTTAAATGGATCTATGTAGTCGAATGAAACGTTGTTGATGAAGTATCCTTAGGCGTAGAAAACCCAAGTTTAGGCAAAGTAACACATAGGCATAAAAACACCAAACTTACGCGTAGGATTAGCTTACACGTAAGAATTGAGAAACACTAAGATTAGGCGTAAACAGAAAGTTAGGCATAGAAAACTTATGCGTGGGATTAGCTTATGCGTAAGACAAGGGTTAGGCGTAAGAAAAATCTTAGGTGTAAAGAGTTCTACGCATAAATTTGAGCTTATGCCTAAAATTAGGGTTTTGCCCAAAAAATCTTTTACACTATCACAGTGTAAAGGATATCCAAAGTCGAAGTGTTTTCAAGCTTATCCAAGCAAGAAAACACTAAGTAAACACTTTAAAACTGAATCAACCCACGGAAAAGTTACGCGTAAAATTAGGGTTTCTTACACGTGAAAGTAACCAAAAATGATTTCTGCCCAATGATGTTTCTAAACCGATTTTTTGATGAAATAACTTCAATATCACCAAAATAACACAAAAGTATGAAACTTGATGATCCAAAACTTCTAAACACCTTATGCGTAGAAGAAACTACACGTTTAAAACCAAGCTTAAAAACAATGATCCACACGTAAAGTTTGAAACTTTTTGCCAAAAACAGATATTTTAACACCTAAAAACATTGAAAGTACAAGAATCTTGGACTAAAAAGTGTAAAAAATAAGTTTTTAAGCGTGACAAAGTTGGAAACCGTATACGCGTAGTAAACCAAAAACTTCTAAAACAAAAGCTTTTCACCCAACTATTTGGCGAATGATACCACTGTTAGGTTTCCATTTTAGTAGCACAAGCATCAATAGAAGAAATAGAAGATAAGATGATCGGTTGAACAATAACAAACACACACGTATAAGAATAGAGAAAAGTTATGCGTAAGGTGAATGAGTGAATTGAACAACCAACCCTCAAGTGAGGGTTTACAAGAGTATTTATAGGAGGGAACTAGGGCAACACACCAAGTTCCCATCCTTTCCTTATTGGGCTTGGCCTAGGCTTATGGGCCTTCTACATAAGCCTAAGCTTAATAACAAACATAAAGGCCATAATTAAGTTAACTATTACATATTAATTACTAACACTTTAATTCTAGTTTAGGAGTGATTCCAACACCATATAATCTTGTGTATTTGATTGGTGACTTGACACACAACTCATTTTGATGACTAACATCACATTTACATCAACATTGCTGTCTTGAGTTTACACGCAGAAGGATCCCTCATGTTAGCTTAGACGGATCCCTCTAAGGGAGGAACCGTGGGATCCGTGCAACATAAGACTTTCTTATTACTAACTTGAGTCTTATTTGCAGGAAATTATGCATTATATACCTGTTTTCTAACCTTTGTTTTATAGATTTTTAATATACACGTGAAGACTTTGACACCCTTAGCTAGGGGGTGTTTCTTGTCAAAGCAAAACATTGCAAAATCATATGCAATACTTTCAAATTAGTTTACATTACTTGACGTCCTCCTCACAAAGGAGCACTCGTCAAGGGGGAGCATGTTCGTCAAAAAGGACAAAACCATTTGCAAACATAATTGCAAAGCACTCGCTTAGTCTTTCTAATTACTTGACGCACTCACAAAGGGATGGACCGGTCAAGGGGGAGCTAAGACGAGAATCCTTCTCTTCCATTACTCTCTATTTTTCGTATTTGTTTTTTCTTTTCACTTGTTTTTCTTAAAACAATGTGTTAGTTTCTTTTCGACGCTCTTTTTGTTTCGACAAAAAGAGGGAGAAGAGAGTAAAAAACTCCTATTCAAACTTTTACAAATTTTTGTTTTCCTTAAAATAATCTTATGTTTTGTCATCAACAAAAATAGGGAGATTGGTAATACAAATAAGCCATAAAAACGTTTATTTATATTTTACGATGTTCTAATGTTTTGTCGATAACAAACGTAAAATCATTTTAATGAAACAAATAAAATTCGTAAATGGTTTGAGCCAATAGTTTACTAACACACTTACATTTTCATATAAAACACTAAACAAGCAATAGTGTTTTCATGGTATAGTAATGCATATGTACAACAACTATTGTTTACATAATGGGTAGATATACATATACTAAGTATGTATTATAATGGGTAATAGAATGGGTAGAAGTCTAAGTATTTGACCTACTGACTAAATACATTGAATGTAGTTGGGTAAAACCCAAAGTCCATGACACATGATCCATAACCCATACCCATGGAGCATGATCCATAACCCATGACCCAATTGCATGACATCATGCATAAGTTATAATGGATATTATCCATGACCCATGGAGCTAACCCATGACCTATTGACTAGATGCATTGCATCTTCTAGATACATTGTATCTATTTGGATACCCATGGATCAAAGCCTACAACCTATGATCCATGATCCATGACCCACAACCCATTTAGGGGGAGCGTCATACCGATCCCTAGAATTACACCAGACGGATCCCTCAAGCAAGGGATCTGTGGGATCCATGGAACAGTAGCATGTTTTTGTCTATAAATAGTGAGCCATTTCTTCATTGTAACTCACCCCTTTTCACATACATTCTCTCTTAATGTTGTAAACTTTCTAACCTTAGATCCAAGGGATTTTTCTATGTATTTTTGTGTTTGTGTGATTCTCTAGGTTCCTCTTAAAGGCGAGATCACCACCTCTTGAAGTCGAGCAAGCTCAAGTCCATGGGTTGCCAAGCTTCGTCATCATCAAGACTATTGATGGTATCTTGTTGATAGTTCTTTCCTCTCTCAATAGAAGTGTTGTGTTGAAGACATAGGTGAAAGATGTCTAAAGGGTCAAGTCGAAGTCATTAGTGAAAGGAGCTAAAGATCCGTGTCAAAGGCATAATTGAAGGGTGCCAAAAGTCCGTGTCAATGGCATTAGTGAAGGGTGCCAAAAGTCCGTATTAAAGGCATTAGTGAAGGGTGCCTAGGAGTCGTGTCAAAGGCATTAGTGAAAGGGTGCCAATAGTCCGTGTCAATGGCATTAGTGAAGGGTGCCAAAAGTCCGTATTAAAGGCATTAGTGAAGGGTGCCTAGGAGTCGTGTCAAAGGCATTAGTGAAAGGTGCCTAGGGTGTACATTTGATATGGTGCTTCAATGTACAAGATAGATTAGTATTGGGTCAAACGATATTGAGATACTTTTAGATGTTGCTATAAGGAGTAGATCTCTTTCAGGATAGGTGTTGTGTAGTGTTGGGTAGTAGTTCCTCCTTTGTAATGGAACTCGGTATCTAGCCTTGTACCAGATAAAGTGTAGGCGACGTTGTGATAGGTTTGGTTCTACCTCGTGGAAGAACTCGGTGTCTAGCCTTGGACCGGATAAAGAGTAGGCGACGTTGTGAAGGCTTCTCCGTCACAAGGAGTTTGTGTTGTGTAGTGATTACGAACTCTCAAGTAGGTGACTCGGGGAGTGGAGTAGGGCAAGGAAGGTGTCCTTGTAGCCGAACCACTATAAATACTCGCGTTGTGGTTTTGTGCCTCTTACTCTTTATCTTTGCTTTTCTTATTTACATGTTTATCTATCAACATCCAACACACACATTTAAATAGATTGACATAAGTCGATCTAAATAGTTTAAAACAATGTTTTAATCGGTAAAACTATCCAACGCCCTTCTAGTTTTCCACACACACGCTACTCAAGAACTCAACAAAGAAAGATCACAACAATTCTATGTGTCAAGTTGTAGTCTAATAAGTCTCTTGAACATATTGTCAAAACTTATCGAATTCATCAATTCGATAAACTTTACAATATATTCGCCTTACTTATTATTCCAAAACTATACCACATCCTAGGGTGTCGTAGGATATGTTGTCATTACTAAACTCTTTCGACATAACTTACGAGGTCTTAATCAATTCGTTAATCTAATAAGTTCGTTAGTTAAGTAAGTTATGTTTATTAATTCCAAATATCCGTGACAAGAAATTAAATGGTATTCAATTAGCTTTTGTGGCACTTCTAGTTTTGTGTGCCCTCGAAACATTAAGTAACTCTCTCATTATTTATTACACTTCCCTTTTTCCGTTATATAATAAAAGAATTATAACAAGTATAATATACTTGTTTGAACATGAAAACCTTTTATTATTTATTGTTTACGTTATTATTATCGTTATAGTTACTTGAGTTACAATTTGTTTCGAGTCACAAGTCCGAGTCATTACTTCTCAAATTATTAAGTTGTATCAAGTCCAATAATCAATATAGTCCATGTCGCGGCCTTGTCGGAGTCAAAGATGACTAAAAAGTCAACGTGACACCGACTTGGCGCAAAGTTCACAAGTATATCATAAGTCAATAATGTCAAGTCCCAAATATCACAAATTCAACCTCACGTGGTCGTCTACGACTCACGTCTGACCTATCCTCAGTCACTACTACAACGATTCCCATTTCAATTCCACAGTACCAAAACCAAGTCAAGCCGTGACCATTCGGTCTGGACTTTCTTTCCCAAGTCCAAATGCAACAACAACAACAATAACATTTCAACCTCCAAAGTATTGCCGAGACCATAAGGGTCTCGGCCTATTGTTCCCTTTGACAACAACCAAACCAAATACCCCTTTCGAGGGTTTTCCCACTTGAGATCAATCAAAACCAACCAATTATCAACATCAAGATTACCAAGTCACCTCCGCCATCTAGGGTTTCGTCCGAAACCCGAAACAAACAAGAAGAATAACAAGAAAATTTAAACATCAAAACCATGTTGAGAAGCATACCAAAACGAGTCCTCACCGAGAGCCTAAGCTCTTGGCTCGGCTGACGCGACACACGACGCAACATGAGACCCAAGACACGGATACCAACTAGTATTTACCACATTTTATTATCAAGAAATTGTTTCTCACGTTTTTATAACCAAACCCGACATATGACCGAGTCAACTCGTGACTGAACCATGAGTTACCAAAAATACGAGTTAAAACTTGTGAGTTTTTAACCAACCTTCATTTTCTACACAAAAGGACACTGGTGGTGGTGTTATGGTGGCGGTGTGGTGGCGCGTGGGTGAACGAAGGGAGGTAGGGGAGGTTTTTAGGGCGCATGGAGTAGTAGATCGGAAAGAGGGTAGTGTGGGGAGTCTTTTGAGGTGGGTGGTGTAGTGTGCAAACCAACGGTGTGACGGCGGTGATGGGTTTTGGTGGCCGGCGGCTAGGGTATCCAAGAGAGAGAGAGAGAGAGAAATGGTGAAGGTGAGGGGTGTATATGTGAGGGTGGTGATATACCACATGGACGATTTATTGTAATTTACTCTTTAAAATTGAAATATTTTCATAATGGTAGGAGGGTTGGGGCGCGGCCAAGCAAAACCACAAGGACCATTCCAGTAGTTTTTCTAAAGTTACCCGATTCCTACATTCCCGAGCTCAAATATTTCGTTTAAAAGTATAACAAGTTTCTCTCAAGTGCGCCAATAGTTTTAGTTATATTTTTCCAATAAAACCGGTCATAAATATGCTTATGGAGCTAGACGAGTGGTTTTCTCAAGTTTTCTCAATTTATTAGGTTTTGCCTAGTGCCGATGTCTAGTAGTGCCTAGTCTAAAGTCACAAACAAGGTCGAACAACAGAATGTTCCAAGAAATATCTAGAGTTTATAGTCGATTGTTTAACTTTCTAAAACTTAAAGTAGTGTGGTATTAAAAATAGTTTTCGAAATTTACCAGTTGTCACAGTCACCCAGCCTAAGAAGACCCTTCGAATTACTCATATAGGTAGGAAAGAGATGAGGGTATTTTCGCTTGAATTTGTATTCACGTTCTCACGTGAACTCAGGACCTCTTCGGGACTTCCACCGGACTCCAACAATAGGAATACGACGTTGCCTAAGCCGCTTGAATTCATGGTCCATGATCTGAACAGGTTCCTCGATAAAGTTCAAACGATTTTCGATCTGGATCTCTTCCTGAGGAATGACGGTTGTTTCGTCCGCAAGATGCTTCTTCAAATTACACACATGGAAAATGTTATGGACGTTGCTAAGTTCTGGCGGTAGCTCGAGTCTGTTAGCCACCGGGCCAATCCTAGCAAGGATTTTGAATGGACCAATATAATGAGGATTAAGCTTTCCACACTTACCGAAATGGATCACATCTTTTCCAGGGCGAGACTTTCAATATAACCTTGTCTCTCACTTAGAACTCGAGAGGTTTTAACCGTTTAGTAGTGAAGCTCTTATGATGATCGCGAGGAGCTTGCATTCTACTCTTGATCTGAATGATCTTCTCAGTAGTCTCATGGATAAGTTCGGGACCAGTAAGTTGTGAGTCCCCAACTTCTTCCCAACAAATCGGTGATCGACACTTACGACCATAAAGTGCCTCATATGGTGCAGCCTTGATGCTTGCATGATAACTGTTATTGTAAGAAAATTCCACCAATGGAAGGTGTCTAGCCCAACCATTGCCGAACTTGATGACGCATGCACGTAGCATGTCCTCCGCCGTTTGAATGGTTCTTTCACTATGGCCATCTGTCTGGGGATGATATACAGTACTCGTATCTAGATCTGTCCCCAGGGCCCTTTAAAGTGATTGCTAGAAATTTGAAGTGAAACGATTATCACGATCGGAGATTATAGAAATTGGTACTCCAAGAAGCGCAACGATCTCCTTCACATACAAACGAGCAAGAGTATCCATACTATCGGTTTCTTTTATTGGTAGGAAAAGAGCCGATTTAGTGAGGTGATCGACAATAACTCAGATAGCGTCATAACCGCTAGAAGTTTTCGGAAGGTTAGTGATGAAATTCATGGTTATGCGTTACCATTTCCACTAATTGATCTCGGGTTGAGTAAGTAGACCGGAGGGCCTGTAAAACCCTAAAATTGTAAATGCGTTAAAAGACTATAATACTCCTCAACTAATAATCCGCAAAATATAACGAGCTCGTTAAATTCGTTGGACACTTAATGATAATTGATTTACACAAGACATTGAAAAATATAAACTTATAATTAACTTACAAATGGATATATAATACATTTAAAAGTAACATGGACAAGTTACTAGGTAATTTAAATAAATATAACAAGTTATTATTGGCAAGAAATAAAAAGATATGATTTGGCCTTGCCTTCCCTCTTTGTTCGGCCAGAATCACACACCCATCACTCCTCAATTTTTTCCAAATATAGTTCAACCATATCACAATATAATCCCCATGTAATCTCATTCAAAATATATCACAAAGCCCTAATTCACCCAAGAAAAAGATAAGGCAAAAACAAACTCCCTCCATCTTCATTTATTCTGTCGACACCAAGGGCTGAAAGGAAGGGTTTAAGGGTGATTGTATGCTGCTGAAAACACGTGGTTAGTACGAGGGTTGCTTGGTTGCATCGTGGGTTAAAGAATTGTTGCTACTGCCGTGGGTATTTAGCACATAAGGGTGCTTTGATTGCTTAGTTTTTTTGTCCTTGTTCCTTCTCGTGTCACATTTCAAAAGGTACTAGCAAGACCTTGTCTCCTCTTTTGTTCCTGTTTCTGGTCGTGGGTTACTCCCACCATACGCATGATTCTTTTCACATAAACATGTTGCGTAAATGATTAAAACTAATCTAACATATTGCTACATAAAATCATGACTTAAACCACTATATATATGTCGACATAAATAAATGAATCTGGTCACTGAATTTGGTTGAAAAAGAACTCCACGACATGCCTTTCTTCTTGTCATTAACATGCGTAAATGGAACTCAAGTCTTGTGTATATGGTTAGTAAGGGTGTGTCTAAGGAAACCAAGGTTTTGATTGCGTTTTAAGGTCTTATATGGGGCGTACCATTTCTGTTTTGGGGGAGGTTTAAGTCTCGGCAGTAACAAGGAGGATGATATAAACTTATGTTAATGCAACTAAAGAGGTTAACATCATGGATGGTAATTGGGGCTTGTTTTGTTAAACCATGGGGCGCACATAATTTCTTGGTTTGGGGGTTTGAGTCTCGACAAAGCAAGGGCTCACATAAGGATTTATGTTAACTTGTATTAAACATGTTTAAAGGGGTAAATGACATGTACGATAATGGTAATATTGACATAGGGTTCTTTGGTTTATTGTTTATGTCATGTGGAAATGTTGGAATGGTTAGATCTCGACAACAACTAGTTAATCACATAGGGTTTATATAACTTTAAGTAAATACATGACGTAAAACTATGGTCGTTGATATGTACATATACGAGTTATATAAAATTCCATGTTAGATTCATAATTATTGAAACTAAAGGGTTTGATTGGTAAATATAATGACTAAAAGGGCAAAATGAGTAAAATAAGTAAATGTGTCATATTTACAATTAAGACCCTACACTTTATAATATTTACACTTTAGACCCTAAACTTGTTATTGATCCTTAAGGAATAATAATACTCACTTGACCTAATATGTCTTTAAATGTATCATAAATGGCTAAACTTGCTAAAAGTGGAAACTTGCTAAAAATGGAAAGCCGTCTAAAATGAGTAAACCGATTCTTAATAAATGTTACTTAATAAATGTTACCTACATTCCCATCGTGACTTTACTTTCATATTTGATTTATTGACCTTTACTTTCATATTTGCTTGTTATTGATCAGGGGTTTCTATGCCTTTGATTTGCTCATTGATATCTCATTGTTTATGATATCTCATGATTCTATTGCTATGAACCTCTATTGAACCTCCTCGAATTGAACCATTGTTATTGATCCCTATTGAACCTCTCATATTGATATTGACCTTTGATACTCAACCTTTGATATTGGACTATATATGATTAATTGTGAAAATGATATTGAACCTCTGATTATGATGACTTACTTATTGTATACTGTGGACCTTTTTGCTTTGACCTGTTAGATTGATACCTGAGCCAAATATTGTTATCCAGGCCATGAAGGTAACATGGTCGTGTCATTGATGCACCAATGTCATGAATCTAGTGTGGTTGAGTGATGTTCCACACCGTCCCTAGTCTGTATTGATTATGCGCGCTTTGGATATATATTGTATGGCCACTATTTGTCTGCAGGGGCGTATGGATGCATCCTATGTTTGATTTGTTATCTGATATGTTATGATTTGTCTAGTGAATGATGTCATGTGCAATACGCGTCTTCACAATTTGGGAGTTGATCACTCCATGTCTGTTATGTCTGCTATGGTTACTATTGGTTACTACTGGGTTACTAGTGCCACTATTGATATGATTTTATTTTCTGTTGCCTCGTGGTGGATTACTGACCTTTTCCTTTACCCTACTCTATACATTTGATATACCATATATATTGTCTGATTTTCATTACCTTGTTCTCTGTTCAGTTTCATTATTATTATATCTTTATATCTGTTCACTAGGCTTTTTAAGCTCAGCCGCATTTCTTTTCCTGCGCCAGGTACATAAGCTAGGAGCTGGGGATTATTTAGGTTGAGAGATGAGTTGATATAGAGACCATGCTTAGTCATCTTGGAATTTAATTGATTATGTTTTGATATTATTAGACTTGGTTACCGTATTTTTAGTTTGAAGTTTCCTTTATTTGAATTTATGTATTGTTAGGTCATGTTGACTCGAATTTCTTTGATTTAATTATTTAAGACTTCCGCTGTTTAATTTATGTTCATTGTGTATGCTTTGATATGACACCATACTGTGATACTTCTACCCTTATTGGCTTGGGGTGTTACAGGGCCTTTGATGATCGGCTTTAACCTTGGCATAAGTCAAGCATTTGTCTACATACGTGGCGATCCCTGCCTTCATATTCAGCCACCAATACAACTTCTTTAGATCGTAGTACATCTTATCGGAACTAGGGTGAATATAATATTTTGACTTATCCGACTCATGCATAATCAACTCACGTATTTCTCCATAATGTGGAATCCAACTCCTTCCCTGGTAGCATAGAGTGCCATCAAAACATTTCACGGAACCATTCTCACTCTCGATCATACCGTAGAGATTTTTGTAAGGTTGGTTATCTTCTTTGACGGCTTTGGCTTGAGCCGCAAGAATTTGGGCAGGTAACGGAGAATTGATAGTCATTCCTAAAGCCCTGACTCTAAGCGGTTGTGCTCTTTCCTTCAGGCTAAGAGCATCAGCAACGACATTCGTTTTACCGGGATGGTAGCATATCTTACAGTCGTAATCGCTCAACAATTCGAACCAACGATGTTGTCTCATGTTCAGCTCCTTCTAGTCTAGGATATGCTGAAGACTCTTATGATTAGTATACACAGTACACTTTGTGCCATAAAGGTAATGCCTCCAAATTCTTAGTGCAAACACGACAGCTCCCAACTCCAAATCATGGTTCGTGTAGTTCTTCTCATGGGTTTTGAGTTGTCGAGAGGCATAGGCAATGACCTTCTCCTTCTGCATCAAAACAACTCCTAAATCTTTATGTGAGGCATCACAGTACACCACAAAATATTAGCTTCCCTCAGGCAGAGCCAATATAGGTGCACTACACTATCTCTCCTTCAATAGTTGAAATGCTTCTTCTTCTTCCTTTCCCCAAGTATACTTCACTGTTTTCTGAGTCAATGTGGTTAGAGGCTTTGGTATCTTGGAGAAACCTTTGATAAATCGACGGTAATATCCAGCAAGTCCTAAGATTTGACGTATCTCAGTCGGGGTTGTAGGAGTAGCCAAATCTCTAATGGACTCAATCTTGGCGGGATCTACATGAATACCCTGACTATCAATTACATGAGCCAGAAGCTGTACTGTTGAAATCCAAAACTCACACTTAGAGAATTTCGCATAAAGCTGCTCATCCTTGAGTAGCTTTAGGATCAATCTCAAGTGTTCTTCATGCTCTTCTGGGTTCTTCAAGTAGATTAGGATGTCGTCTATGAATACAATCACAAAATTATCCAAGTAGGGTTTGCACACGCGATTCATGAGGTCCATGAATACTGCCGGAGCATTGGTTAGCCCAAAAGGCATAACCTGAAACTCATAGTACCCATAACGAGTATGGCACACGGTCTTCGATATGTCTTCTTCACGTACTCGAAGTTGATGATACTCGGATCTCAGATCGATTTTCGAGAAGACACTCGATCCTTGGAGTTTATCAAAAAGATCATCAATCTTAGGTAAGGGATATATATTTTTCACAGTTAGCTTATTCAACTCTCTGTAGTTGATGAACATGCGAAAAGATTCGTACTTCTTCTTGAAAAATAAGACCGGAGCTCCCCAGGGTGAGGAACTTGGTCTGATGAATCCTTTCCCAGCCAATTCGGACAACTGCTTTGACAGTTATTCCAACTCCGAAGGGGCTAATCAATACGGTTCTTGTGCCACGGGTGCAGCTCCTGGCACTAAATCGATTTGGAATTCATCTTGTCTAGCTGGCGGTAGCCCAGGAAAGTCTCTGAGAAATACTTTGGGAAAATCCCGAACAACCGCTACGTCTATTAACCGTTTCCCTTCTTCTCCCTTGCTCTTTTTCTTCGAGATCTGGGCTAGAAATAGGAGACTTCCCTTCTCTATTTGCTTCTGAGCCTTGGTGTAGGAAATAATATTTAATCTAGACGAATTCCCTCGAGTACTGCAATTTCCGTATATAGTTAAGATCTCGATACCGTATGACACATGCACGATCTTTTCTGCACAGAGGATGGTAGCACTATACTTAGACAACCAATCCATTCCTATAATAACATCGAAGCTACCTAATGGAACTGGCATGAGATCGACGTTGAACGGGTCCCTTTCCATGTTACCATTGGCTAACTTGATATCATATGAAAAATCTAGGGCAATAGGGATATTATCAAGTAGAGAGCTAAATGTAGTGGACACAAAACTCCTATCAGCACCAGTATCAAACAGAACATAAGCGTAACGGTTATTGAGAAGGAACGTATGCGTAACAACAGTCGGGTCCTCTTTGAATCCCTTTTCTTTAACCACGTTCACTCTTCCTCGTGCTTCCCCAGTGTTACTCTGCTGATTCCCAGTACCCTGATTTCCTTGGTTGCCACTTGCTCCACGATTCTCTTGGTTTCCGCCACTTCCTTGGTTCTCATGATTCCACAGTTCTCGACACTCATTCTTATAGTGTCCCTTCTTCCCACACCTGAAACAAGTAACATTAGCCTTCTCATCCGACCTAGGGGTTGCTTGAACCATAGCGAGAGCCTTAGACTTACAGTCTCTAGCCAGGTGTCCAACCTTTGAACATTAGCGACACACCACGGTACACTGTCCATGATGATGAAGCTTACAACGGTGACAGTAGGGTTGATTTCCGGCATAATCCTTCTTCTCTTTAGACCTCATAATGTAAGATTTAGCAGTCTCTTATCACTTGTTAGGGTACCTTCCCTTCGAATGATCTTCCCACTTCCTCTTGTTATCAAATCTACCCCCAACATTGTCGCAAATCACCAAATCAATCAAGCTATGAGCCAAAGTGATGGTCTCATAAAGACTAGCGGGTTTTGAAGAAATCACATCATTCCTAGTATACGATGGAAGTCCATCAGTGTAATGCTCTATCTTAAGCGTTTCAGTGCGGACCATCTCAGGACACAACAGTGCAAATTCTTGGAAACGACGAGTGTAAGCTGGCATGTTAGTGCCCTTCACTTTGTGATTCCAGAATTCAAACTCCAACTTCTTAACTTCGTTTTGAGGACAATAGTTCTTAATTAGCATCGCGTTAAACTCCTCCCAAGGCATAAAACAAACCACATCGATACCAACAGACTTGAGGTAGTTGTTCCACCAAGTCAACGCCTCATCCTTCAAAGTGAACGAAGCAAACTTCACTTTCGATTCTTCCTCGCAGCTACAAACCTTAAACACGGTTTCCATCTTCTCCAACCAACGCGCCAAAACAACTCCCTCAGTACCGCCATATTTAGTAGGCGTACAGCTTCAGAACTCCTTGTAAGTACAACCACGGTTACTAGCAGTAGGCTTAAGGTTTCCAGTTGTAGCATTTAGATGGTTTGGCTCAGCTAGAATCTACACGCTGAGCCACAAGTTGAGCTATCAAAGCTTGATCTGTTACAGTAGCAGATGGAGTAGGAATTTCGACATTCGGGTTTTCACCAACCAGAATCGTGTTATCTTGGTTATTGGTGTTCGAATCATTAGCAAATCAGACTGGAGGTTGACTGATTCGTGTAGGTTTAGGTCAAGGGTGGTGTGTATGGAGAAAATATATAATATCAATATAAAAAATAAACACAAGAATTGAATTGAAAACCTCTTAGGAAAAAAGTTAATCAATCAAATCCCGTGAGTGATATGTGATACCGGATTAGGAAATCCGGGTCGTGTCCCAACGAGTGTGAATGGACAACGTCGATTAAGGTCCATTATTAAAATGCTCGATGTTTTGGATTTTGATTTTGATTTTATTTAAACTACGGGAAATGGGAAGCATAAAAGGGAACTAATCTATGGGGAAACAAAGGATTATAACTAGTTACGCAAATAACGATTAAATGAAACGCGAATTAAATGCAACTAAGTCTAAACTAAATCCTAAATGCTCTAAAATTACTTTATATCTAAAAATGCAATTTAGAAATTAACTAAGATTTAAATCTAATTTTTATGATTTTTCTTTTATTAATTTGAATTAAAAACTAATTTTTAAATTCTAAATTAGATCTAATTAACTAAAATTTATGAAAACAAGAGGGAAAATTATGAAACTATTTCTTAAAAATATAAAATAACTAAAAAGACGTTTGAAAATTGGATTTGTATTTTTCTGAATTATTTTCTAATTTCTATGATTTAAAAACTATTTAAAACTAAATAAATTTCTAAAAATTACTATTTAACTAGAAAAATTATGGAATTTTTTTTTTTTGGCTTTTTTTATTTTTATTAATCTATAAAAAATGAAAATATATATTTTTTAACCTTTTCTGATTTATTTGTATTAAACACTAATTAAAAAGTATTAAAAACTAATTTTAAATGGGAAAAATAGCAAACAGTACTAAAAAAATTATGAAAATTTCAGGAAAATTCTAAAATATGATCAAGAAACTAGGAAAAATGAGAAAAGTGATACTAGTATGTTGGAAGTGCAAGCTGAAGTGAAATGAAGCTTATTTAAAAGCTACCTATAATAAGCAAAAAGCTACTAGAGTGCACCAAAAGATGACAGAACATAAATGATGCTATTACTACTCAAAAACAACTAAAAACTACTACACTACACCTCTGGAACATACGCTACAAGAAATTTGATGCAACTTTCTAAAATGCCAAACAGGTCTAACAAGCTACTTTCAAGCTAATGCACAGGCTTACTTAATAAGCTAAAGTGAAAACCAGAACTTGTATTCTCAAGTTAACCAACAAAATATCTTATAAACCAAACTTGAGCCAAAAAAAATGTTAGGTTCCCATATTTGTAACACAAGCATCAATATAAGAAATAAGAGAAGAAGTGAAGGCGGATGAACACACACACACTTATGCGTAGGAATTGAAAGAAAGATTAAGCATATAATAAATGTGAAAGTGAACAACCAACCATCTAAGGATGGTTTACATGAGGTATTTATAGGAGGGAACTAGGGCAACACACCAAGTTCCCATCCTTTCCTTATTAGGCTTGGGCCAAGGCTTATGGGCCTTCTACATAAGCCTTAGCTTAATAACAAACATAAAGGCCTAATTAAGCTAACTATTACATATTAATTACTAACACTTGTAATCTAGTTTAGGAGTGATTTCAACAATCTCCCCCTAAGTGTTAGTGATTGATGATTTGATCTTTAAATGTTGTAGGTGCTGATGTAATAGCAGCTTTGACGTCTTCTGACATTCTTCTTTCTTGTGAGAAGAAGTGCCTTGATTCGAGCAATCTCCCCAGTGTAGGGAAATTGTTTCCTTTGAAGAATTCCGCTTTGATGTCATCATTTTCTTTGTTCTCTAATCTTTGTTCTTTGTGATGGAAGTGATAGTATGTTGTGGTTGTCTGCATCAGGTCCGCTTCGTTGCTCCAGTGTCTCCACGTCTTTCTCCAACATGCTCACACACTCTTTGATGTTGGATTTCAGTACTGATGTAGTTCTCTTAGTCTTTAAACTTTGTAGATTCTTTGACTTTGACGAAGAATCATTCTAACTTTGTGTTGCCTTTTGAGAGAACTTCAATTAGTGTTGTTGTTGGTATGAGCATGTGAAGAATCTGCATGATCTTTTCCACCAGCAAGCGTCCATAAGAAGAAAACATAAAACATGGGTTAGAAATAATCCAGTGCTTACAAGTTTGAACTTCGAGAGTGTTAACAGCATAGTGTGAAAATACAACTCTAATTCTTACAAAGGTCGTTTCTCAACCGGAGTCCCAGAGTGAGATAACGCGATGTGCAAACAAGTACACCTCTGACATTCAGCTCGATGAGTCACGAGGTACAGGAAGCATCACCCACACGTAGACCGTTTGAGACACACTAAGCGTAACCCACAAGGAGTTACCGAAGTGACCAGCTGTAGGTCGTTTGATGTTGACCCTGGCAGGAGTTTCCATTCAATCACTGGGGATCACATGTGTGAAGCTCTCATAAATGTTCTCGACAGATTGCTAAGATCTGTGTACGACTCGATAATTGTATCACTTGCGACCTTATTGTTGAACAACAAGTGATGAAATGTCAAGTGTACCTAAAAGATCTTTTGATGAATCTCGTGGCTCTAGACTCAATAGTGCGCTTTGGTTTTCCTGAGCGGAGACTAGGGAGAGGGTCTCCTTCTTCAATACCGACAATCTCTAAGAGAAAGCCGATAGTTTACATAGGGTTCCCTGTGAGAATGAAACAGGCTTCTGTTGAGAGAAACTTGAGTGGCTAAGAAGGTTTAGAGCATGCGTCACTGGGTCCATGACGACTTTAATCTTCAATACCAGTGTCATCAAGTGACAACCAGTAGCATATGAATTGAACTCTGTGTCTGCCCTAAGTTGAATAATCTTGAGGGCTATTTCTTTTCACCCTTTTCTTTACTTTTCTTTTTAATTCTTCAACTCCTTCTTTCTCCGATTCTCAATTTCTCCTTTTTTTATAATCATACCTAAGGAATTCTAAATCTAACTATTGGTGGTGTCCTTGGGTAGATCCCTCTGGCTCTGGCGGATCATAGGACGGTTATTCCTAACCTTAGTTACCTTATAACTCCATGACTAACCTATGTTGCCATAAAACCATTTTCATGAAAATCTCTCAAAGTGGTTATAGGTAAAAGCATTTAATACCACTGTTGAGAGTTTAAGATTTTGCGAAATACTCCCTCCACATGTGCTTAAGTCTTTGACGAAACTGACGGTGAGAGAAGAGCGCACTTTTGAATTGATCAACTCTAGATAGACAATTCCGCTGAGACGGTTACGTTGCATATTTAAAGAGTTACATTGTCAGATTTTAGGTGACAACTAGCTCTAATAACTACCTTGAAGTTGTGGACAAACCTCGAAAGGTTGTCAAACCCGTCAAAGTTCAGGTCTATCAAGATTTTCTCGAATGGTACATTCTACTAAGACAAGTCCTTTGCGAGACACGTTTACATCACTAGCGAACTAGTTTGAAATTTTTACCCGTCCCGGAAATGTCTTTTCGTGTTACTAACATTTAAGAGTTTGTCAATTCATTGGTTAAGACTTTATCAGTAAGATTCAATAGCAATTCACAACATATTTTTTATCGCATAATTTTTTTCCCCCCTCAAAAATGGCATATAAATGTTATTTTTGATGAAATTTTGATATCGAATATGACCATTTCGAGTCTTATTGGAAGATTACCACGAAGAACCATTTTGTGAACAAAGTTTTTAAGCAAATACTCCCCCTCAACAAGTGATATAAACTTTTGAGGTTTTGAAAATCATAAGGGGAAGTACTTATTCTTTTGAGCAAAACTTTGAAAAATGAAAGTTTTGATAAGTTTTACTCAAAAGTAAGAAGCTTTCCCTCCTTTTATAGGATTGTGGCACTGATGCGTACCACAGGGTCCTTTCATTACAAGTACGGGTTGTACACTGTTATGTGTGCACAAGCCACTGTCATAAATAAAAAATCACACATCCAAATAATATTGAAGGAAACAAATCAAAGGTTACCAAGAGAATCAGGTAGTCCAGCAATAACTCCGAGAATGCGTTCTGGATGTTGATATCCTGTGAGAGATATGCTTGGACAACCACCAACGAAACTCTCCAATGTTCTGATTTGATCCCTTCTGAACAACCTTTCATCGATGCGAGTGATGATCTTCTTCACATCCCTTCTCTCCCTCGAATTCCATCTCTTAGGTGACCCAATGCCTTCTTGTATCGCCTTTAACCGATAAGCTAACCCGTCCATGACTTTTTTCAATGTGTGATCCCCAAACTTATGAAGCTCTTTGCATGCCATGAAGCAATTTCGGTGTAGTTCACTACGGTAGACTACTCCAAATGGTTTGTTGATGAGGTGTATCGAGCAAGTTGGTTTAAGTCGGGAAGGTTTAGCGGTTTAGGTTTTAGGTTAAGAGCTGCAGCGTCGATAAGAATCCACGGCAAGTTGAATGTCTTTTACACGTCCTTGGATCACTACGCTTCTGATGAAGATTAACAAGGACTTGATGTACTCGCGTTGGATAGTAGTAGAGAAATGTCTTATTCGTCCTTGAACCTTAGCGAGATACATATCTTTAATGTCATTCAGAGACAAATGGAAAATCGTTCACGAAGTAATAATCTTCTTCGTCTTGTCGTTTGACCACAATGTTCTTGAGGAATGTGTAGTCCCACTTCGACGACAGGGTGACATGCTTGATGGCAATGATCCGTTTGTCACTAAACACTTCCTTTTTAGACTTAAGAACCTGGCAGCTTCTGTAGAAGATTCTTCGGCTTTCAGGCCAATGATGAATCCCACACATCGCATCAAGGTCATAGTTTTCCACTTTGGCAGCAAACATATGTGAGGCATCTTCCTCGATGGTTGGATTGTTAGAATAGATTGTTGCGGGGAAAGGAAATGTGAGTGACGTAGCGTACTTCCTTGTAACATCGCTACCGTGTAGAAGAAACTTGAGGTCATTGTTGAAGAAGTAACGGTATGGAATTTGAGGTTGATCCATTGGCCAATTGTTGGTAGAGGTCGGTCCGATGCGGTAGTATGGAGCTTTGTCTTGTGAAGTCGATGTTAGCTTCGGGATTGAGCCAATCGATATTGTTCGACATGGCTCGTGCAATGTTTTTGAGATGGTATCCAACTTCAATTGCACTTTCTGAGGTGTCTTTAAGTAGTTGGAAGGCATCATTCTTAATTCGCCTTAGCTCAGCCTTAGTCATCTTATTCACTCTAAACTATTCTTGATCAGCTTCACATGCTCCATAGTACGTCCATATACCATTTCTTGACCTTCTGGTAGTGAGGGAGTAGCAACAACAAGTCTAGAAAACCAGTCATATTCATCGGTTGTATCGTCATCTAGCCATGAAAGAACATCGGTCTTCGTCCTCTTCTTCTTTGGCTTTGATGAGGACTCAGTTTTTTGTGTGGCGGAGAGGTGGGTTGTTGTTGGGGCTCGGAATCTTCATCGTCACCAGTATTCGAAATGATCACCTTTCTTTGATGGTGGTAACTCGAGTCCCGAGGTTTATCCGTAGAGCGAACGGAGGAGATCTTCTTTTGGTTGGAGTCCTTTGGGGTGGTGGTTGCATAGAGGATGATTCACCAGTTTTCTTTAGATCCAGTAATGCGTCAAACAGTTTACCTTCGCTAGAGGTAAACATTCTAGATTGTTTTGACATTTGAAGTACAAGCTTGGAAACCAATTCTAAGTCGGAGAAAGTCAGAGGCTCAGGTTGATTGACTGTTAAAGGCGTTGATCGTATTGTTTATTTGGCCAACTACATGAGATTCGGATAGAGTTGTCTGGTGAACATCTCTCTTGTCACTCCAGGAACAATGTGGAGAAGGAACTTATGAGTATATTCCCTAATCGTCTTGTTCATTTCCCCTTGGACATCACGATTGATAAGATTCTAGATATGCTCCCTTTCACTCAACATCTCGTTTATCCCGTCTTGTAGAAGATTGATCCTGTTAGGAAGTTGATTCAGCTTTTTGTTGGTCACGTCTTTATTCTTGACTTGCCTGACAGCTTAGACAATCTTTGTCTTAGCTCGAGATATCCAAGAGTCGGTTGGTTTCTTTATTGACTTGGTTGCGGATCTGGTTGAAACTTTGGATTATGGAGGAGAGGAGTGAGAAGATGAGTCTGATGATGATGAGACATGAGGAGGCTTAGGGTCCTTTGGTGGCTTAGAAGTTTCTTCCTTGGAGCGTGCGGGACTATCAAGAAGAAAATCATCATAATCAATATCGTCTTCTTTTTCCGATTAAGCCATTTCTTCAGCCTTGATCCTGGCTTCTTCATCTGCTTGAGCTTGAGCTTCTTTTTCTGCTTTTTCTTTAGTTGCAGTCTCAGCATCTTCATCAGGAGTTTTCTCAGACTTCTCCTTTTATAGGTTTGGCTACTGTCAAAGGGTCATCGATTGGAGTTTCAGAGTAGATAACCTCTTTATCCTTTGTGTCCTCGGTCCCGTCCATTAGTTTAGGTTCTGGTTTGGGAATGGGGATAGCTTCCTTTAATGGAACTTTCCACTTTGAAGGATTCCTCTTTGGATACTTGAGGGCACTCAGTGCTTGTAACACTTCATGCACCGCCTCCCTGGTCATCCTAACAGTGTATCGAAGATTTTTCATCCATGAACCCCACTTTGCCTAATGCAACTGCTTCAAATAACGTTGTAATGCATGAAGTCCCTTGATAGCAGCAGTAAGAAGGCAATCTGGTAACACTACATCCTGTTTCTTCGTAGTTGATTCCTTAAATCTTACCATATTGAGTATGGGTTCAAGTATCACGGAGTGATGTTTATGGTCATCAAGTCTCAAGGGAATATCAGGATTATTCCCAAGCATCCTTTGGATCAACAATTTTGTGTATCTGATATAGGGGATCTTGGTGCCAGGCCTTTTATGATAAGACATCATGTCGTCCCAGATCAGAGCTATAAATTCGATGTGTTTCATGTTAACCATACCCCAAAATATTTGTAGTTCCATGAGCTTGGGATGCTCATAACCACTGTCATGTCCAGACACGGATTTGGCTATCATGATGTAGAGGTTTCTCCATGGTTGAGGGATAATTTTCAGATCTACTGAGGAATGCTTTGTAATGATCCCAGCAGAATAGCGTCGGAGAACCGGAGAACTACCTCTTCAGAGGAGTAGCGTGTAATTAGCAGTGGATGGATGGAAGAAGAAGAACCTTAAATCTGGGAGTGATGGTGACTTGTTTGTTGTTCGTCACACAACACTTTGACCTTTGACATTTTGTATTGTGTGCCGAATTGGTGAACATAAATCTACGCACGAAGCAGTTTGTGAGCATGTTCTAGTATGGGTGAGTCTTTAGAATATCCACGACAATCGACAAGAAGACTCGAGCGGTGAAGTTGTAAAAATCAACTCTGAGGTTGTTCTTCCCAATCTTCATAGTGTAACCGTCGGGGAATATGTCTTCCATTGAGAGAACATTTGGTGCATCAATGTATTCCATTTGGGCGTCCATATCGTGATCTGAAAGATATTTAGCCAAAAGAACCAACATATCGAAAGACATTATGTTAGTTAACAGTTGATTTAATTGTTTATTTAATGAATGTGATATGTTAATGATTGTTACGAGTCCAATGTCACTTGTTAGTCCAATAGTCCATAGACGTCGTGATAAGTTTCGTGAGTAGATTATCTTTGAGTTTTAAAGTCGAAGTTTTCACTTATTTTCAAAACTTATTAAACATTTAAGCATATTAATGACATTTTGGTTTCGTGACATTATGATTTATTTATTTACAAGATTGCACGCGTAACAATTCATAATTTTGGTTGATCTAAGGCTTAGCGAAATTCCAAGCTTGCGCGAAACAAGAGTGGTTTTAGCATAAGCTTATGCGTAGGATCTTGACTTACGCTTAAGAAATGTTACCTAGAAAAGAGAGCCTTAGGCATCGAGCTTATGGCGTATATGGAACATATGGAACCGTAAGGCTTACTCGTAGAAGAGTGACCTTTGCGCGCGTTAAGCTGTCTTATATATCCTTCACAGATGCGTAGTCCCCTTTGTAGAACCTTACGCAGAAGGTTACGCGTAAGATTACTCTTACGCATAACATTCTACGCGTAAGGTGATCCTTATGCGTAGAAGCTCAAGTAACCTTTATTCTGAATTTTCACACGTAATAATCCTGAAATAAATGAATCATAACACATTCATTAACATCACATTCAATCCCTTTCAGTTCTAACATGAAGTCTCAATCAAAACAGTTACGCGGAGGATATGCATACGCGTAGAACTTAACCCTAAGATTCAAATTTTACGAATATGAAATCTAGCCATAGGATTGACACAAAATCTTTTATGTGATACATTAGAGGCCTAATGGGTTGTCCTAAACAAGTTTTAACACCAAAATCCTTGTGAATAAAAAGTACCCATTTCGTATGATTATAAACCCTAAATTTCAATTTATCAACATTTGTTGTTTCTGGGCATGATTCAAGTATGGATACGGTTAATTAAACATATAAGAAACATAACACAACCAACTAATATACCAGAAACTCTTCCAAATGAAAATGCCCAAATTACGCGTATAAACCCTAATTTGAAAAATGATTAATACATGTTTCTGGGTGGATTTGGTTAATGAAAATGGTTTAGTTATGATTATTTAAACATTTTGACACCATTTATATCATCACAAACGCACAAATGATGATCTTGTGTTCATACGCTTATGCGTACAACACAAGAATCATTCAAACACAATATTTAGCCGTTAGATGGTGGATGGTGGTGGATGATGTATTTGTAAACATGTTAAGATCATGAAACCACTTACAAATCAGAAGTTTAAAGCACGGATTTGAGTATTTGATTTTAGGTGTAGGATGGTAGATGATGTAATAAATGAGAGAAGTAAATGTGATAGATAGGTAGGTGGAGGAGTTTTGTTAAAAAAATAGTTTAAGCTTTTGACAACTTCAGTCCCTCCAACTTAACCATTTTCATCCAACGCCCATAACTTCCATTTTGGTTATGTAAAGAATGATATTTGGAAAGAAACTTGACGACACTCCCCCTTGACTTAAGAATTAAATGAAATTTTATAAATTTTAGTCCGAGGAGTGTCAAACCAGAAATGTGACCACCCTTATCAAAGAAACAACCGGGATGAGATAACATACAAGTACAAGGTTTTATGAAATCGAAAAAATATTTACTTTCTCCCCCTCAACATTTGACTAAAAAATATTGAATTTTGAAAGAGTAAAGTGTTGACGGAAGATTTGTACTTGCCATGTTGAAAGAAATTAGGAAAGAAGAATATTTTTGTATTTTATCAGATTTTATATTTTTGTATTTTAGTTTTGAAGATATTTACAAAAGAGGTTTTGGTGTTTGACTGGTTTTAAGAATGTTTTAACAGTTCATCCAGTTCCTCTGGAGTCAAACACCGTATACCAATCCGGTGGACCAACTCATTAAACCTAGCGGGAGCTAAGGCTTTGGTGAGAAGATCTGCTAGTTGGTATTCAGTACCCACAAAGTATAATTCAACGGTACCCTTTTCCACGTGTTCCTTGATGAAATGATATCGAAGATCGATGTGCTTAGACTTCGAATGTTGAACAGAGTTGCACGAGATCACAATAGCACTACGATTGTCGCAGTACATCGGAATTCTGCCAAATACGTAACCATAGTCTTTGAGTTGTGTTCTCATCCAAATGACTTGAGCACAACACGTCGACATGGCTACATATTCCTGTGGAGGACAGCGATGTACAATCCTGCTTCTTCGATTTCCATGACACCAATTTATCACCAAGAAATTGTAAAGCTCCGGAAGTACTTTTCCAAGAATCTAAGAAACCTGCGTGATCAGCGTCTGAAAAAGCTATTAGTTCAAAACCAGAATCCTTCGGATACCATATCCCCAAGTTAATGGTTCCCTTGATGTATCGGATAATTCTTTTAGCCTTAGAGAGGTGGGTTTCAGTTGGTCTTGACTGATAACGGTAGCAAAGATATACGGAAAATACAATATCAGGTATACTTGCTGTTAGATACATGAGGGACCCAATGATACTTTGGTATTTTGTAGGGTCAACCAATTTCCCATGCAAATTAGCATCCAGTTTCTTGGTGTGTGCCATTGGGGTGGCATAGGTATCACAATTTGTCATTCCATGTTTGTTTAAAATTTCAAGGGCATATTTGGACTGACTCAAGAAAATACCACGGGGTAATTGATGAACTTGTAGTCCTAGAAAGAACATAAGTTCACCCATCATGGACATTTCAAAATGTTTTTTCATTAGTTTTGAAAAAGCATTTGAGTACTTTAGATGTGTTGACCCAAAAATGATGTCATCCACATAAATTTGAAGAATTAAAATGTGTGCCCCGTGATACTTTGATAAAAGTGTAGGGTCAACCAACCTTACTTTAAAATTATTAGCGATCGAGAAGGATGATAACTTATCATACCACCGAGGGCTTGTTTGAGACCGTAGAGCCTTCTTCAGTTTGTAGACATGATTAGGGAACTCGGATCAAGCGAATCCTTCGGATGGCTAACATAGATCGTTTCTTTCAGGTTGTCCATTGAGAAAAGCAGTTTTGACCATATCCAAAGACCGTGATGTTCATGTGAGCGAAAATGCCGAGAAAAATCCATACAACCTCAAGACGAGCAACCGGAGCGAATGATTCTTCAAAGTCAATACCCTCTTCCCGTCTATAACCTTTAGCCACCGGACGTGACTTATTTTGACGCGATTCCTTCGACATCCAATTTGTTTTTCCAAATCCATTTGAGACCAATGACGGAAGCCCTGTTGGTCTTTCAACCAATTCCCACACTTCAAGACGTTTAAACTGATTGAGTTTTTCTTGCATGGATTCAATCCAGTTGTCTTTGGTCATTGCATCTTTAATGTTTTTAGGTTCGTGACAGGCAGGTGAGTGCATAAATGAAATGTTCACCATCTGTGTGAAGACGTTGTCTTGTTACGACTGGTTGATTCGGGTTACCAATAATGTTTTCAAGAGGATGGTCTTTCGTCCAAAAATGTGTGGAAGGTTGATGTTGATATACATTCTGCAGATTGGGAGGATTCAAATGGCTTGTAGATGATTCCGCAACATCAGGTGTGGCAGTTTCATCTGCAAACAGATTGAAGAACGCATTTGGATCATAATCTGCAGGTGGGGGTATGATAAGGTTTTAAAATGTACCTTTCTGAGGGGTCGTTTAAGCCCTTATTTGATCACATTTATATCCGTTATTACTTAATATCGTTCCTTTTCACTCTTTAGGTATCTTGAAGGCAAAATGCTGGAATGACACTTATTCGGACGAAAAGGCGCGAATATACGAAGAAAATGGCCAAAGTCAAGAATCGAGACACTTAGGCTGCTGGAACTAAAGGGGACGGCGTCAGGTGTTATCTGCGACCGTCGGACCACTTTGTGACGGCTCCGTAGCCAAATTGCTAATTTTCAAGTGACGGCTTCGGGTTTTAAAGAGTAGGTCGTCGCAACTCGCACGCCTAGATTTGATCGGATGACGTCAGAGATGAAGGGACGGCCACAAGCATAAGGTGGCGCCGTCGCAAGACTAACGTAGCCAAGACGAAACCCTAATGACGGCGACCCGACGGCGTCACAAATCATAAGGTGACGCCATCGCATTTGTAATCCTATATATAGAGTCCAAATTAGTTTTTCGGGTGTAGTCTTTTGGAGTAAAAACCCAAACCGAACCAAGGCTGTCTTGTATAGTATTTTAGGGTTCCATACCCTATCTTACATCAAGCTAAGTGTTTTACTTCATTAATTCAATTATGTCTTCAATTACTTGTGTGTATGCTTGCATGTTCTCCATGTCCGGCTAATTTACTTTGTGTGTTTGCTTAGGGAATATGAAACTTGATTATTGAATATTGATTGGTTGTCTCTTATCTTAATTGTTAATGATCTAGTATTGCGATAGGTCATTTGTTGTGTAGTTAATGCTTGATTAATCTTTGTGAACCTTAGCTTATAATACCTAGAGTCATTGTAGACTAAACCATCCGAAGAGTACCTTAGAGTTGAGTTTATAAATCCTAGAGATTTTGAAGGCGATAACCTTTGGTAGTTTCAAAGAGATAGGGATAAGCGATACCCTACGACTTTAGACACATAACACGATTAAGAATAAGGACGTGACAATTCAACCATCAATAGGAGATAATTAAGGAGTAATAAAACCTAAGTAAACACATCTTTAAATCATCATACGAGCACACAATAATTAGACATAGACTACATACACCTTAGTTTATTTAATTAGATAAGTTGAAGTAATCGGTAGAAATACCAACCCCCAAATCCAAACCCCGAGATTCGTACCTTTCCATTTCCTAAAAAAACATAAAAAGATAAAAAATAATCTTCCTCAACCCCAACCTTAGCGTCGTAACTTCTCACTAGCCTTCCTATTCCCCTAGAGAACGATATCAATTCATGTGGCTTACCCTAATACTACACTACAATGATTAGGTTCACTGCCTAGGGTGTTGAAAAACTTGCTTGACGAAAAGGAAGTTCCTTTGACCCCGAACGACGCGTGTAGCGTTATCAGGGTACTTCATTGTTCAGAAGATCATCAGCTGGTTCAGCGTCGTTGGATGCAGTTTGTTCAACTGTTGTTGTAGAATCAACTGGTGGTGCTTCCTCACAGTAGTTGTTGCAGTGTATCAGGTATTGGATTTTGATCATGTTAAGCAGCGGAAACATTGGATACACCTGGTGCACGTTCATCAATATCATCACTAAAGAGAGGAGCAAATAGATGTTCCATTTAACGTCGAGTTAGTTGTAAACTAGGTTCAGCTGGTGATGGGGTTTGAGGGAAGTTTAAACGGTTATGACCGGGTTCCAAGCTGTTATGCTCAGAAGCCATTTCTGTAATTTCATCAAAATTTGCATGACTCGTTTCCATAATCTCCCTTGTATGACGATTCCAGATCTGGAAACCCTTAGAATTTTCACAATATCCAACAAAGTCTCCAATGTCAGCTTTGGCTTTGAGCTTACCACTGTCATCACGATCATTATTCGGATAGCAAAGGGATCCAAATACATGAAAGTGTTTGAGATTTGGTTTACAGTTGTGGATAAGCTCATAAGGTGTTTTGTTGTATGTTTGGTAATCATTGAATGATTCTAAGTGTAGCATGCGGTTGACACGACTTCACCCATAAGTAACGGAAGTTTAGCATTAATTAACATTGTTCTTGCACTTCCACTAACGTATCGGTTTAGATCTTTCAACTACTCCGTTTTGTTCTGGTGTTCGTGCAATAGATGTTTGATGCTTAATTCCCACTTTCTCATAAAATGCACGAAGAGTTTGATTCACAAATTCAGTTCCTTTTTTCTGTTCTGATTTGTCTGACTATGTTCCGGAGCTGAACTTGAATTTTCATGAGAAAGGTGATGATCATCTGTGGAGCTTGATCTTTACTTCGTAGAAAATAAACCCAAGTCAATCTTTAGTAGTCATCTACAATTACGAAGATGTAGCGTTTGCCATTAATCGTCTGCACGCGCATTGGGCCACACAAATCCATGTGAAGAAGATGAAGCACATGCCATGTGCTGTGTTCCACCTTTGAAGGAAAGTGAGCACGAGTGCTTTTTCCTTGTTCACAAGCTGAGCATAGGTGATCTTTAGAATACCGAAATCTTGAGAGACCTTCAACAAGTTTGTACCGTGCAAGATTGGTTATGGTTTGAAAGTTTAAATGAGAACGGTGCCATAGCCGAGGATTTTGTAGATGTTGCCTTAGAAAGTAGACAGATGGGAGATGAAGCAATCATGTCTTACATTGAGATTGTGTAGAGACTTGATGTACGTTGACCAGACATTAGATCGTTTCCTTGTAGATCAGGAATGAAACAAGTTTTCTCCCTAAAAGCAACTTCCAAATCTCCATCGAAAATTGACCGATGAAAAGAGATTGTGACCGAGACCTTCCACATAATAAACTCTGCTAATTTTGATGTTACCATTGATGTAATCTCCGTAGCCCATAATAGCTGCGAAGTGATCATTCCCAAACCTGACAGTGCCAATGAACTTTGAAATAAAGTTTGATAACAGTTTGAGATTGACTGTCATGTGCCGGGAACATCCGCTATCAACAACCCAGAGGATGATCTGTATCACCTGCATTACACATATACGACACAGATGGAATAGAAGTAGTTGTGGAACCCGAAGAGTTAGAGGGTTCCGATGCAGATATTGATGAAACACACATGTTCATGATTTTAGGTTTCCATGTAAAGCCAAGTGTATTATGTAACCATTTCTGCCATCTCCAGCTAGTCTTAGCTTTGGTCTTAGTGAATGCACTAGGTGATAAGTTCTTCCTAGGAGGTGAAGGGGGTACTATGTGTACATCAATGATCTTAGCTAGAACTCTAGAAGGTGGTTTACCTAGCACAGACTTAGAAGCATTAGTGGGCCTAGAGGTATTCCGTTTTCTATTATTCCGCTTACGATTCAAGATAGCCTTAGCAACACATCTATCATGACAACCAGAAAACATGCTTTCACGACAACCAACACAAGAGGCTTCAAACAAAACATTAAGAGTACTTAAAGATTTATCATTCGTTACATCACTTTGTTCATTACATTTGTCAGACGCAATATCTAAAGTGGGTGCAACTTGAGTTTTATTCAAAGTCCTAGGGTGTTCTTCTACTTTTGCATTCTTTATTGTTCTTTTCTTACGTCGCAACTTCCTATTCTTCCTTGTATTGTGTTGGGATATGAAAGTGCTGAAGACATGAAAGTACTGAAGATATGAAAGTACTGTAAGCTGTAAAGTACTGGAAAAAGTCAAAGAGTCAAAGTACTACTAAAGACAAAGTCAAAGTACTGCACCTAAAAGTCAAAGTACTGCAAGAACAAAAGAACTGTTATTCGTTTATGGAAAGTATTGTATTCTATGTTTAGATTACTTGTCGTACAAGGTTACAAATTGTAAACCGACTAGGATATCCTTGAGCCTATAAAAGGACTCCTAGATTGGCATTAGATGTACGAAGTCTATGAGTTTTAGAGTTTACGAATTCACAAGTTGTTTAGAGTTTTAGAGAAAATTTTGATTATCTTAGAGTTGTATTAGAGTATCTGCATAATAAGTAGATTTAGAGTTTATAATAAAAGTATATCGATCCAACAAGTGGTATCAGAGACAGGTTACAAGAAGGGTAAACAACACAAAGCTTCCTGCAAGAAGCTTGAGGAGAGAACTATTAGAGAACCCTTGGAGCTGTTACATATGGATTTGTTTGGACCTTTACGTGGCAAGTTTAAACAAGAAAAAGTACGCTTAGTTGTAATGTGATGATTGCGATTCATTGGGTATTTTTGTTGGGTTTTAAAGATGATACTTTTGATGCTATCCAAACACTGATTATTGCTCTTGAAAACCAATTGAGACTCAAGGTTAGAGGTATTAGATGTGACAATGGGACTAAATTCAAGAACAAACTTATGGATGAATTTTGTGCAAACAAAGGCATAAAAAGGGAGTTTAGTATTGCAAGAACACCACAATGCAGAATGTTGCAGAGAGGAAGAATATGACTTTGATAGCAAAGAAGAACAATGTTAAAGATTCTCATCTACCTATTCAGTTCAAGGTAAGCTGTGTAAGTACTACTTGTTATGTACTTAACAGAGTCTCGATACTAAACCACATATGAAGACACCTTATGAATTTCTGATGGGCAATAAACCCAACATTCGTTTTATGAAACCTTTTGGATGCCCTCTTACTATTTTAAACACTCTTGATAATCTGGGGAAGTTTGATGGCAAGTCAGAAGAAGGATACTTATTGGGTTATTGCACTAACAAAGTTATTAGAAGGTTCAAGATTGTCTTCATGTTGAGTTTTTAGAAGATCAAGACAATGAGAAAGGTAAAGGTCCTGATTGGATGTTTGATCTTGAGGTTTTAACTCCATCTATGAACTATGTACCTGTTAGAGAAGAAAATCAACCAGTACGCTGGAGAAGATTTACAATATGTTGTTCATGGAGTTCATATTAGACCAGATGTTGTTCCCGATGAAGATCCTGTTAGTCCAAAACAAAGTACTGAAGTTCCAAAACAAAGTCTGTTTCCACAAAGAAAGTAATCGTTGCTCGAATCTTCTTTATCTGCTGAGGACCAAACTATTCAAGAGGAACTTAATCAGATGCTTCTTCAAGATGTTTTAGCACATTCTTACACTGATGAACAAAGGAGAGCTTATGAAGAGGCAAAGAAGAAGAACAAGACTCCGAGTAATCTCACAGATTTTGGACAAGTACTTTCGAACAAAGTACCGCTGCACTGGGCCGATGACAAGACTTTAGATGATCCGGATGATCATACCATGACTGGATTAGAAGATACTGATGATGAATTTGAAGATGAAGGTATTTTCCCAAATTCCAATGAAGGTGGTGATGTTACTAATTTAGAGGATAATTATGGAGTTCCACAGTCTCCAAACTTAAGAACTCATAAGGATCATCCTTCCGATCAAATCATTGGTCCTTCTACTTCTGGAGTGATGACTAGACACAGAGCTAAGACTTTTTCTACACCTCACAATGCTTTACTTAGCTTTGTGTATAAACAAAAAAGGCTGAATCATAAGGACCATCAAACCTGTCTATTTACTTGTTTTATCTCTCAAGAAGAACCCAAGAATATTGCTCAAGCTTTGACTAAAGAAAGTTGGGTTGAAGCTATGCAGAAAGAACTTCTTCAATTTAAACTACAAGAGGTTTGGGTTTTATGTGATCTTCCGGATGGGAAGAGAGTTATTGGAACCAGATGGGTTTTTAGGGTCAAAAGAGATGAAAGAGGTAATGTTATCAAGAATAAGGCAAGGTTAGTAGCACAAGGATACAAACAAGAAGAAGGAGTAGATTATGATGAAGTGTTTGCTCCTGTAGCAAGAATAGAAGCTATTAGAATATTTCTTGCTTTTTCTTCTTATATGGGATTTCAAGTTTACGAGATGGATGTCAAGAGTGCCTTTTTATATGGCAAGATTACAGAGGAAGTTTATGTCAAACAACCTCCTGGTTTTGAAGATCCTAAACACCCAAACAAAGTCTACAAGGTGGTTAAGGCTCTTTATGGCCTTCATCAGGCACCTAGAGCTTGGTATGAGAGACTTTCCACATTCTTATTGCAACATGGATACAGAAGGGGAGCTATTGATAAGACTTTGTTTATCAAGAGAGACAAGAAAGATATCATGTTAGTTCAAGTTTATGTTGATGATATCATCTTTGGGGCTACCAAACAGTCCATGGTTAAGGAGTTTGAGCAGTTGATGCAGAAAGAATTCAAATGAGTTCAATGGGAGAGTTGACTTTCTTTTTAGGACTTCAGGTTAAGCAGTCAAAGGAAGGTATTTTTATAAGTCAAGAAGTAAGTATACTGACATACTTAAGAAGTTCAATTTTGATGATATGAAGCATTACACCCATTAAATCAATCAATCAATTATTAAAGATGAAGATGGACAACCTGTTGAAGTCAAGCTTTATAGATCCGTGATTGGCTCTCTTATGTATCTCAATGCATCAAGGCCCGATATTATGTTTGCGTTTGTCTATGTGCTAGATATCAAGTCTCACCAAAGATCTCACATGAATGCAGTAAAGAGAATCTTCTGTTATTTGAAGCAACAACCAAAGTTGGGGTTGTGGTATCCAAAAGAGTCACCTTTTCACTTAGAAGCTTTTTCGATAGTGATTATGCGGTGATAACTATGATAGAAGATCAACCATCGGAGGATGCCAATATCTTGGAAGAAGATTAGTTTCCCGGCAATGCAAGAAACAAACAATTGCAGAACATCCTCTACTGCTGAATATGTAGTCGCAAAGCTGTTGTGGACAAGTTTTGTGGATCCAAACTGGGACTATGGATTCAATTTCAAGAATACTCCTATCAACATTGACAATGAGAGTACCATTTGTATTGTGAAGAATCCAGTTTATCATTCCAAGACCAAACACATACAGATTAGGCATCACTTTATCCGAGATTGCTATGAGCATGAGCTTATAAATGTGGTTAAGGTTCATACGATGATAATGTAGTGACTTACTCACTAAAGGTTTTGATGTTTCTAGATTCACTCACTTGGTGGTGAGCATTGGCATGATTAATTCTTGAGCTACAAAGGGGAGGACTATTTAGTATTTGTATAGTCCTGTAATGCTTGAGGGAGGATAGTTATGTATACTTAGTTGATCTTGAAGAAATTGGAAAAGTAATCGTGTTTTTCGTGAAAGTACTGCTTGGAAAGTACTGCTTGGGAAAGTACTGCTTACGTGGTAATCGTTTGTCTTATTAAAAGTAATCGTTTCAACGGTTATCTTGAGGGTAATTAATGCTAACGGTAACAATGTTATTTTAGGTGTGATTTTCAAATCTCACCTATAAATATCCACTTTCCGATTTTCCCTCTCATATTGATACCTTAGAATCTTTTCCATCTTTCTCTCATCATATTCATATTCTTCGATTCCAATTCTTTTGTGATTACATAATCAACAATGGCAAATCGTCCTACTGTTTCAAAGCATAATATGGTCGCTAATTTGGATAAGACTGACGCGAATATACTTTTTAATGATATAATTGATTATCTTATGGTTCTATCGTTATCTTTTAGTGGAGCCATATAATTGAGCCACTGGATTCAAGAATTTTGGGCTAATGCTAGAGATAACATGGAGAATGATGAATATTATATTAGATCAACAATTGCTGGAAGAACTATTAAGATTACTGAAGACTCCATCCGAGAAGATTTATTGTTCAATGATGCAGATGGGGCTCTAAGGTTTGATAAGCAGTTGATGTGGGATACTTTTTGGCATATTGGTTATGAAGGATCTTTGAATGAACAAACGTTTAGAAAACAATTATTTTGTCCGCATTGGAAGTTTTTGGTTCATGTGTTGCTCCATTGCATAAGTGCTAAGAGTACCTCTTGGGAGCAATTTGGGTCAAATATAGCATCGCTTATGGTTGGGTTAGCTACAGATAGAGTTTTTAACTTCTCAAGGCTAATACTAGATGGAATGCTCTCACATATCTCACATGGATCTACTTGGCTGATGTACCCAAGGTTTATACTGTGTTTTCTTGAACAAGCAACTTTTCTGATGTGCCAAAACCTACGACTTTATTACTGCTGTTATTGTTCAACAATCAAAGATTTTTACTTTTATGGCAAAAGGAGTGTTTTATTCAGGGTCCGGATACTCCTTTAACTACTTCAATGATGGATGTTGTTCAGCTGTTAGAGCCGATATTGAAGTGATGATGCATCTGCAGTGTAATCGACTGCAAGTAACGCAAGCACGCTTCTTCAAGGCTACATCAAAAGAAGGTATCTGCATCTCTCAAGGTACACGCTTCTCCGTATCGACCTTCAAGAAGATGTTGCGTTTCACCTTCTCCATCTCCACAGGGTGCTTCTGTTTCTCAACAGAGGATCATTCACCTATTCAAGGAGAGGATTCACATACCATACCTTCTGATGAAATCACATTGGATAATTATGTTTTGACAAGGGAGTTGGTCAAGTTGAAAAAGACTACTGAGGTTCAAGCCAAACAGATAAAGAAATTAAAATGAAGTTTAGAAGAAGACTTTTGTGTGGCCATTAGTTCAAGAATTTCAATCTGGGTCAAATCAAAGAAAAGGCAAAAGCATTCTCGAAAAAGCAAACGCCAAAAGATTCATCAACAATCTTCTGTCAACTTGGGGAGGAATTTAGAAGAAGATAATTTGAAAGAAGATGTTGAGAAGCGAAAGAACTGAAAGTACTGATGAACAAGAAAAGATCATTCAAGAACGATGAACAAGAGGAACAAGTTCAAGGTAATGAACAACAAGGTCTTGAACAACAAAGTAATTGAACAACAAAGAACAACAAAGCTTGCTCTTCAACAAAGAAAGTATTTTTAGACAATAGGTGATAACTCCAAGAGTTTTGAATTTTGAAGAGGAAGCTGGTCCTTCTACAACTGTTATACAAGAAGAGGAGGAAGCTATACTCAAACCAATTCATTCTGCAAGTGATGATGAGTTCATTGCTACAATTTTAGAAGATTTATCACAACCCAGAGGTGGTGTTACTATTAGAGAAGTGCAAGAAGATGAACAACAAAGAACTTTTCAACCTGCAATTGATCCTAAGGATAAAGGGAAAGGTGTTTTAGTAGAAGTAAAGAAGAAGAAACTTACTTTGGCAGAGATTAGAGAAATTGAAGTTGCTAGGAATGAAGCTGCTGCTAGAAAACTTCAAGAAGAGTTAAATGCTAGATAGAGCAGACTCAAGAAGTGAAGAAGCTCAAAGTAGAGAAGCGGCTAAAAAGTTGCAAGAGCAATTAGATGTTGAAGCTGATGAACCATTACAATCACCTACTCCTGTTAGATATATGCCTAGAAGACCTAATTTAGCTAAGGACAGGAATGCTATGATGGCCTATTTGAAAGGTCGAGGGTATAAAGGATTGCAGAAACTGAATTATGTTCATATGAAAAGACTCTATGATGCTGAGACAGAAGCTTATAAGAAGAGTGTTGCGATATGAAAGATTTTAGAGAAGAAGCTTCTTGGACTGAAGCTGAAAGGAAGAAGAGCTTAAAAAGAAAAAGAAAAACTAAAGATACAGATAGACAGTTCTCAAAGAAAGAAAGAGTTGAATTAAGATCTGAGTCTAAAGATGCATTAAGAAATTATCTCAGAGTGGTAGATTTTGATTATTCAAAAGAAGATGCTAACATGAAGATGACGATCTGATTAGTGCTTTTGATGTTGTGAAATCCAAAGAAGGAGATTATATGATTTTTCATAAGGAAGATGAAAGCTTCAAATTTTTCAATAGGCTATGGGATTTGTTACATATTATAGATAGAGTGGATCTATTCTATCTATATAATGTGGTGAAAGTTTATTTTGGAAATATTCCATCAGAAGGAATTGGTCTAGTTTTGCTTGGAGATCTCATAACCATGTGGGAAACAGAAGAAGAAAACACTGATGATATATTGAAGAATCAAGAAAACTGGGAAATTGTTTGCTGGAGATTCTTTGAAGAATCTGGAGTTCATGTTTTAGAGCTGGATAATGGTAAAATGATACACATGTTTGTAAACAGAAGATATCCTCTCACAGTTGAGCTCATGAGAAGAATGCTAGAGTATGAATCCATTTAATTCATTTAATCTTTGTTTTCAAAATATTTGATATTTTAACAAAAGATTTCTTTCAATAATGTACAAATTGTCATATGTTGCTGTGATGAGAATAGTATGCAACTTAAACTGAATTAATGTACAAATTGTCATATGTTGCTGTGTTGCTGAAAAGATGGAGCTTGCTGAATGCTGCTGAGAAAGAACAATTCTAAGAGATACTTTGACAAGCACATACACTACAGAGATATAATGTAAAGACTAAGAAACAATTTGTCCTTAAAGATGAAGTCAAGAAGATACATTCACAATGGAACTTGAAGTCAAGCAAGTAGAATTCAAGTTAGGGGAGGATTGTTGGGATATGAAAGTGTGAAGACATGAAAGAACTGAAGATATGAAAGTATCTGTAAGTGCAAAGTATTGGAATAAGTCAAAGAGTCAAAGTACTGCTAAAGACAAAGTCAAAGTACTGCACCTAAAAGTCAAAGTACTGCAAGAACAAAAGAACTGTTATTCGTTTATGGAAAGTATTGTATTCTATGTTTAGATTACTTGTCGTACAAGGTTACAAATTGTAAACCGACTAGGATATCCTTGAGCCTATAAAAGGACTCCTAGATTGGCATTAGATGTACAAAGTCTATGAGTTTTAGAGTTTACGAATTCAGAAGTTGTTTAGAGTTTTAGAGAAAAGTTCGATTATCTTAGAGTTGTATTAGAGTATCTGCATAAGAAGCAGATTTAGAGTTTATAATAAAAGGTTATTCTTCTTGGCTTTGTTAAGTAAATTCCGCGTACTTGATAAAGATTGCTCAGTGTTTCTTTGTTAATAACTTAGGATTTATCCGAGGTTATTAAACCTTAACAAGCTAGTTAAGTTAGTTTGATTAAAGTATATCGATCCAACATATTGCTCCTAGTCTGTGAAGTGCGGGCGTTGGGAAAACAGGAAACTATTCCTGTTTCAGTAGAAGGAAACACATTAGTTTCTTGTGGTTTGTTGTTAGATGTTCTAGAGTCATTTTGAATCTGTGTAGGTGCAGTTACTACAATGTTACTATCCCTATCTTGCTTAAGTTTCACCATCTCTGCTTTTAGGTCATTGATAGTGTGTAATAAATCTTGATTTTCAAATCGAGTTTGTGCATTTCTATATACGACATCGTTTGTGTGTGCAAGATAATTATCAAGTTCTTATGATGATTTTTCACGAGTCTGTTTGAGCAAATCAAATATGACACTATATTCCTTTTTAACTTTTGAAATTTCTTGTTCATATTTTGAGATTTGACACTACAAAGATACATTTTCATCATCCAGTTGCTCTACTTTAGGATTAAGAGCTTTGGTATGCAACTGGTGAAGTTTGTTTTGCCAAGCTAGTTCACGAGTGTGACAATCTTTTTGACACCATTGAAGACAACGTTTTGCATTTGAAAGCTCGTTTAATAATTGCTCATTTTCAACTTTTAAAAGTGTGATTTGTGACACATTATCAGTATTCTCAACATTTGCAATAGAATCAACAGAATCAGCAGAGATATAATCAAATGCATATGCAACAGAATGAAGTAACACAACATTAAGGATATCAGCACATATAACATCTTCCAAGAGTCGATCAACATCTTTTCTCAACATTTTCTTTTTACGTTTAGTATTTGAAATTGATGTTTCTGTTTTCTCAAAAACTATTTTCATTAGTCCAAGCTCCTTGTGAAAATCCCTTTCCCAATATAGTGCACAATTTTTCAAATTTTTAACATGGGGTAAAATTTTCTCAAAATATCTCTTGGTTCTCGCGCCAGAGGCGATTGAAAATGTTCAACTTTTATTTCAGAATGAAATTCAATCTCCCGTTCAAAAAGTTTGATGTCGGATAAGAAAAGTTCAAAGTATTTAATAACTTGACAACTTTCGAATTTTGTTTTAACTTCACTAAGTGAAGGTAAAGGACCATTAATTTGTGCACCATTGTGTTGGGGACCAACATTAGAAGACTCAGACATAGGTGTGATAACCCAAGGTGTGTTAGAAGTATCCTTTTGTGTGATGAAAGTAATGGCTTTTGAATAGTTAAATGGTTTGTTATAAACAACATTTTCCAATTTTGACCGACTCTAGTCTTCTGCATCTAATTCCTCTTGACGATTATATTCAACAACACTCATAATGGAATCGTCAATTCTATGTTCTGCACTGTAAACTTCAGGATTTGGTTTGAATGCTCTATTGGAAAACTTTGGTTTGTAATCAGCAAGATTCGGTCCATATCCATTTGGATTTGGTTTAAAAGTAAACTTTTCAATGGTTGTGATTGACTCACCATGTTTATAAACAATAGTTTTAAACTCTTTCATTTTGTTTTGTAAGTCGACAATTTCTTCAAGATAGTCATCTATTCGTTTCGTTGAATGCTTTTTGTACTCAGAGAACTGTTTTTGAAAAGTTAACAACTTAGACTTGGCTTTCTGATTTTCCGAAGTAAGAGTGTTAAGTTGTTTCTTATGATCATATTTCAGTTGTTCTATTTGAGATAACAAAGCATTCTTGGATGCGACTAGATCACGTATCTGTTTTTCTAATGATTTTTCATTTTGGTAAGATTTAGCAAAAGCGACTTCAAAACCTTTTTCACGTTTTTCTTGAGTTTTAAAAACGTTTATTTTTCTTTTTAAGCATTCAATATCCCTGGTTAACCGTGCATTTTTATTTTTTAATTGTTGATTAAGTTCACAACATTGTTCCATTCGGGATTGTTGGTTATTAAGTAAGAGCTCAATATCTGGATTAGGAAAAGGTTCAACGTGTACAATGTGGGTCTCAACATGATCATTATTCAGATCCTCAAGTATAACCACGGAGTCAACTTGATTATCAATGGTGACCACAAGGTCATCTTGATCGTCAAATGTAACTACTAGATATATTTGAGTATCATCAGAATGAGATGTAGACGGCTCATGTTGAACATTATGAGCCTCGTCGGATGCAGATGTTGGCTAAGATATCATATCTGTAATGAATATGGTTTGATCCGGTACCTGAGATAAGCCATTAGTGTCATACACTGGGCCTGTGTCACTCATGTAGAGTTCTTGCATGTTTGCCATTAACATCACAGCCGCATTAGCCTGCAAGTCCTCCATATCATCATTAGAATTTGCATTGTCCATAAAGTTGTGTTCCTTGTTGGTAAGAGTTCCACCAGCTTCATCCTTGAGAGCCAAGAGTAAAGCCTCTTTTTGATAAGCACTGCCTCTTGTCCTCGGCATTGGGAATGCATTAGCCAGATGACCCTTCTCATTACAGTTATAACGACGAAGACCATTAACCCCATTCTGAGAATTACCATGTTCAACCACTTGAGCCCTTTGTTTTTGTGGAGCACCCATGTTATTCCTTCCCATTTGATTAAACCCTTAACCACCACCCATCTGACAAACATTACCACGATTCTGAACTTCAACACGTCCATTGTTAACAACAGCTTGATTCCTTGTGTTTGATGAGGTACGAATGCGATTGTTAGATTTGTTAGAGTATCGGACGAAGGCTCTAGCAATAATGACAAACCCTTGTTGCAATGCATCGAAAGCTTCTGTATCCTCGTTAGATTCACTGTAAAGTGCTTGATCATTGTTGTTGTTGTTGTATGAAACCAATTGAGCTTCTTGAGATTGTTGCTATGATGGATCATATGGTGTTATCTTAGCAGATGGTTGAGCAGTGGGTTGAGGAGGATTTGTGAATACAGTTTGTAAGGTCGGGAATTGAGGATAACAAGCTTGAGCCCACAAAGCTAATTGTTGATTATCCGGAAGTGATGGTGAAACAGTTTGTCCACGGATAACCCTTTCTTTGTCAACTTCTTTTTGATGGGGCTTCAAATAGTCGTACAACAATCCGTATGTAGCATGATGAAGATTCTTTGCTTGACGGATGAAAATGACATACTTTTCCCAATCAGGACCAAGACTACTCAGGAATTTAGTGTTGACAGCAATTCTTGGCATGATGATGTTATCTTTATCCAATTCATTGATGATATCTGAGAATCAATGATGATATGACTCTAATGTCTCTCCTGGTTCAATCATGAAGTGTTCATAAGCCAAGTAGATTTTGGATTCCATGTCCTCTTGATTGAGTTCAGTTCCTTCCATGAGAAGATGAATATGTTCCCACATTGCTTTAGCAGTCTTTTGAGCATCAACACTTCGAAGGATCGGATTGGGTAATCCCAAAAGGATGTATTGCATTGCTAGCTCATTGGCTTCAAAATGTAGAAGTTCATCAGCAGTGAGGTCGACTTGCAATGTTGGTGACATCACCTCTTGGTGGATTAGCATTTGGATCTCCTGTAACGAATGTAGGCATCCAAAAGACCTTCCAGATGACCTTCTTTAAGAACTTTCCATGTGCCTTCTTTAGGTCACAAAACCTAAAGAACCTAGTCACCCATTGATCGTAGTTTCCGGGAGTGAGCATTGGAGGTCGATCAAGTGATCCAGCCTCATGAATTGATTGTTGGCTACTTAAAGCTTCACACATCTTTGCAAACCAAGATGGTTCCTTCATAGTATTCCTGGATGGATGTTGATTGTGAAAGTTTGTGTAAGGTTGTACTTGAAGACTAGCGGGTGGTTGAATCATTTGTGGTTGAATTTCTCCTTGAGGAAATTGTTGTTGTTGAATTTGTTGATAAATTTGTTGTTGTTGATTGAGTTGTTGTTGTTGTAGTTGTTGTTGAGGATACACATGAGGGAAGTAGCTAGAGTATGGTGGTTAAGACATCTTGAAACTTGTGTTGTAAAATGGATCTTTGTAGTCGAGTGAAGCTTTGTTGATGAAGAATCCTTAAGCGTAGAAATCAAGCTTAGGCAAAGAAAACCTTAGGCGTAAAAAACACCAACTTACGCGTAAGAGGTAATCTTACGCTTATGATTAGCTTACGCGTAGGGTTAAGGAACCTTAGCTTATGCGTAAAACAAAAGCTTAGTAGTAGAATGCTTAGGCGTAAGATTTTCTTATGCGTAAGACAAGGCTTAGGCGTAAGTAAATGCTTATGTGTAAAGGATTCTACGCGTAAGTTTTAGCTTAGGCGTAAAAACTAGGGCTTTGCCCAAAAATCCTTTACACTGATTCCAGTGTAAAAGATATCCAAAATCGAAGTGTTTTCAGGCTTATCCAAGCAAGAAAACACTGATTAAACCAAGAAAACTGAAGATCAAACCAAGGATAACTTACTCGTAACAACTAGGGTTTTGTTATGCGTAGGTTTTGTCAAAACTGTGATTTCTGTCCGAAAGTGTTTCTAAACTAGATTTTTCATGATGAAATAGTTTCAATATCACCAAAATAACACAAAAGTGTGAAACTTGATGATCCAAAACTCTTATACACCTTACGCGTATAAATGAACACACGATTAAAACCAAGCTTAAAAATAATGAAATACACGTAAAGTTTCAAACTTTTTACCAAAAACTTAAACTTTAACACCTAATAACCTTGAAAGTACAAGAATCTTGAATTTGAAAGTGTAAAAAATGAGTTTTTAAAGCGTATGAAGTTTTTGAAACCGAGAAACTTACGCGTAACACACAAAACTTCAAAAACAAAACCTTTCACCCAACTATTTGACTATTGATACCACTGTTAGGTTCCCATATTTGTAACACAAGCATCAATATAAGAAATAAGAGAAAAGAAAGGATGAACACACACACACACACTTATGCGTAGGAATTGAAAGAAAGATTAAGCATATGATAAATGTGAAAGTAAACAACCAACCATCTAAGGATGGTTTACTTGAGGTATTTATAGGAATAACTAGGGCAACACACCAAATTCCCATCCTTTCCTTATTAGGCTTGGGCCAAGACTTATGGGCCTTCTACATTAGCCTTAGCTTAATAACAAACATAAAGGTCTAATTAAGCTAACTATTACATATTAATTACTAACACTTGTAATATAGTTTAGGAGTGATTCCAACAAACAAGCTAAATTGAGCCCAAAATCACCTCTGCAACAAGCCTGTGCACACTCAGTGAATGCTGAGAGTGTGCACAGGGCAATTTACACCTAAATGATAAGCTGATTTGAGTGAGAAATAAATTTCTAAAAATTCATCTAAAATTGTATTTAGAAACTTAACCAACTGAAGTTTAGAATCCCAAATCTCAACTACTTTAGACCAGAAATGAGTTCATTAAAAATCCACAAAGTTCTGCTCTTAAACAATTGAATCACTTTTGACTTTTTGACACATTTGAAAAAGTTGACTGTTATGAACTTTGAACCAGATTTGTGGAATGATTATGATGTCTAATTCTAAACTAAGACTAATGCAAGCTAAGTTAACTAATAATTAACCTAAATGAAAATTTTGAACTACTGATTCATACAGAAATAGAAATTAAAGCAGATTTAATGTAACTTCAACTATTGTAGTTCTACTGATGCAAAATTATGAGCTCGAAGATTCTAATAACCCTAATAGACACTACTGCAATAGAAATCTACTTCAAACAAATCCTTGAACTCAAATTCAGAAACATATCCAAACACTAGTTTTAAACACTGTTATGATACTAGAAACTCTAAATCACTAATCTGATCCACCACAATGCTAATTCTAGATTCAATATGCAATTATACTACTAAATGAACTAATTTGAACAACTACTTAACACTAAATCTAATCTGATCTATATGGAGAAAGAAAGACAGAAATTATGCAGACCTAGGAATCAATAACAACAATAGATTTAGATGTAACTAACAATTTAAACTACTGAAATTAATACAGATCTAACTATAATTAAGCTAAACTAATGATTTCAAGCAATAAAAAATTTCAAATGGAATTAGTACTCATAGTTGTCCAGCCATAATGGCTTGCTTTTGAGATTCAATAACCACTATCCTACTGATATCAACCCCAAATCTAACTCAATATCAACCCAATTTCATCATTCCATCAGCAATTCAGATCCAAGAGAGTTTTAATGTATGCAGTTTGACTTGTGTTGACTGAGATTTGAATGATTTTAGATTCTGAGTAAGATACTTAACAAGTGCTTATTAAGCTATTAAGAAGCTTATAAGAACTCATGAAAACAATTTTAACCATTGAAATCAAACTGAAAACATATTCACTATATTTTTTTTATTTTCAAGGATTTTTTTTTTTTTAGATTTTAGTTTAGTAAAACATAAAAGCTGAATTAACTTGTAAATGAGCTAAAACTATAACTGAGATGAGATTAAGAGTAAGAAATAACAGAAATCAGAAAAGAAATTATGATCAACTAAAAAAAATACTTTTATTAACAAGAGATTGAATACAAATGAAAATTACAAAAGCTGGAAATTAACTAAGATTAAAAACACTAAAAAGCTATATTATCCTACCCAGGATTACATCCATTACAACAATGAAATGAAGGTCCTATTTATAGGCGAGCCATGAGCTAAGAAGGGTCTAGAACTTGAGCAAGTGTGCTTTCTCTAGAGCATTTACTTCCCTTAGATCATCCTTACACGTCTATCAATCAATCAAAACCTTAGGATTACATTCTCCACGTTGCGTCCACCAATCAAAGATGAGAATAAGGTGAAATGACACACGCATTGCCAGCGAGGCATTCCGTGTGTCAGGTGCAAGTACGATTATGCCCTTAATTTAAGTGGATTGTACCAATTGGTGGAAAGGGTAAATTAGGGTTCTAAGTATTTCTGGGTTTGGGTAAAAGGGGATAAACAGATTTGGCGGGTAAGATTTTATTAATTTTTTAACCGTTTGACTTGTTGACTGAGGTGAAAGTGAGGGTTTAAATTGATGTTGTGAAAAGGTCCAAAATCATGAAAGTTCAAAAGGTTTTAAGTGTTAACCGGTTGTGGAGTGGTTTGACCAGGCTTTGGACATTGGGCTTGGACTGGCTTGTAGAGTATTTTGGGCCATGGTATAAGTGATGGACTTTGATCATAAATGCAATCCGTGTAGTATTTTAGGGACTAAAGATGTACAAACTGATTTTCAAGGGACCAAGGCCGTAAATTCTGAAAATGATCCAAGGGCTAATCTTGTAACTTCCATATATACCAAGGACTGAATTTGCCAATTCTGAATCTTCAAGGGTAATTTTTGCCAAATGCTAAAACTTGAGGGACTGATTCTGACATTTCTTTAAACTTGAACAAATCTTTCATAAATCATCCTCTCAGCATGAAAATCTTCACAAACGCTCACTTCTGATATTCCGGCTCAGCTTTAGCACTCTTTATCTCTTGTGCTCGGGTTTTCGTCTGATTTAACTTTCTTTTGTGTGTTTAACATATTCGTACTTGCATATGCATAAACTCAAGAATCCAATAGATATTAGCAATAAACGACTCTTTCTTGGCTATTTTGGGCCTGATTTGGAAAAGAAAAGATATGTGTTTTAGCACATATCAAAATACCCAGACTAGACGATTGTCGTGTCCCCACGCAATGCAATCAAATCAAGCTTCTAAAATCAAGGATTTCAATCTCTTTCTATTAAATCTATGAGAAGTAGCAAAGATTCCTCAAAAGAGATTAAGAAACCCTGAATTCTAAAAACGCCCCGTTTACCTTTTAATTCACATGTAGATATTACGATTAAGCACATTCCGATTATGAGTGACGGTTTGTTGAACTTTCATGTCGATCAATAACTCCAACATTTTTCAAACGACATTTTAGGATCACGGAGTAGGAAACACAAACAAAAGTGACCATACGGATAGAATACATCGTCCCTGATTCTTCACAAGTTCCCAAACTAAGTCTAAAATCGAAATCATTGTTAAATATGATTCTAGATGCTAACACTACCCATGGAAGTTACTTGTGTAATTACCTTTTGCTCCCATTTTCCTATTTTCCTCTATTTATTTTATTTTTGTGAGAAATGAATTTCTTCAATTTTCTTTTTTCTATAATTTTTTATTCCGATAAAGATAATAAAGCTAAGTCGATAATTAGTTACCCATCTTCCCTCGAAAACCGTTGCACACAAGAATGAGGTCCACATCAAGGTCCTAAATTAACGCAATTTAGAAAGATATCCTTTTTATGGCGACCGAAACAACTCATCTACGAGTCCAGAGACAGAAGCTTTATTTAGATATCTCCCAGATTCAAAGTTTGGCTTAACACTATTTCACCACATATGCATTTTTGCAATGTAGGCCCTTGGTCTTTTCAACCACTAACTCAACGGGATTACCGTTTTATCAGAAGTCTTATTATGACTTTGGATTTTTCCTCAGCCTTTTTGAAGTCCATGACAACGGGGGTACCGTCGGACATAGAAAAATTTTATGGCTTTGGATTTTTCACTTTAATACATTTGGGCTTTATTTCATGTTAATTTTTGTGCCAAACTCCGAATCCTACGGTTTTTATAGCGAACACCGACAAGATTCTCGATGTGTACCCAACTCTCATGGGCAAGGATTATCTAAAAAAGATAAAGAACTAACTATCGTCAAAAACTCGACATCTCTAATTATTTATTCACAAATATGGGGTGAAACAATTTTGTGGGAACAAAAAGCCATAAGTACCTTCAATGGTGTCACAATTCTCATTTTCCGGTCATTTCTCATACTTCATATGCATCATATTAGTTCATTCATGGCATTTCATTTCACATTTAACGCGTAATATTTTTATTTAATAAACGTTATCGCGTGAGTTATTATTTTTAATATTCAATCCGTTACTTCTAAAAATGATCCCTAGATATTTTATATTTACATTTAGTTTATAAAAACTATATTTTTAGTTTACCTAGTGTTTTAAATTTATTTCAGATATAAATCGTTAAATTTATATTGTTACGACGTTTTTCTTAAAAACTACTCGGTGATTATTTTATCACTCAAATTTCACAAGGAATGTATTTTTACAATTTTTATAAAATCATTATACTCTATTTTGATCTATTAAAAATTTACTTGTACCAAAAAGTTACCTTTTTACCTACACCTTTCACTTAAATCTTTTAACAACTATACAAGTATATACTTACACTTTATAAAAAGAAAAAAAAAATATATGGAAGGACACAATCCCCCCATATCCGGTCCTATGGGGGAGGGTACATTAAATTGATGGTAAAAATTTCAACAAGTATAGATCTTCACTCCATTACTTCAATCATTCATTTTCATTACACATCTCATTATTTCAAAGCTAAAAAGTCTCTCTTTTTTGCTTCTTCTCCAAATCGTCCAAGCCATAAAGGGTGAAGGGGATCACAAAATTTTTCAAGTTCAAGTACTACAATCTAGATAATACTCTTATTAAGATTTTGAAATAAAAATCTAGAGTATTTAGGTTAAACTTTGTTCTTTGCACCTCATCATATTAACTTGTCAGTTTCGAGATCCCCGCTACATTTCGGTGTAACCACTTTTGTCGTCACATCTATTCATCAGGTGAGTAATCACACCCCTTTTTACCGTTTTACTATATTTTGGGGCTGAATGCATGAACCATACTTGAATTAAATTGATTCTTACTTTTGTGAACTCTTTTGACTAGAACTTGTGAACTCGACTTAAATCTTTGAACTTAATTATGAACTTTTGAACGGAACTCTTGAACTTTTGAACTTGACTTAGACTCTTGGATTTAATTACGACATTATGACTTATTTGAACTTATTGAACCGTGCGTGTTATGACCTTGACCTAAAGTCTCCCATGACCGGAGCATCACTATAAATCTCGCCTTATCGGTGGAGTGTGCAAAGTCTCGCCTTATTGGTGGAGCGTTCTCAATAAATCTCGCCTTATTGGTGGAGTGTGCAAAGTCCCGCCTTATTGGAGGAGCGTTCTCAATAAATCTCGCCTTATCGGTGGAGTGTGCAAAGTCTCTTATTGGTGGAGCTTCTCAATCAATCTCTAGGTGGTCGAGTGACAAAGGAGTCTCCCTTGTTGAGCAAAGGCAAAGTCTCCCATGTACGGAGCATCTTTAAATTATTATATACTTGGTACTATATTGTGAACTATTTTGACCACTTGATACGCTTATTGTGCAATGGGTTGTGTACACACAGGTTGCAAGTTTTGTATGGGCGAACTTGAACCGAGTGGATATACAATGCCTTTGCTTTGGGAACTATTATGACCGCTACACGTGACTACTTGACGACTATATTTTTGTGCAATGGGTTGTGTACACACGGTTGCAAGTTTTGTAGGGCGGAACTTGAACTGAGTGGATACACAATGCCTTTGCTTTGTGGACCCCTTTTCGTTGACCGAAAGCTTTGATTTTACGAGTTTTCTTATTTTGTTAAATGTGTTTACTCACCAACTATTTTCATAGTTGACCCGTTTTTCTCTCATGCATTTCAGGTGATCGTTAATAAGCTTTTCTATCAAGTCTTGCATAAAGAAGTTTTCACTTGTCGCTACAAGTCGTATGTAATAAAACTCAATATTTTGGAATCTAAACTTTGTAATATATTTGCCGATGACGCTAAACTGTATTGTAATGGTGTACTATTTCTTTTAAATATTAACGTTGGTATGTTCTATTATCTTGTGCTTATGTTCCCTTTCCGTTACACCTCGTGTTTCGCCTTAGGTGCATGTGATTGGTACCAGAGCCAAAGGTTATAGAGAATGCGATTTTTTTAAAAAATCACAGCCTATAACCAAAAAAAAAAAAAAAATTATTTCATTTTATTAAACATTGAACACCATCCGAGTCATCTAGTCCTATCGTTGCATCTTTAATCATAAATTATATGCACCGATCAACTTTGTCTAATTTATGAAGAGCCATGTAAATGATAAGAAGGGTAAATTTAAATCATGTTTAGTCGAGTCTTTTGAGTTTGGTCACCTGAAGTTGCATTGGTCGGGTGGGTATGCATAGCATGTTTTTACGTTCACGCCTACATTACCGTACCTTGTTCATATCTTCTCTTTTCCATCTTTCGACTTGTTAGACATAGCATGTCCCCGATCCTGTCATATTCGATCACTATAACACACATTACCACCGTTCGTACCTCATCTCGACTCTTCGTCAATGTCGTTTACTCAACCCGATGTTTTAGTCCACTGTAGGATCATGGCCGCAAGAAACACACGCCAGAGGTAAAAAACAACGGCAACCCAAACAACAATGACAATCCAGAAAACAACGCCACTGAATAGCGGATCTACTCTCCCAAATTATAACACATCTCGATGCTAGACGAACCAACAACGGAGAAGGTACTTCAAATGCTGGTCAAGGATGCAGCTACAAAACTTTCATGACATGCAAGCCAATGGAATTTAATGGTACCGAGGGTGCCATTGACCGCTAACCTCGGTTCGAGAATGTTGAGTCGAAACTTAGTATCACCAAATGTGCCGAAGGAAACAAGGTTGAGTTCTCTCTGGTCTACCACAGGTCGAGCATTGACATTGTGGAATAACCAACTACGCATAGAGGAAGAGGGGCGCAAATGCGCTATCTTGGGAAGCATTTAAGAAACTACTAACCGATGAGTACCGCAGAAAAGATGAAGTGTAAACCGGAAGCAGTAATTTGGAACCACTTGATGGTAGAGTAGAGATCGACAAGTACACGATCCGCTTCCATGAGTTAATAGGATGGTTCCTCACATGGTTTCCAATGTGAAGAAGTTGATCGACCGATATATATGGGATTGATACCGAAATTAGGAGGGATGTTACCTCGTGGAACCCAACCACTCTGCAAGCCGTGAGTATGGCGACGCTGACAAATGATGTGATCAGGTCGGAGAACTAACAAAAGCAAACGACAATGGACGAAAGCGGAGGAGGATCACCAGGCAAGGAGACCGTGGTCGCAGCAAGACAAGAGGCGAATAACTAGGAACTATGGGGCGACCACCTGGGACGAAAGGATACTTGGTCCACATCCTTTGTGCACTCGATGTAACTATCACCACTGGAGACGCGAAAAGGTGCAAATGTGGACGACGGGCCACTTCGCTCTAAATGCTCAAACAGAATGGGAATCAAGGACAGAAAAGCATGTTACGATTGTGGAAGTCTAGATCACCTTCGCAATACCTGTCCAAAGCTGAAAAGAACTCCCAATCAAGGAGGAAATCGTCCAAACCTGGCGCGCAATAGAAGGCCCACAAGATCGTAACATTGAAATTCCTCCCGCCCGTGGTCGAGCATTCTATTTGGGTACCGAGGAAGCCCGCAACGCTTAACGGTACATTCTTTCAACAACTACCTTATTTCGCATTTACATGATTTTGAGTGCATAACTTCCCTCCAATCTTTACCACGTTCACGACTTTGATTAATTTGAGACCTATTGATATCGACCTTAGTTGTTATATATTTTGTTGATTGAATTTGATTGTGTAAGCAAATCGAATATCGAGCGAATCTTTCAAAAGACTTCATTCAAGGATGTGGAATCCTACCTTTCTAACAACTTGTTTCCTAGCTTGATCTAGTGACAGTTCTTGTTTGATGAGTTGCGAAAATCAAGCTAAGAGACAAGTTTACTCAAGTCGGTTTAGTTTAATCTCATGACAGTTCTTGTATGATGAGTTGTGAGATTAGATTATAATCGACAACCTAAAGGTCTTTTGAGAGCTACGCTCGATATTGGGTAAGTTTACCCTATCAAACCTAACTGCACATGTAATTAGTTGAATGGGGAACCCGACGCATGGGCATTGATCTCGATCATTTAGGATGTTCAGACGAGCATGAACTTTTAGAACTCTTGTTTCGGTGGTTCGACCATAGTATTAATCAATCACGAGGACGTGATTCACTTATGGGAAGAATGTCACAATTCTCATTTTCCGGTCATTTCTCATACTTCATATGCATCATATTAGTTCATTCATGGCATTTCATTTCACATTTAACGCGTAATATTTTTATTTAATAAATCTATCAAGGTGAGTTATTATTTTTTAATATTCAACTTCTAAAATGATCCCGGATATTTTTTATATTTACATTTAGTTTATAAAAACTATATTTTGAGTTTACCTAGTGTTTTAAATTTATTTCTGATATAAATCAATTAAATTATATTGTTACGAACGCTTTTCTTAAAATCTACTCGGTGATTATTTATCACCAAATTTCACAAGGAATGTATTTACAAATTTTTATAAAATCATTATACTCTATTTTGATCTATTAAAAATTACCTTGTTCAAAAAGTTACCTTTTACCTACACCTTTCACTTAAATCTTTAACAACTATACAAGTATATACTTACATTTTATAAAAAAGAAAAAAAATATATGGAAGGATACAATCCCCATCCGGTCCTACGGGAGGGTACATTAAATTGATGGTAAAAATTT
>OU343219.1:31278329-31353900 GCA_910596185.1 Chrysanthemum makinoi
CTCAAGTTATATGCCTACTTTTGATCATGGTTTGATGTGGTTGTGAAATCTAAAATGTTACAAATAAACATTTAGTTTTTACAAATTCTCATAGTTTACTAGTGATCCCAATTTATTAATATAGCCAAGAATGAAATTTTAGTAAAAATTCAATATTTAACTAGTTATGAAAATGACATTGTTTTATATTTTTAACTTGTAAAAATCCAATTTTTGCCGATAAAAACTGTTTTACAAATATTAGGCAGTAAATGATATCATTTGGTCTTTTTAGGCCGAGTTCCCTTATGGTAGATGTAAAAAATCGTTCCGGACAACTTTCATGCTTTAAGTTTTTGATGATTCGGACCAGAAGTATCACTTATATTAAAACAGATTCAGCAGTAATCAAATTGGTCATTTCTAGAGTTTGTTAACTTCTTTTTACCATAACTTTTGACTCGTTTATCCGTTTTGGGTGATTTAAGTTGCTATGTTTACATTTTTATTTTTTCTACAGTAATATTTAAGTTAACAAGTACATATATAGTTGTTTTAAATGGTTTTAAATATGTAGAATATGACTAGTTTACTAGTTTGTTAATTTTGTGACAATATGTGAATTAAAACATATGTTTGATTATATGTACATCATGAATCAATATAGTAACCATATATATAGCATGCTTTTGACAAGATTAGTAATAATAAACATGAGACAATGGAGTGATGGTGGTGATGAGTTGCTTACAACTTTTGGCTTTCTAAAGAAAGGAAGTCAAAAACAAGGATTATGACTTTGATTGAACTAGGATCTCTAGTTTCCAACTTCTTCAAGCTCTTGATACCAACTTGTGACTACTTGAGAAGGCACTTGAAGTCTCTAGTAGAACAATTATTGTGTGGATGGAAGTTCACCAAAGGATGAAAGAAACAAGGACTTTGGATCAATCAAAACTTAACAAGAGCTTTGGAATTGATATGGATCTTGTTCTTTTGGATAATACTTGAAGTAAAATAGCAAATGAAGAGTGTGTGTGTGTGTGTGATGATATAAATTCAAATGGAGGAGGGGGGGGTTATATGGGACTTTCTCGGACAAAGGAGGTTACTAATGTTGACTAAACAAAGCTTACATGCAAAGCTTTGCCATGTGTAGCAATCTTGTGCTTAGTTAGGCTTAGGTCATGCCAAGTAACCTTGGTTGGCTTCTTAGGGAAGTCTCATGAGAAGGTGCAAGACTTATGTTATTATCTAGAGTTTTACGGAGTGCGTTTTGTTCCCGTTAATCGCTAACTGTAAGTCGTAAAGTCACGAAACCTAAAACCGGGTATCATAAAAATATGAAACTTGTAGAAATGATTAAACTCATTATTATACTCCATATAAAAATATAAAATGGGTGATAAGTCTCATTGGGTGCTAAAACGCTGTTTAGAGCTGAAAACGTTGGTAAAAAACGCGTAATTTGCGTAAAACGCAGAACTGAAAAATGTAAAATTCTAAAATTTGTGGAATTGTTGTAAAATTGTAGAATTACATATTTTTTATTTTTATAGTGTTTGATAGACATACCGGGATGCCCGAATGACTATTAAACCCTAAAGTAATTCTCGGACATGGTTTTGTGAAATCGGTTATGTATGGATTCAATGTAAGTCGTCAGGACGATTTGTCGAGTTTTATTTATCTTGTCATAATGGTAAAATTAAAAAAAAAATTACGCGATGAATAGTAAAAGTCAAATAGTCAAAAGTGAAAGTCAAAGGTCAACTTTAAAAAGTCAAAGGGTAAAATAGTCATTTTACCTTATGAAAAATTTATGGGTTGCTACAATACGGTCCATTTCAAACCTCACCTAGCCCACTCTACATCTGGATCCAATCTCAATACAATATTCGGTCCAACTACTACCCTAAAACTTTGGGTATATAAGCGAACATACCCTAATTTTTTGGTAATAATCCTAACCCCAATCACATGTTTGTCCGTCCTCTCATCTCAACAAAACGCTCTCAAAAAAACACTTAGATCTGATACTAAAAATTCCCATATTACTAATCAAAATTACTCCAAATCAATTGGCTTATCAATAAAAATCAATCTCTCATCTCATCATAAAATACCAGTCATCAATTGATTCATTCACCAAAGTACCTTCGTTCTTTGAGCTCACCACAGGGATGGCTTGAGCTATGGAATCGGCCTGAAGGTCTAACCATGGCACTTAGGTAGGTAAAAAATTTGAATTTATCGTTTTTGTCTAAGTTAATTTGCAACGAATCAGAGAAAGGTATAACACAGTTGTTATTTTCTTTTCTTTAAATTCGGATAGTATCAAAGGTTTTAGATCAATGATGTATTCGTTCTTTTGTGTATAGATCTTTTAAGATCTATGTGTTTGGTGAACCACACACAAAAGGAACGAGGCTGAGATCGGATACATATCTTCTTAGAGTTTTGTTGAGTTAATCATTTTAGATCAATGATGATTATGTTTCATTCGATAGCTTGACCTTTGGTCTTGAAGTAACTTTGATTACCAAAAAATGAAATATGGCTAAGATCGAGTCTTGATGTATGAGATCTGTGATGATATGGTTTCGTGTGATAGACCCAGGATGGTCTTGATGTTTTCCTTTTTAAACATGAACAATCTGAGATCTTTGAGACTTTGTCGGTCTTGGTAGATCTAGATGAGTCTTATCTTGGATATGTGATGATGTGTCTTGATGTTATCTTTAGTAACACTCGATATAGACTGAGGTTTGTGGTTATTTAAATATTCTTGTTGCTTTGAGTCTTGAGTGTTTTGATGGATGTGAGATTGGATAGGATAGATAGTGTATTTGTTATTCGGTTTTGAATCATGTTGAGATCTATGAAGAAAACGTGTTTGCCCTTTGGGTTGTAGGCCAAAACGCGTATCTGAGATCTTTGATTGTTGGATCACATGTGGACTTAGAAATGGGATAGATAGATAGTGATGAAGGATTTGTCAAAGATGTGTTGATGTATTTGGTAATATGCATCTCGAATGCCTCTTCTTCTAATTTTTTCTTGTAACAGTTCTGGTCATGAGGTCAAGGTCTTGTTTGAGTCTTGTACAAGCTGAGATATTGAGTTTTCCAGTACATAGGTTTTGTGGTTATGGTCCTTAAGCATTTTATCTTTTCTGCTTTCTGTCAAAACTCAACAATCTGCAAAATTGGTTTTCAAAATGCCTTCAACTGTCAAACCGCAGCAAGTCTTTTACCAAACCGCATTTGACCAGGTCAAAATGCATTTGACCGGGGTCAAACGCATTTGACCGGGTTAACAAGCATTTGACTAGGTCAACACGCATTTGACCAGGTCAAAATGCATTTGGCCTGGTCAAAATGCATTTGATTGTGTCAAAACGCAGTTGACCGGGTCAAAACGCATTAGTCTGTTACATCTTCCAAAACGTAGTTTTTCTTTAAGTATCTAACCGCAGTAGTCCAAATCACACTGTTACTGATTTGTCAAAACGCACATTCTGTCAAACCGATTTAGATCAAACCGCAACCATAAACCTGAAAATCGGATCTGAACTTTTTCATACATCAAACCGCATAGAAGAATATGACCTTCTGGCATAAACCGCAGCCAAGACGTACGCTTTTAGGGGGTCATTTAAGCCCTAAATCGACCACTTTTATGTCCGTTACTACTTAATTTTGTTCCTTTTTTCTTTTTAGGTCTCTTGGAAGCAAAATGTTGGAATGAAGCATATTTGGACGAAAAGGAATAAATAAATGATGAAATTGGCAAAGTTAAGATCGAAGCCTATCAAAGCTGATCAAACAGTACCTGACGGCGTCCAAAACAAAGGGCGACACCGTCCCTCTATGATGACTTGATCAAATCATGCCCCAGGAGGCTCAGTGGAAATTTTGTTCACATAACCTGACGGCGTCACGTTGTAAAGAAGAAGGGCGTCATTCAGAGTTTTCATCTCAGACGGCCGAGATCTAGAATCAAGACGACGTCCCAACTAAATAATGACGGCGTCACAACTCTATGGTGACACCATCCCATCGATGACTTGGCCCAGACGAAACCTTAATGACGGCGAGCTGACGGAATCCCATGCAAAAGGTGACGCCGTCGCAAGTGTAAATCTATATATAGAATTCGATTTTTCTGCATTTAGGGAGGTAGACTTTTGGAGAAAAAACTCTAATTCGTTTGTAGTCCGATTTGGACAGTATCTTAGGGTCCCATACCTTATTTTACATATCGAGATAAGTCTTTTAATGAAAAGTAACATTATGTCTATCCCTTATTCAATTGATTGTGTGTATGCTTGCTTGTTTACCATGTCTAGCAAAATTTCTTGTGTGTTTGCTTAGATCTATAAAACCTAGTTATTGATTAATGTTAGGTTGTTTCTTATCTTAATTGTAAATTGGCTTAGGAGTGCAACTAGGCATCTTTCGTTGTATTTAATGATTGAGTATGCTTTATGAATATGTGGCTTATGAATGAAATAGCCTAGGCTTGCTGATTTCGTATGTCATGCCCGAGAGATAACCTCAAAGAACTAGAGACTACGCATACCCTATGACCTTAGGAATACAACGCGTTAAGATAAGGTGTGACAATTCAACCGACCAATAAAAGATAACTAGGGAGTAATAGCATCTAGGTAAACACATTTTATTCATCATACGAGCATACATCAATTAGACATAATACTACCCGTAGTAATAGATAATTAGATAATTAGATAAGTAGAAGTAATTGGTAGAAGTACCACCCCCCTAACCAATTGCCCCGAGAGTTTTACCTTAGCTTTCCTAAAAACCTTAAAAATATATAATAAAAAAAAATAATCATCCTCAACCCGCACCTTCTCGTCATATATTTCTTACTAGCATTCCTATTCCTCTAGAGAACGATATCAATCCCCGAGGCTTACCCAATACTACACTACAACGATTAGGTTCACGATTAGGTACACGCATCAAGTTTTTGGCGCCGCTGCCAAGGAATAGAATAGCTAGTTATATCTCTATCTCGTTTAGGTTCCCTTGCTTGATTCCTATCAAGTAAGATTTTTTTCTCATTTTCATTAGCTTCCTTGTAGTCTATCCCCCTTCTTTGTGTTTGTGTTTATTAAACCCTTTTCATTTGTCACTGTGGCAAGTGAAGTTGCATTCGAATCATTAACAAATGAGGAACAATTGTATTTCATAGATAGAATTGCTTCTTATTGTTCTGATGAATTTGTGAGTTATCTTAGAGATATTAAAAAATCATTGTTACGATCAACTCCTTTTAGTGCAACCATTTGGAAATTTTTTGAGAAAAGCTTCCTAAGCGTAACCCATAGTATGAATGAAGTCAAAGGCTTGTCTACATCACAATTTGAGGAAACAAATAAGGATGATTTGTCCAACCTTAGGCACCATGTACAAAAAGACATAAATTTTAAGAACATGGAACCTAAATTCGAACATGATTGTGAGATGGTTAGAGTAGAACTACCTAGTTGTATGCGTGAGATAGATTTCACCAAAAGATATGACACGCGTGAGGAATCCTTTAGGCAAATAGAAACATAGTAGTCAAGTTTTTGAGAACAATTCTTATGAATCGGACCAAGAACTTGAAATGGCTAAATAAGGATTTGAGATACTTAGGAGTGTATTTGGGTTAGATCATACTAAAACACATGATGAACATATAGGAGATCTAGATATAATGGAGTATGAGGTGGAAACTCCAAGCCCACAAGCCCTACCATCACTTGAGGAACACACACCGCCTATAACTTACCCGGAAGAAGTAGAAGAGACTATAGGAACCCCGATTGATATAGAACCTTTGGACCAAACACCACTAGAGAATGTAGGTTTAGATGCTTGTTGTCATGACCTCTCTCTTAGTCGTAGGAAAGTTCCTAATTTTGATGAACCGGAGCCTCAACCAAAAACCTTACCCAATTTTCCGTCTTTAGATGTGAATATAGGAATTGAATTAGGCCCAAATCCACCCATCAAAATAAATAGTCCAGGTAGTTTCTTGATAAAGGTAGTAGACTCTAGGCCATGTAGAGTGGAAGCTAATATAGGAGTAACCCATGAACTTACACACTTACATCATTCATTTATGGTTGATAACAAGAAACATTAGGGGTTTAAACCGGGTTTATTAGGTCAAGACGGATCCTTAACTAAGAATCTCTTTAAGTTGATAGAAGATGGTCTATTTTTAGGAGAAAGGCTTGATTTACCCGCTACACCAATTGAATTAGGTAAGTTTAGTATGATAGGAGCACACTCTTTTAGGCATATAAATTACCCATCACCTTCTCCTCATGTGGCATATTTCCACCTTAAGGGTGTGTATCGCTACTATCACCCGCACTTAAACTTAAGTGAAGGGAAAAATTCCCCTTTATCCGTTAAATAAGGGTAGAGTCAAGCTCGTGACTCGAACAAAAACAAGCGCTTCTTGGGAGGCAACCCATGTTTATTTGTTTGAATGTTTGTTTTTAATTTTTATCTGTGTGTTCATATATCTTTTTCATTATTGTTTATTCTCATGTTACACTTTGTGAAAATGCTTTATTTTGTTTTTAACTTCGTCTTAATTGCATATAAAGGTATTTTACAAAAATATAAGTGTAAGGAAGATCACATATGTTTTTAAGAACATGAACATGAGATTAACAATAATTTAAATTGTATATATATGTGTGTTTGTGAGAGTCAAATGCTTGTATCAAGTCATAATGGATGTTTTGCAGAAAATTTTCCAAGTTTTAATGAGGAAATTTTTCTAGAATTTTTCCAGAAAACGTACCAGACCCTTTCTGCCAGGACAACCTGACAGCGTCAGGATTAAAGCCTGACGGCGTCAGGTTATGTAGAAACAGAATGCTCAAGTTCCGTTTCCTGTCTAACTTGTGATTTTTGGAAACTTCCAATTCTTAATTTTCCAGAAAAAACTGCAAACATCCATTCCACAAGCATTATATCTTATTTTCTTTGTTTTCTACGTCTGGAATTACATCTTTTTTTTATTTTTCTTTTTTCGGTTTGATGCTTTGGGTTTTCGTTTTTTTATGAGTGTGCAGGTTATTTTGGGCAAGGAGAAGAAACACATATTGGATGAAACTTATTACTCACGCATTCTTCTTGGAAAAAGAATTTAACCGCAACTTCATACATATCCTACAGAGCTAATCATGGGAGTACTAGTTTCTTTTCCTTACTTACCTTCCTTTATCATAACTTTGATACTTTTGGGGAACATTGGGGACAATGTTCAGTTTAAGTGTAGGGAGGGAGAATAAAACGTGAACTTAGAAACTATTCACTCACTTGATTATTTATCTTGTCCTTGGTAATTTGTGTAATAAACTATGAGAAATATTTATTTGGGCAATTTTAGCACCAAATTTAAAATTTTTTATGACATGTACGAGCTAAACTTTAGTTTTAATAAAGCATCTCATGGATAGGAGTTATATGACTAGCACAAAAACCGTTTACCACTCAAATTCCACCCCAAAAATGTGAGGTTCACCCCTAGATCTTTAGGAATAAAAGCATTCACCTTTAACGCTTAGAGAGTGTACCGGTAGTATAATAGATTCTAGTGTGTAGTTAGGAATAACTAAGTGATAAGAGGCATTAGGATAACCCTTGTTTGAAACTTGTATTATAATTATTTCTTCCACATCGGTTGAGTAATTAACCCACACCCTTGCGATGTACTCATCTTTAGTATATGATACCCCTAGTTAACCCCTCAGAGCCTATCCTTTTTGCGGTTCTCGTGATGTTTTGGTGTTCTTATGGGTTTTGACTCTTCTAAACAAATTTCTTTAACATCTCTTTTATGTATTTAGATTGATTAAAGAAGATACCATCTTCTACTTGTTTGATTTGTAGACCAAGAAAGAAACTTAATTCTCCCATCATACTCATTTCAAACTCGTCATGCATGATTTTAGAGAAATCATCACACATTTCTTGACAAGTAGATCCGAATATAATATCATCCACGTATATTTGAACAATAATTATATGTGATTCCTTTTTCTTAGTGAAAAGTGTATTATCAACTAACCCCATGGTGTAGTTGTTTTTTATTAAAAATGACTTGAGTCTATCATACCCAGCTTTTGGGGCTTGTTTAAGACCATAAAGAGCATTCTTTAATTTATACAAATGTTTAGGTTTTTCGAAATCGATAAAGCCCGGAGGTTGAGCTACATAAACTTCTTCATTAATAAAACCATTTAGAAAAACACTTTTAACATCCATTTGAAAAAGCTTAAGATCATTAGCACATGCATAAGCAAGAAGTATTCTTGTAGACTCTAATCTAGCCACGGGGGCATAGGTCTCATCAAAGTCTATTCCTTCTTGTTGATTATACCCTTGGGCAACCAGTTTAGCTTTGTTTCTAGACACTACACCATTTGCATCTAACTTGTTTTTATATACCCATTTAGTTCCTATTACGGTTTCATTACTAGGTGGAGGGACACGTGTCCAAACATCGTTAGAAGCAAGTTGATTTAACTCTTCTTGCATAGCCATTACCCAACTTTCATCTTTTCTGGCTTCTTGTGTATTCTTAGGTTCTATGGTTGAGACAAAACAAAATAAACTACTTTGGTTTTGGACTTGAGACCTTAAGTTTCTTTCATTTAACTTTCCTATGACCTTATCGATGGGGTGATCTTTAGACTCTTTAATATTGATGATTTCATTGTTTAATGTGTGACAATCGGTAATTTTCCAACTATTAATTTAATAATAAATTATTATTTATTATTACCTGAACGTTTTGGAGCAAGCATTAGCTCACTTCATATAAATAAAGGAAGTTATCCCACACACTGGAACATTTTAAACTACCAAACATTATCAGAAAAGGCATATTTTTCTATTTTCTACCCAACTTTGAGTTTCAAACTCAACAACGAGAAGTTATCTCACTTTATCGAAAACATGAGCTCGCACACGAACCGACCAATAGAAAGTATGGTATTAGTCTAATAAACACATTTTTGAACCAGTATTGATGTTTTTATATTTATTTTAGAGTAAATTGCATTTTTGGTCCCTAAGTTTTAGCCAAATTACAGGTTCAGTCCCTAAGGTTTCGAAAATGCAACGGTGGTCCTCATTTTGAAACGTTTGCTGCATGTTTGGTCCCTGATCAACATCAAATGACGAAAATACCCCTGTCTTCTTTTGTTTCTATTTTCTTTTCATATTTCTTACACAAATGGTCCCTGTCTTGTGCTGGCTACACAAAATTCGTCCCATTTTCTTTTTTTTATTTTTTATTTTTTATTTTTTAAATTAAGTATTACAATTAGTATTATTTTTTTAATTCAAAAATATTCGAAAAATGATCAAAAAATGTTAAAGATATTCCAAAAAAAATTAATTTTTTTTTACATAATTTTTTTTTAATTCGAAGAGAAAAGTTCAAAATATATTCGTCTCTTTACCTTTTTTTTTCGGATTTTTACGTTTTCGTTTGTTTTTTTATGTTTTCGTCCATTTTTTTACGTTTTCGTCCGTTCTTTTTACGTTTTCAACTTTTTATTTTTATTTTTATGTTTTTGTCCGTTTTTTTACATTTTCTTCTGTTCTTTTACGTTTTAGTCTGTTCTTTTACGTTTTCGTTAGTTGTTTTGCATTTTCGGCCTTTTTCTTGTTTTCGTCTCTTTCTTTTACGTTTCGTCTAACGTAAAAAAGACTCTTTACGTTTTAGTCTAACGTAAAGAGACGTTTTACGTTTCGTCTAAAAACGTCTCTTTTTTTTGTGCGTTTTCACGTTTTTACGTTTCGTCTAAAAGCGTCTCTTTTTTTTTTACGCGTTTCGTCTAAAACGTCTCTTTTTTTTTTTACGTTTCGTCTAAAAAGCGACTCTTTTTACATTTTTTTACGTTTTTAACAGTTTTTTTTTCGTTTCGTCTAAAAATCGTAAAAAAGACATTTTTTAGACAAACGTAAAAAAAACGTAAAAAAACGCGACTCTTTACGTTAAAGAAGAAAAAAAGTCTCTTTTTACGTTAGGCGTAAAAAAAACTAAAACGTAAAAGAAAGAAACAAAAAAAAAGCGAAAATGCAAAACAACGGAAACGTAAAAGAACAGACTAAAACGTAAAAGAACAGACGAAAACGTAAAAAAACGGACGAAAACATATAAATAAAAATAAAAAGTTGAAAACGTAAAAAGAACGGACGAAAACGTAAAAAAATGGACGAAAACATAAAAAAACAGACGAAAACGTAAAAATCCGAAAAAAAACGTAAAGAGACGAATATATTTTGGACTTTTCTCTTCGAATTTAAAAAAAATTATGTAAAAAAAAATTAATTTTTTTTTTGGAATATCTTTAACATTTTTTGATCATTTTTCGAATATTTTTGAATTAAAAAAATAATACTAATTGTAATAGTTAATTTAAAAAAAAAAAAAAAAAAAAAGGGAAGAATTTTGTAAAGCCAGCACAAGACACTAAGACAGGGACCATTTGTGTAAGAAATATGAAAAGAAAATAGAAACAAAAGAAGACAGGGGTATTTTCGTCATTTGATGTTGATCAGGGACCAAACATGCAGCAAACGTTTCAAAATGAGGATCACCGTTGCACTTTCGAAACCTTAGGGACTGAACCTGCAATTTGGTAAACCTTAGGGACCAAAAATGCAATTTACTCTTTCTTTTATAAAAACACACTCGAAAACATATTTTACACGTTAACCATTTTCAACGTGTGGCGGAAATATTTTAACTCGCGATTAAAACGTAAATGAAATACCAAAACTTTCAAGAAGTTCACATTTTAACTTCCCACTCTATTTTAAACTTGTTTTATGCAACCAAACATGACAAGACTCGATTATATACATGTACGTATATACGTTTTATATTCTAACTACACACCAACTCAAATAAATATAAAGTTCATACTCCACTTTTATTACACATTGAGTATTTTACTTTCACTTCAAACACACATGCATTGGACTACTATGTTTCCTTTCCCTTTTGACAACCGAACACACAAGCTCTAAACCTCCTTCATATATAAACGACCCATTATTCTCACTCGCTCTATCTCATTACACTTCAAAATATTTCAAAGTTACAAACAAATAGATGTATTCCATAAAATAATATAAGAATTGAGGGTGGACACATCGTAAAACATGTTTCTTTCTTTCCTCCTTTGACCTACTGTCATACGCAAGCACACACACTTCTTTTTCTTCTCCTTTTCTTACGTGTAGTAATAAACCAAACAAGTACTAAGTCTTGTCCTTTCTCCTTGTGTGTACATAAACGAAACTACATATGTCAAACCATTTCCATTTGTTTTTCCTAACTCTAAAACTAGTGGTATCCAAGGTTCTTGAGCAAGAAGTACACCAAGCCATAATTTTTCTCTTTTCTTGCTTCAATTCAGTCGAGAAAACACACCCCAACTTCACACTCAAATCTTTGAAGTACAACTTTTATCAATGTTAAAGACATACTCTCTCTTTCATCCTCATATAACCAAACTAAGACAAGCTTGAAACACACATTTATGGTATCATACACTCAAGAGTTCCGAGGGAAAACAAAAGGTGTTGGAAGCTAAAGTGATCGAGAGTCTCACCTTGAAGGCTATCGGGTCCACAGTTTGGAGGCAATTGGAAAGCTAGTCGATACTTTAGTTCTTCGGTCTCTTCTGTTACTCGTATACTCCCAATCGTAAGCAAACCCGACTCACTACTTGTTTTATATGAATATTGTTAGAAACAAGTTCTTATATTTTCAAAACTTTTGATATTTAATTTTGTAAGCTCTCGTTAAAATAAAGCACACATGGAAACTTTGCAAATTCTTGACTAATATGAACTAGATGCTTTATTCATGTATTAGTATGCTTATGTGGAGATTTTAAACGTAAAATATGGATATATGAACGTAAAATAAGCGAATAAGCACTTGGTTGCTTATTCTACTTTTTGGAAAGGATTTAAAGATTTTGAGAGCTTTTAACGTATCTCTAACATGTAAAAATGATCTACAAGAGATTCCATAAAAGTTTGGCTCAACCTTGGAAATATTTCGTATCTTGGCTTCTCTCGTGCTCATTTCGCTATTTTGTAAACTCATCGAACTCATTTGTACATACTATACACTCGACTCAACTGTTGAATACAAAACTCATTTGCAAACTTACAACTTAGCATGTGTTTAATATGAAAACCACTTGAAACAAGAACATGCACAAACTCAGTTTTGAGAAGAATGAGATCGAACATAAAACATTCACATGCAATCACGCATGCTCAGTGTACTGAATAGGAGCTTTATTTACAAAATGAATACAGTGACTAACCCTTAAATATGCATGCGTAGCAACAATGACACAAAGGGACTCGTAGTCCAGTGGTAAGCTTGCTCACTTTCCTCCCAACAGACCTGGTTTCGAATCCCTTGGCTGTCACTTTTAAAGTTTTACTAGTCGGATACCCGCGCACAGCGGCGGCGATAAGTAGAGTTATATGTGTTTGCTTACCCGTTTAGTGAATTCGTTTCACAACACTTCGAATGTATATGTGTTAGTTGTAAGTGTTTGTTTGTGTTACCCGTAGCTTTCCCGCGACATCATTATTCCCGCATATAGAAATACCCTCGCAATCTCTTATGCGTCAAACACTACCCCAAAAGTATATGATTTTGACGAATCAAGATTATATTGATTGAAATAAATGAAATAAAGGTTAAAGTTGTAAAAATTTGAATTAAAATAAAATAAACCCATTAAAAATATAAAACTAAAAACTCATAAAAATATATATCAAAATGGATGTTGAATTAAAGAGCATAAATTTTTAGAAAATATGGTGAAATTAGATTATAAAAAAAATAAGTAGATAAAAAGATATTTTAATTTAAAAATAAAGATGAATTTTTAGTTGAGAAATGAGACATGTCATTTTATAATTGAAGCTCTTTATCTTAATTTTTAGTGGTCAGGAGTTAGGTTTGAGTTTGTTAGAAGTTAGGTTTGGAGTTTGTTAAGAAGTGACACATGTCATCTCATGATTGGAGCTCCTTATCTTAATTTTTGGTTAGAAAAACTCTTTCCATAATAAGCAAGTAAAAAAGTCTGAATTTTTATGCCTTCTAATTTTAGAAGGCCTAAATGCATAATAAACTAGTATAGATTGTTACTTTCTTTTGCAATTTCCTCGTTTTGACAGTTTAGCCCCTCAACTTCCAAAGAGTTGTCACTTTCTCTTAACACTCTAATAATTCTTGTAATTTACAACTTTAGCCCTCAACTTTGAATACTTTGATATCTTTATCAAAACTTCCATTTTATAAAACTTTTATAAAAGTCTTTTAAGTTGTACACTTAACACTTTTCATCCTAAAACTTTTGTGAGATAATAAATTCATATCATTTTACCACTTTTGTTAAATAAATACGTTTAACACATATTTGAATTTGACAACCGCATTTGCGTAAATATTAAATAATATAATTGTCCAAATATATTATTAGACTGCGACTTCAATAAATTTATACTTTCACACCTCGAAACCAAACGAACTTGATAAATACCATTCGACTTGTATTTATTTATTATTCGATAACACTTGAGCCAATTATTCCATGAGCCAATACTTACAAATATTTTCATAACTACATTTTTATGTACGTCGCTGATCTAATTAACTTGTGAAACATCCACATAAAGCTACAGTAACTCAAAACAAATGAAAACATTTTTGTTTTCTTTAAACTTTAAGCATTTTTAAGTTCCAAGTATATGGAACTCTTGCCTTTAAACTTTAAGTATTTCAAGAACGAGAGCACTTGTAAACATTCAAATAATGAATTTGAATTCAAGACTTCGACTAAAAACCATACCATACTTATCTAGGTTGCGTGTCGGAGCCGTGCACATTTGCTACTTGATTTATTCTCATCCAACGACTACTGAGGTGAGTTTATAGCCCCATACTTTTACTTTAATTTGCTTTGCAAAACTTGGGGTGAAAAACATGCAAAACTCTTTTATGGACTAAAACTAAAACTCTTCTGTAACCACTATTACGAGATAGCCTAAGATAACTGTTTCCACAACTTGCCCGCCTTTCATGTACCATTAATCCCTGCGGGGAGCGCGAGTGTTAGCCTCCATCCGGGTTGGTCGCTCCAACTTGCTCCGGATGTATACCATGTCGAAACACAAGTGTTGACGGAAACACACACTTGCTAAGCGCACCATAAACCATATTGACATGCTACTTACACGCATGCGGAACTGTTGTAGTTTGGTACATGAGCTTAGAGCTTGAGTAATAGACAAAACTTTTACTTGAATGACTTACTACATGCGGTGTTTTGAGTGCATTTCTGCTTATAGCCCAAACTTGATTGCTTTAATGTTTTACTATAAACCTATAAAATCACCAGCTTTAAAGCTGAATTTTAGCATATTTTTCAGGTGTTTGATGTTATCTTTTCTAAAGGAAAGCAAGGCAAGGGTTGACACGGAATGGTCATAGACTACACTGATGTATTTGGGACCAACTTTTATTAATAGGCCTTATTTCCGCAACAATTAAACTTTTGTAAACTTTATTATTTTATTAATAAAAGTTATTAAACGGGTTTTAAAATCCGTTCTCTATTATTTGTGTTGTGATACCAATTGAGTGGCGCCCTCGAGTTTTGGGGGTGTTACATAATGGTTCATCTTCTTTGTTTGTATTTTTTTTTATTTCCATGGCTTCACTTTCGACTATCTCGTCATCGAAAAGAGGTAGGGTAGGTTTAGGTGGACTCTCATCGAATTTTACGTTTAATGACTCTTCAACCTTCATTGTTTCTTTATTTAATATAACATAAGCTTCGCTATTAGGAGAGTAACCTAAAAAGATACCTTCGGTTGATTTAGGATCAAATTTAGTTAGGTAATCTTTAGTGTTAAGTAGAAAACATTTGCTACCAAACACTCTAAAATGTTCTAGCGTAGGCTTTTTGCATCGAAGTAACTCGTATGGAGTTTTACCTAAAAATGGTCTAATTAAGACTTGGTTAAGTATGTAAGTTGATGTATCAATGGCATTGCACCAAAACTTTTGAGGTATAGATTTAACATTTAACATGGTGCGACTCATTTCATGTAGGGTTCTATTCTTCCTTTCAAATACCCCATTTGATTGTGGAGTGCAAGGAGCCGAGAACTTGTGAGTAATACCATTAGCGTCACAAAAGGCTCCATATTGCACATCATTATCAAATTCCTTACCATGATCCGTTCTAATAAACACTATAGGACTTCCTAATTGTCTTTGGATTTTCTTACTTAATATTTCAAAGTAATCAAACGTTTCAGTTTTATACTTTAAAAATTTAGTCCATGTGTACCTAGAGTAGTCATCCACTATAACTAAAGTGTAGTAGTTGCCTCCATAACTTTGAATAGCGGATGGACCAAATAAATCCATGTGAAGTAATTCTAGACACTTAGTAGTAGAGACTATATTTTTAGCTTTGTGGCTAGCATGGACTTGTTTTCCTACGCTACAAGCATCACAAAAGTGATGTTCATATTTTAATTTTCGTAGATCTCTTACTAGATCTTTGGATGATAGCGATTGAAGAAGTCACATATTGACATGACCCAATCTTCGATGCCATAAGGTCGAAGTATCATCCATAGAGGTAAGACAAAGTTTGTCTTTAGGTTCATTACCGATTTGAATGACATAGAATCAATGTTTTCTAATTCCTCTTCCTATAGTGATACCATTTTTTAATATCTTACTACCGGTTTCACTAAAAAGTACATTACACTTCTTATCACATATTTGTCCTAAACTTAGAAGGTTAAAGTTTAGGTTTTCTACGTGACACACATCGTTAATGGTTAGAGATTTGTTAGAAATCGTACCTTTACCGATGATTTTGCTTTTATTATTTCCAAATACCACATTTCCTCCATTGAAGGATTCATATGTGGAGAATAAGTCTTTATTACCGGTCATGTGCCTCGTGCACCCACTATCCTTGACACATTTATCCGGATCTAGGTCGACCTTTAAGAACACCTAAGAAAACAAATAACTCAAAAGTTTGATCCCCATTTGTTCATGGGTCCATTAGTGTTATACATTTCATTCATGTTAGACATATATGGAAAAGGTGAGTATGCATTCCATGGTGTAAAGTTTTGAAATGGAAAACCGTTTTGTACATTAGGATTCCATCCCATTTGATGGTAACTTGTCGGATAAACATTATTAGGTCTCCTTATAAATGTATTTGGTTTTTAAAATGATGGACCTGATTTTGTCTTGGGGGTGGTTGTCTAACAGTAACATGGGTTGGTTTCTTCTTATTAACAATAACAAAATTGGTTCCAGATGAAGTGGCTATATTATTACCACTTTTTGATGTTACAGACCCACGGATCCCTGATTTTGTACTAGACGGTTCCCTTTTCAGGGGATCTGCGGGATCCGTGACAATAGTTTCTTGTTTTTCTATTGCTTTGATGAATTGTGTTTCTTTATTTTCGCTAGTTGATGCATCAAGTTGCTAAATACCTAAACCTTTTTGGTTGTTTCCTGTTTTAATACTATCTAATATCATATCTAGAGTATTAGTACTCATTCTAGCAATCTTGAAATCTTGATTATCAACTAGTGTTTGAAGTTGAACACAAAGCTCACATTCCCCACTTGCTATCTTCCCCTTTTCTAAACGTTTTAATTTAGCTTTTAACTCAAAGACTTCCTTTTCTAAACGTTCATTTTGGTTTTTCAAAATATTGTTTTTGTTAACTACTTTTAAACTAATTTTGAAAAGTTTATCATATTCACGATGCAATGAATCATCATCTAATAATGAGCTACTATAATAGAGAGATTCGGGACGTACCTCGTTTGAGTCATTTGCCATGACACAAATTTCTTCGTCGTCCTCCTCGCTCATTCCCCACGAACCACTCACGAACGCTTTTTGTTCGTCACGTTTGGGACACTCACTAATGAAGTGATTAGGGTCCCTATATTTTAAACAAGCGCGTTCATCCCTTGCTTTCTTGTAGTCTTTACCTTTCTGGAACCCCTTCTTTTACTCATATGGTTGCTTGACATATCTTCCCTTTCTTCTAAAGAACTTCTTGAAATCCCTTACCGCCATGGCATACTCTTCGTCATCACTATCCCAAGAAGAGTTTTCTTCATCGCTTGAGATCTTCTTGGCTTTTAAGGAAAGAGATTTGTGCTTCTCTTTCTTTTCTTTTGAGGCTTCGGAATCTTTTGCTAGGACAAGCTCATAGACTTTTAGATTGCCTATGAGTTCGTCGAGAGTGAGGATTGACAAGTCTTTTGATTCTTCGATGGCTGTCACCTTTGATATCCAGTTAGATGGAAGTTCCCTTAGATATCTCCTAACATGATCACAACTAGAGAAAGACTCATCAAGTGCTTGCAATGATGTAATTATAGTATTGAAATTAGCAAAAGAATAATATATAGTATCCTCATCCAATATTGAAAATTGTTCATATTGTTGAACAAACAAATCCATTTTATTGTTTTTCACTTGTTGATTTCCTTGATGAGTTACAACTAAAGAATTCCAAATTTCTTTAGAGGTTTTAAGCATAGAAATTCTTTTGAGTTCCTTTTTGGGTAAAGCATTATATAAAACCATTTTAGCTTCACTATTTTTGGAATGATGTTTCTTATGATCATCGGTGAGTTGATCATGAGGTGTGTTTACTAAATTTCCAGTTTCATCTTTTATAGTGGCTTCAAAATCGCCTTCAACAATGATGTACCAAAGATCAATATCTTTTGATTTCACATACATTTCGAATCTATTTTTCCAATAAATAAAACCATTAATTTCAAGTAGTGGAGGTCGTTGCATAGATAGCCCTTCTTTATAATTTTCAGAACCCATAGTGATCGAAAAGTTTTTAAAATACTATTTACTTTAAAACTTTTGTAAACTTAGCTCTTGATGCCAATTGTGGAAAACTAGAAGGGGGGGGGGGTTGAATAGTTTTGCCAATTTTAACTTAGTTTTAAAAACTTTAGATTCAATGTTATGTGAAATCGTATGGACGGATAGAGAATATAGATCTATAAGTAATGCAAGTAAAGAAAGCAAGTAAAGTAAAGGATAGAAATGACACAAACGATTTATAGTGGTTCGGCTACAAGGACACCTTCCTTGCCCTACTCCACTCCTGAGTCACCTACTCGAGAGTTCAAGAACAATGTCAACAAACTCCTTCAACTCGGCGGAGAAGCCTTCACAACGTCGCTTACACTTTTTCCGGTATAAAGCTAAATACCGTGTCCTTAACACGGAGGACCAAACCAACACTACTATAACACAACAAATATGTGAAATATGAAATACAAGATCTTTGCTATAGAAATCTTATGGAGAAACAAATAAATCAAGGACCCCTTACTTGGATGACTTGTAGAAGCTCGTGATCTTGCCTTAGAGAAGGACCTATATGAGAATCACAATAAAAGAAAGAAGAACTACTATCTAGATCAAGAGATCTGAGATTAGAAGAATGAAAGAATATATGAGAGAGTTTGTAAGAAGAGGGGTAAGTTACAATGAGGAAATGTCTATCTATTTATAGGCAAAAACTTGCTACTGTTGCACGGATCCCACGGATCCCTTACATGAGGGATCCGCACAGTGTAAACTGAGAGATCGGTGAGACGCTCCTCATTATCCATGGGTTATGGGTCATGGGTCATGGGTCCTAGACTTTGGTCCATGGGTATCCGAGTAGATACAATGTATCTAGAAGATGCAATGCATCTAGTCAATGGGTTATGGGTTAGCTCCATGGGTTATGGATATGCTCCATGTGTATGGGTCATGGGTTATGGTTTTTACACATCCTAATAAACTATTACAATAAATGAATCATTACAACAATTTATATTATATGACTATATATGTAGATGCTTTACAAAAATAACATGTATCCTTATAATTTTACTTATGATAACTTTCTATTTGTTATCAACAAAACACAAAGAGATCTCTAAATATTAATAAACGTTTTTACGATTTATTTGTATTAACACACATTTTTAATCATCATACGAGCACACATCAATTAGACATAAGACTACCTGTAGTAATAGATAATTAGATAACTAGATAAGTAGATAAGTAGAAGTAATCGGTAGAAGTACCACCCCCAACCAATTGCCCTGAGATTTTTCCTTAGCTTTCTAAAAAACCTTAAAAAGATAAAAAAAAAAAAAAAAAAGAGAATCATCCTCAACCGCACCTTCTCGTCTTATATTTCTTACTAGAATTCATATTCCCCTAGAGAACAATATCAATCCCCGAGTCTTACCCAATACTACGCTACAACGATTAGGTTCACTGCCTAGATGGTTGAAAAACTTGCTCGACGAAAATGAAGTTCCTTTGACCCCGAACTCGCTTTGTACGCGCATCACCATTGATACTTTGAACTCTCATGGGTCCGCATAGATCCATGTGAAGGGTATGAAGAACTTCCATAATGGTATTGGCAGGTTTGGATTTATGGGCATACTTTTTGCTTTTTCCCAATTGACAAGCAGAACAAAGATTATCTTTTTCATATTTTAACTGGGCAAAGCTCTCACAAGGTCCTTTCTAGTAAGATCATTAATAGTGCCGAAGTTCAAGTGATTGAGTCGACGTTTCCATAACCATGATTTGGTCTCAAATGCCTTAGACAACAAGCAAATAGGAGAAGACTTCATCATATCTTCGATAGAGATGGTGTACAAGTTTTTTGAAGGCTACTTTGAGATCAAAATCACAAAATTGATCGACAGAGAACAGATTGTGCCCAAGTCCTTCTATATAATATACCCGGGAGACAACACTATCATCAAATACATAATCTCCATAAACCATAATTTCCCCAAAATGATTATTCCTAAATCTAACTGTCCTGATGAACTTATTCACGAAGTTCTTGAGCCGTTAGCGATCCCCAGTCATATGTTTTGAGCAGCCTGAATCCAAATACCATAGGACAATTTATACGACCTACATTTGAAAACAGACAAGAGTGGATAACTGGAAACATTGGATCCCCATGAGAATATGGGTTCTGATTGGTTAGTACAAGCAATCTGTAGACCTACAACATTTTAAGGAGCCATGATATTATTAGTGGGAGCTGCACTAGTAGAGGTAGTGGACCTAGTCACTGTGTATTGAGTTCTTAAAGGTGTGATTCTACCAGTGGGCTTCCATTTCTTATTAGGCACTGATCTAGACAATGAGGGACAAAGTTCACTAATTTTGAACTTATGAACTTCCATTGAAAACCTATACTAATAAACCTTTTCCCTGTAGGTTTCCAAGATTGCTTAACCTGTTTTGCATTATCTACTAGGGATTTAACAGAATGCTTCAAATATGATACAACACATTCATCATGATTACCAGAAATTAAACATTCATTACATGTTTTGCAAGAAGTAGCAGAATTCAAAATAATTATAGTACGCTTATAGCTAATACTAGAATCAACACGATTCATATTATTCAACTCAAACTTATTATTCATATGGTGGTCTTCTACTCTCTTCTCTTGATCACTTTTAGCTCTCGAGGTCCTATCTTGCTTTGTATTGCCTGAAGGCTTTGACCCACTAGCCTTAGTGTCACTACTTACTCCTGTAGAAGGGACGACGGGAATATTAGTTTGTTTTACTACTTTTTGCATTTCTGGTCTAGAAGTGTCGTGCTCTGAGACTTTAGAAGGCACATCAAAGGTAACATGCTTGACTTTAGGCATAGAAGTGGGTGACACTATTCTATCTCGCTGAGTACCAGATTTAGGACAAATGGCAATGACGTATTCTAAGAGTTCTTGAGATCGTTTGGCATACATGCAAGCATAGGCAACTGCACCATCAAGTGGTTTCTCTATTCTATTATCTTCGGCAATCTCACGGTGACCCTATAAACTATCCTTAAGGTACGAAAAATATGCTTGATATGCAAGTTCATTATTCCTAAGAGCAGGGGGAATATACAACACATCAATAGCATAATTATTACAAGTAGAAACCTTTGGAACAACATATTTGCAAGTGGGAATCCGCAATTTCCCTTTCATTAGACACTTTAGATTCTCAATTTCGTTAAGCAAAGAAGTTACTTTTTTAATGTGTTTATCATGATTGACCTTGACTGAATCATATAACTCTTTGTTTTGCAATTTAACTTTTGAATTTTCAGCCTGAAAACATTCATTTTCTTGTTGCAATTTATTGATGATGTTTTGAAGTTGGAAATTATGAGAATCTAAAGGCGGAGGTATCTGAGTGCCGACCACTTCACTCCTATTTCCATTCAATTAGAAAATTTGAGCTTTCAACTTTCGGATCGTGTTGCAGTGAGCTTGAATCCGTTCATCACGTGTGCTTATTTCAAAATATGCATCAAACTCAGGAGCATCCAAAGATATCTTGGCATTTGAGGTTTTGATTCTTTCTTCAATATGTTGATGTTTTAATTGTAAATTAAGATATTCAACTTCTAATTTAGAAAAATGCCTGACCATGTTGTCATGATAATCCTTTTCGATTTTGTCATGCAATTTTGAATTCTCATTCTCAAGCTCATTGATACGATATTGAGAAGCAGTTATGGCATAATTAGTGACAATATAAAACACACCCTGGGCATTGCATCTAGAAATCAAATTCTCATTAAGGATGTGAATGTTCTTTCTCTCAATCCCATTGCTTTTAAGCTCATATGCATTAATTCTAGCCTCGTTTTCCATTTCATTAAACATCTTTTTCATTTCTTTAACTTCAGTATCTAAGGCCTTTTGAATACCCTCGAATTGTTCATTTAATTGTTTAAAGAATGGAATAACCTCAGTAAGATAACACTCTTTTGTTTGCTCAAAAGCCTTTTCCCCTTCTGTAATGTTTGTTGGTGTGATTCTATTCTTACATGTTTTATCGAAATCAGCAAATAGCTGGTAAACTACGTATATGCTAATTAAGGTTTTGCTTTGAGTAGGAAGAGTTCTGGGCACTAAATGCATTGGTGTATTGGGAGGATACACTGTAGTTGCATGCAACTTCCTAAGGGGAGGATTATTTACAACAAGTTCTTTGGCCTTTCTCTTATCCATATCTAACTTCCAAAACACTTGTTTAGGGGTTAATTGAGTTTGAGCTTTAAACGTGACTAAGAATTTTTCCTTAGAAAAATCATGAGATTTGATATTTATTTTATGACTCACACAATTAGGTTCATTAAATTTCTTATCCATTTTCTCTATAGAGGCATTTTCTAACTCTATGTCCTCTTCAGTGTTCTGTACATAAGTTGGCTTTTTTTTGGGCTTAAGGATCTCCCTACCATCATAAATCACTTCTTAAGCCCTTTTGGCTTTCTTAAGATACACAGGATTTGGGTCTTCTACAAGGCTTATACTGTGTTTATCACTTAATACTTTGTGCTTTGAAATCATGTAAGCAGTTTGAATGGTGTTGCCTTGTAAGTAAAACTTATTTTCAAGCTTGTTCTTTAAAGTCTTAAGGTTGGAAAAATCATTTAGGAGTTTTGATTCCTTTTCTTTGAATTCTTGTTTAAGTGTTTTTATATTTTTTTGATGTTCTTGTTTTTGCTTAACAACTTTATAAAGTTTCTCTTGTAAGGAATTTAACTCTTGTTTTAAAGTTTATTTCCTTAAATTACTTTTAGTGATCAATGTACGCATTTGGCTATCCATTTCCTGCTCACGGGTGGTCAGCTCAAATTTAGCACGCTGTTCATAGATGGCAACTTGATCCTTATATATATATTAAGCTTAGTGGTCATGGAGTCATCAAGCACGTATTTAGTGTACTCATCAAACACATATTCATCATTAATGGCAGAAGATGTACCACTCGGTACAACAAGACTTTCATCGTGCTTCACATATTTACAATATCTGATTCAACGAATTCTGTTGGTTGTACTTTGTTGGGAATATTTTGATCATCAACCATATCATATAGCTTTAGTACCTCTGATATGACAGAAGAATTGGAGGGACCAGCTTGTTGAGGTGATGAAACCATGGGAGCAATATTAGCCATGAAAATAGTGTGTGTCGTTTGTTCATCATCAACATCAGATTCAAAGGCATCATAGTCAGCAAACTGGAAGACACTGGGATTGTTCTGTGCCAAATCATATACTGGTTGTTCATCCACGTCAGCATCATATGTTTTGGCATTCCCATCAGCAAGAAACAAGAACTCTTCCTCATCCAACACTGTTCCACTGTCTTGAGCCTGCATCAGCAGCATCTTATCCCAGAAGTACTCAACATTCTGTGGACGTTTAGGTTAAGTGGAGTTCCTATCAATATTTCCCTCTCCTCCACAATTGTAACCATTAATCGCTTTGCCTTGACTTTGAACTTTAATCTTTCCTCTGTTCTGAGAACCCATATAACCAACTCCAACATTCCCTCGTGCAACATTACTTGGATTCACATTTTTCCTTCCTTGCACATTCTGAACCACAAACCTTCCATCTTCCACTGTAGCTTTATTGTGTGGGTTAGATGAGGTCCTAAGTTGGTGCTTGGTTTGGGGAAGTGAGGTTCTGGATTGTTGAACTAGTAGAGCAATTTGATTCGCAAGGTTTTCAATCAACATGTCTGTTGGGGTAAACCCTGAGTCTGGTATGGTAACTGATCGATCTAAGATAGTATGACTTGTGATGCTCGAGTGTTTAGCCTTACATTTGGAACAAATGCAACTGAGTCATTTGTTGGGTTTGCTGCTATAGTAGAATTGAATTTTTCTAAAATCAAACGCTCAATTGTAGCATGCTTCACATGTTGAAGTAAGTAGGCATACAACTGTTCATAGTTAGTGTTCCTCAACTTTGTTCAACCACTGCTAAAGAACAAATATGTGCCATTCGGGTTCATGTTGTTTACAAACTTTGAATTGAGTGGATATTTGGCATAGTCATATTGGATTTGTCATATCATTCACAAGTTTGTGAAACCTACATGATAATTGTATGCTCTCCCATGGGTTCATCTTGAAGTTCTCATTCATGATAAAGCTTTGACTCGATCTTCCTTAGTCGTGGGCTTCCGAGAGAAGCATCTTTACAATGTCCCAAACTTTTGCATGAGTATTGGATTAATCATTTTGTAAATGTCCTTGGTAAACCTTGAAGTATGATGTTTGAAGCTCTAATGTCAAAGATCATATCTTTTCTCCCTTATCATTGTGACATCATAAGTCCTTGGTCTATTCATACCCAGAGGACAAGTCCATCTCGCATCAGCTTAAGTTGATTCGGTACCATTTGGTAGTGGTCCTTCATCAATTGACTGAAAAATGTTAAGACCAATCTCTTTGCCCAAGCAATACAACCGGATTCTCTGTGCCCAAAAGTCATAATCAGTTCTATCCAAAGATAGGAAGGCATGTATTAGACCCAGCAGCTTGAACATCATCTGAAACGGTAGACATGATTTCTAAGTGCACGATATTTTACTACTCTTTGATTTAACCGAGAAATATAATCTTTCGCGATATTTTACAGAATCAAGAGGAAACCGTAGAACTCAAATCACAAGTGGTAAATCTCAATGGACAAATCGCAACAACCAAGTCACAACACAGTTAAATCGCATCACATGTAAAGTCGCAGAAGTACCAAAACGCAGGAACACAAATCGCAGTACTTGACAAAATGCAGCACTTGACAAAATGCAGGAACAAATCGTAGGACTTAACATGACGTAGAGACAAATCGCAGCACTTGACAAAACGCAGGAACAAAACGCAGGACCTGACAAAACACAGGGACAAATCGCAGCACTTAACAAAACGTAAAGACAAATCACAACACTCACAAAACGCAACGTGTCAAAACGCAAGATACCAAAACGCAATACACAAATCGCAGGTCGCTTTCAATAGTACAAGAACTATTGTCCTTTTGTCCTTTCCTAACAAAACGCAGCCTAATAATAATAATAAAATAATCAAATCGCATGCCATAATCTATCAAATCGCAGCCAGAAATAATCAAATCGCAGTGAGTAACCACCAAAATGCAGCTAAGTAGGATGAAATCGCTTCCAAGAAAAATACTTAGTGAGTCAAAATGCAGTGATGTACAACCAACTAAACCTTGCTTTTTCAATCAAAATCCACCACAAACAAGATGAAACAATTCTTCCAAACTTAAAACTAAACTAATATGATGATCTTAAACATAAAAGTACAACAGAAATGCAAACTTTACCACAAAATAAGATCAAAAGAGTGAAAAAATCTCTAAAATCATTCTGACCATAAACTTATGAATAACCAATAAAGAATCCAAGAACGCACAAAGTAGATGATCAAACCATGGCTCTTGATACCATTTGTAACATACTGGTTATCACACACAAACATACAAGTTATGGTTTGAATGGATGAAGTGTTTAGAGAGAGAAAGTGGAGAGAATTGGAACTTCTAGTAAGAGAAAGTAAATATGTATTATGAAGCTCCAACCTTTTACCTTGGGAGGTAGAAGGTATTTATAGTTTTTACTATATACGCCACCTACGGGGCTATGGATCAGGTATACAATGGGTAAAGACCCGTCTGTCGTCCATGGTGTTACTTAACTAACTATTTATAATAAATAAACGACTAAGACTACGAGCTTTCTAATGCTTACAAATACTTGAGGTGACCGAGTCTTTAACTATAACAAAGGTACTGCTGGTGTAATTGAAGGTACCGCTGCTTTGGATAAAGGAAAAGGTAAAGTGGAAGAGTCTGAAGAACCAAAGAAAGTGAAGAAGAAGGTTCTTACACTAATAGATTATGATGCTGAGGTTGCTACGAAAGTTCATGAAGCAGAAGTTTCCAGATTAATGGAAGAGCAAAGGATCATCAAAGAAAGAGAGGCTACTGATGAGCTTTCAGCAAAGTAGTTATATGATCTACAGAGAGAAGAAATTCATACAGAAGAAAGAGAAGCTGCTTTGAATGAACTGATTGATATTATCAGGAAAGGTCAGAAAGAAAAGAAAGATGCAAGACCAAAGCCACCAACAAAATCTTAGATCATACATCAAATAAAAGAATATTTCAAGCATCAAGACAACTGAAAAGCAAGTCAGTTGAAGGGAAAGTCTAATGTTGAGATTGAGAGGCTGTACTTCAATGCTTACAAAAAAAATCAGAGTTTTGTTCCAATGACTGAAGAAGAAAGATTTTAAAGAACAAAGAGATTTGCCTCAACTATGGAATCAGGAGCTGCAAAGAAACACAAGCTAGATGATGATGAAAAGAGACTGGATCAGCTGGTCATTCAAGAAGATGCAATTGATGCAGCTCCTCTAACTGCCAAGTTTCCCCTAATTGACTAGCAGATAGTATCTGATGGATTTAAGAACTACAGAGCTGACAAGATGTAATGGTATCAAAGGTAAATATCCATCTTTTGGCTACTTGTTGCATTTTGTTGATAGAGAAGATCTGGAAGCCCTATAGAAGAGTGTCAAGTTCAGATATGGCTCTACAAGACCCACAAGTACTCAAAATTGTTGTTCCCTATTCACTATCGTATAAAAAAAGTTAAGTACTTAAAACAAGTTAATAGTGAATCAATGACTGAAATGACATAAGTAAAATACACTGAATAATTTTCAACATAATATTCTTTATTTGAAATCAATCAAAAAGAATATATTACCCAAGTACTTGCGGAATAGTACTTGGGATTGAAATGACAAAGGGTTGTAACTCCTCAAGCTCAAAGCTAAGTCTGAGCACAACTACAATGGAACCACTGAAGCTATCTCAGGTGATCGAGTTGTATTTGAAGGAGTGAAAGATGGCTTGTGTATGTGTGTGTTTTACAATTCACAAGCTTAAATCTTTCACTCCATCACTTCTATTTATACAAGTATGAGTTTTAACTTTATCGTAAGTGACAAACTGAAAAGTTACAAAAGACAAAATACTGATGTATTTTGTGTCTGTTTACAAAGGCTATATTAAGTAAGAGACAAGGCTGCTTTCCATAAGTCGATGATGACACTGAGCCCGATAGTTAGCAATTCAGGGAAATTAACTTTGGTTGATAAGGACTTCGTCTTATCTGATTCAAACTTGTCTCGCCTTATCCCGCTCATTCTTTAGTCTTCATTACCTTCAGTCTTTCTACTTCATTTGTCTTCTCGTATAGCCGGTGAGGAGTTTAGGGATTCAGTGAGTTATTGTCATCACTCACTCGAATCTATCATCTTCTTTTGACTCATCTTCACCCTTTAAGTTCCGCCTTTACCGAGTGGTGAGACTTTTTCTTCGCCTCTTACCTGAGTATCTGAAGATGGCTCACTGAGAGACTATGCACTCATTGACCTATTAGTGTTAACGGCTAAACACTTAGGGTATTTTCTATTCAAATCCTAGACTTAAGGGGTTTGGGTATTTACCGAACCTAACAGTTTCTCCCTATTTGGATATACAAATAGCCTAGTGTTTGATCAGCAAATAATGAGCGTTGGCTTCTTACAAATGAATGTACTAATGAACATAATAAGGAACACTGAATATTTTAACAAAATATACATCGTTTATTGATCAATTACATAGTTCCTATCACTAGTACAAAAGATAAACCAAGATGTCACTCAATGTGGATTCCCAGTGCTTCAAGCTTTGGTTTCTTCTTGAGGAGTTTTTCTTTATCAGGGTACTCTCTTATCTTAGCATTCATTTAACACCCCAAAAATGATGGTCTGCAGCGGAAGAAAAGGTTACTAGGGTGCAACTGGATTGGTACCACAATACAAAGTATAAAACAACGGTTTAACTTGAGAAATCTCATTTCATAAAGATTTATGTTTACATCTTTCAAAATGTATATTGTGGAATGTAGCCCATAAAAAGAATTTAAGCGGTCCCAAAGTTATATCAGAGTCTTCTATAACCATTCCATGCCAATGCCCAAGCGCCTCCAAAGTTTAGCTATCACCTGAAATCCTGAAAATGCATGCTAAAAGTGTTAACACAAAGGTTGGTGAGTTCACAGGTTTTTAATACACAAGTAGTTTCCAAAACAGGAAAATCAATTGTGTCACAATTCTCAAATTTCGGTCATTTCTTAAACTCAATATTCATCATATTAGTTCATACATGAATTTTCACTTCACATTAAACGCGTAAATTTTATATTAAATAAACGTTATCGCGTGAGTTATTATCTTGAATATTTAATCCGTTACTTTCAAAAATGATCCCGACGTATTTTTATACTTACATTTAGTTGTAAAAACTATATTTTGAGTTTAACTAGTGTTTTGAATTTATTTGGTATATAAATCGTTAAAGTTATATAATTACGACACTTTTCTTAAAAATTACTCGATAATTATTTTATCACTCAAACTTCACAAGGAATGTATTTTACAATTTTTTTATTATCTCATTACACTTTACTTTGAACTATTAAAAATTTCTTTTTCCTAAAACTACCTAAAATACACTAATGTAAATATAATTCTACAAGCTATTATTACCTAGAAATTTCACTTACATTTCTTAACAAGTATACATAATATAAAAGAAAAAAAAAATTTGTATTATTGAAAAACATCCCCCATAACCGCCATGGGGAAAGGTGAAAGCATTTAATGTTTAGTCATTTTTTTCTTACTTGGTTAAAAGTATACTCCAAGACTTCATTTTCTCATTCATTTCATTTGTCAAGTCAAGAAAAACTTTTTCTTCTCTCTTGGGGTTCTTCCAAAACCGGTTCTACATCAAAAATTAGCAAGGGATCATCATTTTTCAAGTTCAAGCATAATCACAATCTAGTATACACTCTTGTTTAGGTTTTGAAATAAAAACCAAGAGTGTTTAGGCTAAACCTTGTTCTTTGCACCTCATCATATTAACTTGTAAGCATGTTTCTTTCATTTTCATGTTTCCTTATCATTTCATATTCATCTTTTCATTTTTGGAGCAACATGCAAGACATATGTGATTTATACCATTTTTACTTGATTTTAGAGTATATATATATATTTGGTCATCCTATAATTATCCCCTTGGTATACTTTGGTCTTGATGATGTCTAGGAACCCATGACACCCTAAGAAGGTGTATGGTAGGATTAGATTAGTTTTGGAGTTGATTTGAAGGGATTAGAATAGGTTTTGTCCGAGAAAAACTATTTTCGATAAGTATATAAAAGTGTTCTGTCCTTGTTTTGTTTTTCTGGAAAATCCGACAGTAGGCACGAAATTTTGGCCTTGATATTTAGAAAATATACTTTAAAACGAATCCGTGGCCGCTTGAACGGATTAAAACGGAGTTATAACGAAGAAGTTATGAATTTTTCAAGTTTGACAACGATATATACATTTTCTGAAAATTTCAGCATACTATTTTTATTTTGTACGAGTCAAAAACGAGCCTTAAGCTTCATAAATTATTTCGACTTGTCAAAAATATATTAGTATACTTTGATACGAAGCTAAGGACATATAATACGTAGAAAACGGATTTGAAACGACTAAGATATACACGTTTCATAAACTTGCCGTAACTATTATTTTTAGAAAAACTATATTATTTTTTCGAGATAAGTGTTACGTAACTAAATCACCATATTTAACCTCTATTATCTTTATGTTCGAGACCTTTATGACGAAAACTCCTTAACTGAAACTTCTAGATTTCGATACAAACTTTCCAAAACTGCCGAAGTTCGCTTTTCTAACGATCGACGTACATATTCAACGACTAGTTTTTCGGAGCCCTTTTTGTCACTTTCATGAAATTTCACCGACATTGTTTTACTTAATCTGCGAAAAGTGATAATTTCACCATAAATCATTACAAAACCATTGTAGGATGACATTTTGACGTAAATACTTGTAAAGTGATTTTTGAGTGGTCAAGACGTCAAAAGAGTATTTCGACGATAAGTATTATTTTCAAAACTCACAAATGGTATAAATATCATCCGAATTGCGTGCATAACATTACATCGTGACTTATTGTATATCATATCATTCATAATAGGTCAGTTTCGAGATCCCCGCTACATTTCGGTGTAACCACTTTTGTCGTCACATCTATTCATCAAGTGAGTAATCACATCCCCTTTTTACCATTTTTAATATATTTTGGGGCTTAAATGCATGAACCATACTTGAACTAAATTGATTCCTACTTTTGTGAACTCTTTTGACTAGAACTTATGAACTTGAATCAAATCCTTGAACTTAATTACGAAATTATGACTAGTTGGAACTTGTTGAACCGTACATGTTAGGACCTTGACCTAAAGTCTCCCCATGTTCGAGTATCACTATAAAGTCTCCCTTGTTCGGTGCATCACTATAATTCTCGCCTTGTCGGTGGAGTGTTCACATAATTCTCGGCCTTGTCGGTGGAGTGCTCAATAATTTCTTTAATGGTGGAGTGTTCTCAATAATTCTCGCCTTAATGGTGGAGTGTTCTCAATAATTCTCGCCTTAATGGTGGAGTGTTCTCAATAAATCTCGCCTAGGTGGTCGAGGGACAAAGGAGTCTCCTTGTTGAGCAAAGGCAAAGTCTCCCATGTTCGGAGCATCTTTAAATTATTATATACCTGGTACTATATTGTGAACTATTTTGACTACTTGATACGCTATATTTTGTGCAATGGGTTGTGTACACACGGGTTGCAAGTTTTGTATGGGCGGAACTTGGAACCTGAAAGTGGATATACAATGCCTTTGCTTTGGGAACTATTATGACCGCTTACACTTGACTACTTGACGCACTATATATTTTTGTGCAATGGGTTGTGTACACACAGGTTGCAAGTTTTGTATGGGCGAACTTCAACCGAGTGGATACACAATGCCTTTGCTTTATGGACCCTTTTCGTTGACCGAAAGCTTTAAATATTTCTTACGAGATTTCTTATTTTGCTAAATGTGTTTACTCACCAACTATTTTCATAGTTGACCCGTTTTTCTCTCATGCATTTCAGGTGATCGTTAATAAGCTTTTCTATCAAGTCTTGCATATAGAAGTTTTCACTTGTCGCTACAAGTCGTATGTAATAAAACTCAATATTTTGAATCTAAACTTTGTAATATATTTGCCGATGACGGCTAAACTGGTATTGTAATGGTGTATTATTTCTTTTAATCTTAACGTTGGTATGTTCTATTATCTTGTGCTTATGTTCCCTTCCTTTACACCTCGTATTTCGCCTTCGGCGAGGGTGTGACGATTTGGTACCAGAGCCAAAGGTTATAGAGAATGCGATTTTTCAAAAATAAAAACACAGCTATAACCTAATAAATTTTTTATATATTATTTTATTAAACATTGAACACCATTCGAGTCAATTAGTCCTATCGTTGCATTGTTACTCATAAATTATACATAGCCTGATCAACTATGTCTAATTTATGAAGAACCATGCAATGATAAGAGTGGTAGTTTTAAATCATTTTTAGTCGAGTCTTTAGAGTGGTCACCTAAGTTGCATTGGTCGAGTGGGTATGCATAGCATGTTTTTACGTTCACGTCTACATTACCGTACCTCGTTCATATCTTCTCTTTTCCATCTTTCGACTTGTTAGACATAGCATGTCTCTGTCCCTGTCATGTTTCGATCACTATAACACATTACCACCGTTCGCACCTCATCCACTGACTTCCGTTCGAATGTGCGTTTACTCAACGATGTTTTGGTCCACCGAGGATCATGGCTGCAAGAAACACACGCTCAGGAGGTAACAACAACAGCAACCCAAACAACAATGACAATCCAGAAAACAACGGCTGGAATAGCGATCTACTCACCCAAATTATAACACATCTCGATGCTAGACGAACCAATCCGGAGAAGGTACTTCAAACGCTGGTCAAGGATGCAAAATTTACAAACTTACATGCAAGCCAATGGAATTTCATGGTACCGAGGGTGCCATTGACTGCTAACCTGGTTCGAGAATGTTGAGTCGGTTAGTATCACGAAATGTGCCAAGAAAATAAGGTTGAGTTCATTGGCTCACTAGGGACGAGCTTTGACCGTGGAACAACCAACTACGCATTGAGGAAGAGGGCCGCAAATGCTATCTTGGGAAGCATTTAAGAAACTCGCTAACCGATGAGTACTGCGTAAAGATGAAGTGCGTAAACCGAAGAAGAATTTTGGAACCACTTGATGGTAGGAGAGAGATCGACATAATTCCATCCGGTTCCACGAAGCACTAGATGGTTCCTCACATGGTTTCACCGTGGAGAAATTGATTGACCGCTATATAGGGGATTGATACCAGAATTAGAGGGATGTCACTGTCGAAACCAACCACTCGCAAGTCATTGAGTATGGCGTATCGCTGACAAATGATGATCAGGTTCGAGAATCAAAAAGCAAACAATAATGACGAAAGCGAAGGAGGATCACCAGGAAACCGAGACCGTAATCAACAAAACAAGAGGCAGCGAATAACCCGTAACTCGGGCGGCCACTCACCAGAGCAAGGATATGCAGTCCACATCCTTGTGCACTCGATGTAATTATCATCACTTAGGAGACTGCCAGGTGCGGCAAATGTGGACGTGACTGCCACTTTTCATAAAAATTGCTCAAACAGAACGGGAAATCAAGGACAGAGGAAAGCATGTTACGAGTGTGGAAGTCTAGATCACCTCGCAATAATTGCCCAAAGCGAAAAGAACTCCCAATCAAGGAGGTAATCGTCCAAACCCGGCATTGGCAATAGAAGGTCCACCAGAACCGAACATTGAAATTCCTCCCACACGTGGTCGAGCATTCTATCGGGTACCGAGGAAGCCCGAACGCTTAACGGGCATTCTTTCTAACAACCACTTTATTTCTCAGGCGACATGATTTTGAGTGCATAACTTCCTTCCAATCTTACCACGTTCACTCGACCTTGATTAATTGGAGACCTATTGATATCGACCTTAGTTGTTATATATTTTGTTGATGGATTTGATTGTAAGTAAATCAATATCGAGCGAATCTTTCAAAAGACTTCATTCAAGGATGTGGAATCCTACCTTTCTAACAACTTGTTTCCTAGCTTGATCTAGTGACAGTTCTTGTTTGATGAGTTGCGAAAGTCGAGCTAAGAAACAAGTTTACTCAAGTCGGTTTAGTTTAATCTCATGACAGTTCTTGTTTGATGAGTTATGAGATTAGATTATAATCGACAACCTAAAGGTCTTTTGAGAGCTAACGCCGATATTGGGTAAGTTTACCCTATCAAATCTAATCACGGGCACGCACTTAGTTGTATGGGGAACTCAGACGATGGGCATTGATATGATCATTTAGACTGCTCGCATACGAGCATGAATTTTAGAACTTTGTCGAGGTTCGGACCATAGTATCGGTAATCGAATCATGAGGACATGATTCACGACATGGGAAGAATGTCACAATTCTCAAATTTCGGTCATTTCTTAAACTCAATATTCATCATATTAGTTCATACATGAATTTTCATTCACATTAAACGCCAGAATTTTATATTAAATAAACGTTATCGCGAGTTATTATCTTGAATATTTAATCCTACTTTCAAAAATGATCCCGAATGTATTTTTATACTTACATTTAGTTGTAAAAGCTATATTTTGAGTTTAACTAGTGTTTTGAATTTATTTGGTATATAAATCGTTAAAGTTATATAATTATTTACACTTTTCTTAAAAATTACCGATAATTATTTTATCACTCAAACTTCACAGGAATGTATTTTACAATTTTATTATCTCATTACACTTTACTTTGAACTATTAAAAATTTCTTTTTTCCTAAAACTACCCAAAATACACTTAATGTAAATATAATTCTACAAGCTATTATTACCTAGAAATTTCACTTACATTTCTTAACAAGTATACATAATATAAAAGAAAAAAAAAATGTATTATTGAAAACATCCCCCCATAACCCGCCATGTGGGGAAAGGTGAAAGATTTAATGTTTAGTCATTTTTTCTTACTTGGTTAAAAGTATACTCCAAGACTTATTTTCTCATTCATTTCATGTCAAGTCAAGAAAACTTTTTCTTCAGTTCTTTCCGTTTCCAAACCGGTTCTACATCAAAAATTAGCAAGGGATCATCATTTTTCAAGTTCAAGCATAATTAATCTAGTATACACTCTGTTTAGGTTTTGAAATAAAAACCAAGAGTGTTTAGGCTAAACCTTGTTCTTTGCACCTCATCATATTAACTTGTAAGCATGTTTCTTTCATTTTCATGTTTCCTTATCATTTCATATTCATCTTTTCATTTTTGAGCAACATGCAAGACATATGTGATTTATACAATTTTTACTTGATTTTAGAGTTATATATATATGGTCATCCTATAATTATCCCCTTGGTATACTTTGGTCTTGATGATGTTCAGGAACCCATGACACCCTAAGAAGGTGTATGGTAGGATTAGATTAGTTTTGAGTTGATTTAGGATTAGAATAGGTTTTGTCCGAGAAAACTATTTTCATAGTATATAAAAGTGTTCTGTCCTTATTTTGTTTTTCTGGAAAATCCGACAGTAGGCACGAAATTTTTGCCTTGATATTTAGAAAATATACTTTAAAACTAATCAGCGCATTGAACGGATTAAACGGAGTTATAACGAAGAAGTTATGAATTTTTCAAGTTTGACAACGATATATACATTTTCTGAAAATTTCAGCATACTATTTTTATTTTGTAATGAAGTCAAAACGAGCCTTAAGCTTCACAAATTATTTCGACTTGTCAAAAATATATTAGTATACTTTGATACGAGGCTAAGGACGTATAATACGTAGAAAACGGATTTGAAACGACTAAGATATACATCGCCATAAACTTGCCGTAACTATTATTTTTAGAAAACTATATTATTTTTACGAGATAAGTGTTACGGTAACTAAAATCACCATATTTAACCTCTATTATCTTTATGTTCGAGACTTTTATGACGAAAACTCGAATGAAACTTCTAGATTTCAATACAAACTTTCCAAAACCGTCGAAGTTCGTTTTCTAACGACGACGACACCATTTTACGACTAGTTTTTCGAGCCCTTTTGTCACTTTCATGAAATTTCCGACATTGTTTTATTTGACCTAAAAGTGATAATTTCAACCATAAATCATTACAAACCATTGTAGGATGACATTTTGACGTAAATACTTGTAAAGTGATTTTTGAGTGGTCAAGAAGTCAAAAGAGTATTTCGATCGACATAAGTATTATTTTCAAACTCACAAATGGTATAAATATCATCCGAATTGCAAGCATAACATTACATCGGACTTATTGTATATCATATCATTCATAATAGGTCGGCCGAGATCCCGCTACATTTTGTGTAACCACTTTGTCGTCACATCTATTCATCGTGAGTAATCACATCCCCTCTTTACCATTTTTAATATATTTTGGGGCGAAATGCATGAACCATACTTGAACTAAATTGATTCCTACTTTTGTGAACTCTTTTGACTAGAACTTATGAACTTGAATCAAATCCTTGAACTTAATTACGAAATTATGACTAGTTGGAACTTGTTGAACCGTACATGTTAGGACCTTGACCTAAAAGTTCCCATGTTCCTGAGTATCACTATAAAGTCTCCCTTGTTCGAGTATCACTATATTCTCGCCTTTGTCGGAGTGTTCACACAATTCTCGCCTTTGTCGGTGGATGTTCTCAATTACTTTAATGGTAGAGTGTTCTCAATAATTCTCGCCTTTATGGTGGAGTGTTCTCAATAATTCTCGCCTTAATGGTGGAGTGTTTCAATAAATCACCAGTGGTCGAAAGTGACAAAGGAGTCTCCCTCATGGAGCAAGGCAGTCTCCCATGTTCGAGCATCTTTAAATTATTATATACCCGTACTATATTGTGAACTATTTTGACCACTTGATACGCTTATATTTTGTGCAACGGTTGTGTACACACTGTGTTGCAAGTTTTGTATGCTGAACTTGGAACTGGTGGATATACAATGCCTTTGCTTTGGGAACTATTATGACCGCCACACTTGACTACTTGACGACTATATATTTTTGGCAATGTTGTGTACACACAAAGCCAAGTTTTGTAAGGGTGGAACTTGAACTGAGTGGATACACAATGCCTTTGCTTTATGGACCTTTTCGACCTAAAGCTTAAATATTTCTTACGAGATTTCTTATTTTGCAATGTGTTTACCAACTATTTTCATAGTTGACCCGCTTTTCTCTCATGCATTTCGTGATCGTAATAAGCTTTTCTATCAAGTCTTGCATAAAGAAGTTTTCACTTGTCGCTACAAGTCGTATGTAATAAAACTCAATATTTTGGAATCTAAACTTTGTAATATATTTGCCGATGACTCGGCTAAACCGTATTGTAATGGTGTGCCTTTCTTTTAATCTTAACGTTGGTATGTTCTATTATCTTGGCTTATGTTCCCTTCCGTTTTAATTGTATTTCCGCCAAAACAGGGTGTGACAAATTGGTTGTCAAAGTTTTGAAAGGGTCCATTATGTATGCAGTGCGTTCATGGCTTTAAGCCTATTCAGCCGTAACTTGCCCCTACGTGCAACATGCTTTAACCCAGCATGAGAAGGTGATACTATGCACTCCAGTAGTAAAGTGAGGGATGGCTCTACCTAAATAGCTTATCCATAGATATCAACGGCTCGTCCGTACAAAGGGGAGTGAGTTAATAAGTAGTGTAGTAACAGGGACTTTACAAAGTGTATATAGGCGCCAAACATAAGCATACATACCGTTGCACAAGATAAGAGAGCATAGCTCAAGATTGAATCAGTTCAAGAAATCCATAATTTCATGAATGCACAACCAATTTAGTTTGAAGTAATCATAGTCGCCACCTCGAAACGAGTAAAATAGTAAAATAGGGCTGTGAAACTCACCTTAGTCCGAAGAAATACAAGATCACAACTAACACGACTGGCATCGAGAAATGTATCACAGTAGTATCACAAGGTAGTAAAGCACAATGATACAAGAGTACCGACACAACGTTACATCATTGGCACAACCTGATTGTATATGGTTTGTCTCAGAATGTGTCTCGTAAAGTAAATAAGTTTTCAAAAGATAAGTGTTTTAGCTTTCGTGGAATACTCGTAATAAGAATTATAAGAGTTTATTGTCGTAATTCGTAAGAAAAGTTTAGTATAATCATTCGTGTGGTGGTTTGAAGATCAAGACTCGAAACACATATCAAATTATAAAATATATAGTACACGTATGAATGGAAATAAACATATAAGGGTCGAATAGCAATCAAGTGAGATATAAATAGATTAGTTAAGTTTAACTGATAACTAGTCCTTAGAAGTTTAACTTATATTTATTGATTATTGGTTTTATAGTCCGATAATAGTCCAAATAATATTAATTCGTTACATTTAATATGTCCAAGTCCGATGAGTATTCAATAAGCAGTCGAAGTAAGTCCAATAGGTTTGCCAATATCATATACGTATGTATATATTTAGTCCGTTATATATTTATCATGTCCGAATATAAGTCCGTTTTGGTTTGTGAAAACCAAACGTGCACCATACTAAAGTCAATGTAACAACAAAATTAAGCATTTTCGGGACAAAAGAAAAGTCACTATTGTAGGTAAAATATTGCTCCGTGCAAGTTTCATTTAATAAGTTTTGACCGAATCGGATCCGAAAGTGGTCAAAATCCCATTTCGAAAACTGGGCAGAAACACTAAAATTCTATAATGTTGTAAAAAAAATATAAGTTTCGTTAAACTTTATTTAGTCTTATTTTTCTCGTTTGAAGTCCGATTTTTACGTTCTTTATATCCCCGGAAAGGTAATTAAGTGAATTAACATATTTTTAAGATTATACATCGTCAAAAATATTTTATGGCTACTCTTCATACGAGATGAAATCTGAACAGATTATATATTTCAAAATAAGCAATTCCAAACAGCCCCCTTGAGTGCAGAAAATAAGCAACCTAAACATCCTCTGTTGGGCTGCAAATAAACAGAAACAAATGCCCTCTTTGGGGCTGAACTGCAGCAAAACAAACACCCCGGTTGGGGCAGAAAATTCAGCAAGAAAACGCACCCATTTGGGGCTGAATAAGCAGGTCCAAACGCACCCTTTTGGAGCTGGAAATCAGCATACAAACACACGCTATTGGAGCTGCAAATAAGTCTAAACAAACGCCTTTTGTTGGGTTGAAGATAAGCCGAAACAAACACCCCTAGTGGGCTGAAGAAAGAAGAACCAAACACTCTCCTTGGGTGGTTTCTAATCGAGAATCAGGAAATAATCAAGAAAACAAAACAACCCCACTAGTGGGTGGTTGTACCAAGCTGAGACATAAACCAGACGCTCCCGTTGGGTGGTTAGTCTTGCAACAACAAACCAAACACACCCTTGTGGGTCGTTGGTGCGACCGAAACCCAAGCAAACAATGACTCCCTTCAGTGTACTTTTTAGCCAATACCAGAACAAGCTTATTCAAATAAGCTAATGCCAAAATAAGGTATAAACTGATATAAGAAAATAAAAAACAATCAAACAAACACCTCTCGGTGTTGGTTGTACCAACCTGAGGGTCGACAAGTACTCCTCGCGAGGTTTTCTCTTTTGACTGAGAGCAAAACAAACCCCATACCGGGCTGTGGATGTGACCAGCGAACAAAACCAAACGTACCCTTGTGTTCCTCCTGGTTCGAACAAGAATAAGAAAAAAACAAGCACCCTCTTGGTTGTTTCGATGGTGGTCGAAGTAATCAAAATTAAACACTCCGGTCAGGTTTCTTTCACCAGGAACAGTCCAAATAAAAACACCCTCTCGGGGTTACTTGTAATCCGAGACCCACAGCAAAACAAGATTAATATCGAAACAAGTAAATCATAATTTTTTTAAGATAAGCTAAAACAAACAAGTAATCTGAACAACTTGTTAATAATTTGTCCACACGAATTTAAATAAAAAAGAAGAGTTTTAATCCCGTTTTAAATTCCACAAAAACCTTACAAACCATTCATATTCGGATTTATATAAAAAAAAGTAGCAAAAATAGATATAGTACTCAACATACCCATGAGGGAGGGACATAGGTGGTGGTGGCCGCATGGTTATGGTGGTGGCTGTGAGGTTGCACGAACAAAACAACCAACCCTAAACAAATCCAACCTTTTGCAGATTATTTTGAATTTGAGACCAAACAAGTACACACGCACTGATGGCGTTGATGTTGGTGATGATGGTTAGCGAGGTGATAGTGATGTTAGGGAGGCGGTGATGTTGCTGCTGTTTTCATTCGAGGAGAGAGAGAGGAGGAGAGCGAGATGTGTTTGAAAGGGAGAAAGATAAGATCTAATATATGATCTTATCTGTTTTTAAGAGATAAAAGGCGGTGTAATAAGGGGTACCGTGTATCCCGTATCCCGTTGAGTTAAAATATAAATATGGTACCTCAGTTTAGTAATTGCGAATAATATATTTCTGAAAGTGTTGTTATAAAAATAATCGTATATAAAAGAAAAATTATTATCGTCTCCAGAAGAAAATTAATTATCGAGATTAAACCAGAACTAATGTGTTGTCGGTTACGCGTTATATGTAGTTTTCACGTTTTACGAGATAACATCTCGTTAAATAGAAAGTGGTGAACAAAAATGTTCAAAGAATAATAATTTGAATTAGACAAGCACCGTCATTTTTATCTTATGAAAATTTACGTCACATTAGTTAGTTGTTGTGACCAGGTAAACTGATAATGTTTAATCTAAAAGTATATAGACGTAAAAAAATGGATAAGTATTCTTTCATTTGAATATTATATTTATTTAATACTAGGTAAAAGTTACCGGTGGTTACAGTCTCACCCCCTTAAGGGAACTTCGTCCTGAAGTTCAGTGAGTGGCATCTGCTAACGATGTATTTGAGTTCAACTTCACATTTCCATGTGAATTCAGGACCGTCTTATAAGGTTCCATCGAACTTTGACAATAGGAATGTGACTTTACTTAAGTCGTTTGACCTCACCGTTTGTGATTCTCGATAGGGTATTTTTTAAAGTTCAAACATAAATCAATTTGGATCTCTTTTAGAGAAATAGTGAGTGTCTCATCAATATGACAAATTTTCAGAATGCACGCACGAAGGGCAGCGTGTACACCGCTAAGTTTGGGTGGTAGCTTGAGTTTGTAAGCCATCGATCCAATTTCTAGTGAGGATTTTGAAAATTCTAATGTTGATATGTTTGGAAAAAGATGTGGGTATATGTGGTGAATTCTGATCTTACACTCTCAGGTGAAATCAAAAACTCTTTTAAAGTTGTGGAAAACTAGAAGGGGGGGGGGGTTGAATAGTTTTACCAATTTAAAACTTCCTTTTAAATATTTAGATCGACTTATGTCAATCTATTTTGATGTGTATGTTGGACGTTGATAGATAGATATATAAAGGTGTAATGAAAGATAAAGAGTAAGAAGCACATAACCACGACACGAGTATTTATAGTGGTTCGGCTACAAGGACACCTTCCTTGCCCTACTGCACTCCCTGAGTCACCTACTCGAGAGTTCGTAAACATTACACGACACCAACTCCTTATGGCGGAGAAGCCTTCACAATGTCGCCTACTCTTTTTCCGGTACTAGGCTAACCACTGAGTTCTTTCACACCAAGGTAAACCACACCTACCACAACGTCGCCTACCCTTTATCCGGTACTAGGCTAAGTACCGAGTTCCATTACAATGGAGGAACTACTACCCAACACTACACAACACCTAATCCCAAAGGAGACCAACTCCTTATTACAACACCATCAAGGATATCAACATCCTTGAATATAAACAATCTCTATATGTATAACGATGCACCTCATCGATTATACGACCTAGGCATTCTTCACTAATGCCACTTGATTTGATTCCTAGGCATCCTTCACTAATGCTTTTGACACAACGCTTGGCACCTTTCACTAATGCCTTCATCTTGACACCTTTAGCATTCTTCACTAATGCTTTTTGACACGGACGTTAAGCACCTTTCACTAATGCTTTAGTCTTTACTCTTTCGGCATCCTTCACTAATGCCTTCAACATAACACATCTACGGAGGAAGAAAGAACTATCAACAAGAGAACCTCAGTTGTCTTGATGATGAAGAAGCATGGAAACTCATGGACTTGAGCTTGCTCGACTTCAAGAAGTGGTGATCTCGTCTTTAAGAGAAACCTAGAGAATCACACAAAAACAAAAGACAAACTACATAGAAAGGTCCCTTAGGATCAGTGGTTAGAGAGTTACAATACTTGGGGAAAGTATGTGTAAGAGTGGCAAACCAAAAGGAAGAAATGGCTCACTATTTATAGAGGAGGAATGCTTACTGTTCCCAAATCCCACAGATCCCTCCCACAAAGGATCCATCTAGTGTAAACCTAGGGATCCGTGGGACGCTCCTCTTTGCCCATGGGTTTTTTGGTTATGGGTCATGGGTCATGGGTTATGGGTTGATCCATGGGTCTTTTACTAGTTACAATGTATCTCATGAGTGCAATGTACCTAGTCAAATGGGTATGGATCAATACCATGTGTTATGGATTTTTCCATGGGTTGTAGTTTTTACCCATTTATATAATATATACTAGTTGTGTATGTATTTTACCCAATATGTAAACACTAGTTGTTATACATATATATATTACTAAATCATAAAATCACTTATACTTGTTTTAGTGTTTTATGTGAAAACGTAAGTGTGTTAGAAAACTATTGGCTCAAACTAATTAAGTACTTTATTTGTTTCGTTAAAATGATTTTACGTTTGTTATTGACAAAACAATAGAAGACCGTAAAATATAAATAAACGTTTGTACTGCTTATTTGTATTAACAATCTCCCCCTTTTTGTTGATGACAAAACATAAAATTATTTTAAGGAAAAACTAAAATTCGTAAAAAGATCGAATTGGAGTTTTTACTCTCTTCTACCCCTTCTTGTCGAAACAAAAAGAGCGTCGAAAAGAAACTAACACAAAGGTTTAAGCAAAACATGTAAAAAGAAAAGATGTAAAGTGAGCAAGGACGGAATGGTTCTCGTTTAACTCCCCTTGACGAGTCCATCCCTTTGAGGGCCAAGTACATAAAAGTAAGTAAGCTAATGTATTGCAATTATGTTTGCAAATGGTTCGTCCTTGTGACGAAAATGCTCCCCCTTAAAGATTGCAATGTTGCAATGGGGTGTCATGAAGTATAATCCAAATAAGGATTATGTTGCAAATGGTTTTGCAATATGGTTTGACACAAAGCTCCCCCTAGCTTTATGGTGTCAAAATATTCATGTGTATTTTGAAAATCTACAAAATAAAGGTTAGAAAACATGAGTATAGTGCATAAATTCCTGCAAATAAGACTCAAGTTAGTAGAATTTTGTTCTTCTGTACCATGGATCCCACGGTTCCCTACATGGAGAGATTCGTCTAGGCATTTTCCAGGGATCCGTCTATCTGGTGACAGATGATTTAGCAAAGGTGTTATACCAAACAATGCTGAATATGAAAATGAGATATGTATACAAACAATAAACATATACTCAGATAAATATGGCAAGTAGGTTATCATTCAATAAAACAAAGAGATAATCAACAAATCTCTTAAAGAAGAATGATCAAGCCATGTAATACATTTTCTACTTAATGCTAATGAAGAATCTAAACTCAAGAGGCAACTACGTTCTTAAGGATGATTAAACATAAAGTGGGATTCCTAAAAGTTCTAAGTTGAGCTTGAGGCTAGCACACCGTTATGAGGCTCATGGTTGTTTGGGTTTGTTGACCTCTTCGAAACGTTCGAGGAGGTGATAAAACATGAAATGTTGCTCATCACGTAGTTCATGTATCAACCTTTCAACATGTTGACAATCATAGCAATCTTTGTCATGGTTTTGAGCTTCTTGAAGTGGAGGTTTAATTGAAGTGGGTTGAGGATCCTAAAGTAAAGGAGGAATTGGTGGAGGCTCATTAAGTGGCGGCTCAACAATGTTTGAGGGTGGAGGTAGAGAAGTGTCAACTTCCATGTGGTCGGGTGGTTGACATTGATGTCTCCTCATAATCCAAAATGGACTATTGGGGGGAATTGGAGAAATTAATATTGGTGCAAGTGTTTATTCAACACTTTGGTTTTGTTGCACAACCTTTTCAAGTGAATTTGTTGGTAGTGTTGGAAGATGAGATGGCCAAGGGGGTAAGTCCTCTAAGTTGTGAGAATGTGGAGATGATTGTGAGGTGTTAAATGATGTGGCTCTAGGCACCAATGATGTTGGTTGGGTTGAAAAGGGTGTGTTTGGTTTAGTAGAGATTGGTCATGATATCCTTCTGGGAACAATCCTCTTCGGAATTAGTTTGATTGGTTTATTTGGTGTAGGGGAAATCCTAGCATTGGTGGACTTAACCTGAGATGATTCGGTTGAGGAAACTTCGTGTATGACCCTAGCAAGTTTCTTGGGTGGTTCTTGGGTGGATGAGTTAGCACTAGGAGCTTTTCTCTTAATGAAATGAATAAGGAAGATGTTTCTAATTGCTGAGAATTATGTTTTTGTTTGATTACTAAGGAGTTCTAGCAAGATGATTTATAAAGGGAAGAATTTGGCAAGTGCATTTAAGACTTAGGCCATTAAGATTCATGGAAATGTGATGATTAACATACACAAGATTCAATTTCAGAGTTTCACTGATCTAGGAACTTAATAAAGATGAGGTGGAGTGTTCAAGTTAGCAAGATGAGCTTGAAATGATTGTTTTGGCTAGTGTTGACATAATCTGTCACCCGGATCCCACGGTTCCCTCCTTTGAGAGATCCTTCTAGGCTAATCCTAGGGATCCGGCTCTCAGCAGCTATGAAAAGATAAAAATGATGATTATAAGGTCTAAGATCTATACCATCTTGAGTGTTTTCAGTCCTCCTAAGTATCTTAAATAAGGATGTACTTGAATGATCAAGAGCAATGAATGATATAGCAAATGATTGCTTTTTATGGAAGGAAAATGAGACTAAATGACTACCAATGGATGTTCAAGAATGACACTAAGAGTTTTGATGGTGTCAAGTCAAAATAAATGATCCTAGAGATCAGATGTTAGCTTGAGATGGAGTTTGAAAAATCCTCAAAAATCAAAAGAATTGAAAAACTAATTTTGACCCCGTTTTTTAGATAAAGATGACTAGAAACAATTTCCTAAAATTGTTCAATATGTCCACCTAAGTGTTTTGAAAAATGAAAAACAATTTGTGAGTATTGAAGCGGAAATATGATGAGTTTTGATGTGTTGATAACTCAAAAAGAATCTTGAACTAAGTCCTAGGTGAGCCATGGGTGGGTGTCAAGCAATCAAATGTTAGAAGAAGACTTAGTTGGCTCCAAGGTCTTATGTTAAGCTTATGTGAGGTGATCTAGTGAGTTATTTTGATGTAAGGAGATCTGTATAACTCATGCGTCACAGTCCGGTTCCTGGAGAAGGGATGCGTAGACTAAAACAAGGGATCCAGCATCTGCAGATCAGAACCTTTACAGCAGCTAATGCAAATTTTGCACTAAGCAATATACACATATAACATTTAGTTTAAATAGCAAGGTAAACATATTATCACATACGACATATCATAGATAATTGTGGTAACAATAATATCCAAGAAAACACAAAAAAACGTGCTAAAACATAATCATTCATACACAAATCAAGTGTCTCAAGACAATCATAATCCTATAGTCTCTTTCGTCAATTCTTTCTTTTCCTCTTTCCCGAATTGGTGACGTGGTTAGCTAGGTTTTGAATCATACTTAAATTTTTGAATTCAGCGGTCTCGTTTGGAATATCCGGAAGTTGTTCATAGTAATCAAAGGGCTCCAATTCGATGTTAGCTATGGGGTCGAATCTCTTCTTCATCTTCTTCTACTTTTCCGTTTGAGGAGTCCGAGAGAGCTTCAGGTTTTCTTCCTTTGACCATGAACCGTTTAGAGGGTTGTTTTGTAAGAGGTACCATTATGTGATCGGTAAAGAAATGATCATCGTTGATAGGAGATGGTTGCAATGCACTAACATACTTACAAAGTCGTGTTAGGAGCATACCATATGGAAGTACCATGTTCGAAACTTTGAATACCCCGGCCATTCTCTTCACCATGTAATAGGCGAGATTAAATGGCTTTTGGTGGAAAAGACAATAGATCATTTGCACAAGACATGCATTAGGATGATCCTTGTTACCAACTAGGCTAATGACGTTTTCCCTAAGGATTTCTTCCTACTTTCTAAACATGGGATGCATTTCAAAATGTTCCATTTGAAAAGGATCACGGTGAATGAGCTTTTTGTTTCAGTTGAAACGGGATTGGTCGGTCCTAACCTTAAAGATAGTATCTCTAATGGTTGCAGGATCATCAAGAGGAGTATTGTAGATAGGTTTAGAATCAAGTGCAATGTTTTGAGCGAAAATTGCCCAATCTTGAGAATACATACAAATTCCTTCATAAGGAATCACGAAGAATTTGAGCAAATGTGTTGAGAGGTAGAGTGAAGTTTTGTTTATTGATGATGAAGGCGATTGAAATGCTATCATCGGTGTTACGAATGATCCTAATGCTTTTATAGAATTCAAAGATGAAAACCGGAAAATTTGTTCATCAATGTGAAGACAATCAAAGTTGATTGCCGAGAAAACTTGACGAGTGTCGGTATCTTCAAGGAAACATTCCTTGACTACACGACTTTCGTGAGTAAGTCATATTTCAAGTATTTTGAAGACCTTGCGATCGGTTTTTGATAACCCTTTTTTCCGATAGTAATGGGTGAGGTAATGGGCGGTATCATGGTGGTCTTGTTGAGTGGCTTTAGGCATGGTTGGTCCTAGAAACACAAATATTCCAATTAGGTAAAATTAGTTGAGATGGGTTTATGGTTTGATTTGTATTAACAATGTTGTGAACACAATGTAATCCTAATTGTGTTAACAACCCCTTTTAATGATTAATTTTGAAAATCCTAATTGAATTATTTGATTAGAAATTATGCAACCATAAAACCTAGGATGAGGATGATGAAAATTAGAGCAAGTTAGTATAATTACTTACAATGGTGTTCTAGAGAAGAATACTTGAGGGTATGAAGTCCTATGAGGATGAAATCAGTTCTTGAGTCGTTTTTGAGTTATGTGGGGAGAGGGAAAATGATCAGTGATGTTTTTCAAATGCGTATAGCTGTGTTCTATTCTACGGTTCCCCCGGATCCCTTGTATTTGGGATCCGGCTAGTACAACTAGAGGGATCCGGCTCCTGTGGACAGAAAAAGGGTTGTTTGGCTTTATTTTTGTAGCAGGCTATAAACTAGCTAACGGAACAAAAATAGTTTAAAGGTTTCAAATAAAGAGATGTTTTGGTCAACGGGATTTGATCAGTTAATTATCAAGGATATATTTGTGACAACGGCGTTAGTTTGACGAAATCAAAAGGAATACTATTCCCGATGATGAGTAAGTCGGGAAAGTGACGAAAGAGGAACTTTTAAGAAACTAGCAATTTATTAAACAAACAAGAACTATGATATCAACATAATCATGTAAGCTAGCTAATGAAAAAGTAAACATACCTTTATGCTTCTTGGTTTGTCTTATAAAGACATAATACCAAAAATACTTCATGAGCTCTTAAAGTAATCCTTTGTACTTAGAGTAGGTAGGTTGTGATTACTTTTAGATCCTTTTATGAAGGTTGACTTCATTATTCTTTGAATAGAAAATGAGGGTTTTGAAGAGATCCTAGCATGAAGATTTCTTGAAACAAATATGTTAGAATGATCTATCAATGTCCAACATGAAAGAGAAAAGGAAAATGTTTTGAAATATTTCCTTCTTTGTAGTTTTCAAACATGCACGGATCGTATCAAGTTTTTAAAGTACAACATACTCTAAGAAACTTGGTAACAAGGCTGACGCAAATTGTGAAAACTAGAAGGGGGGGTTGAATAGTTTTACCAATTTAAAACTTCCTTTTAAATATTTAGATCGACTTATGTCAATCTATTTTGATGTGTATGTTGGACGTTGATAGATAGATATATAAAGGTGTAATGAAAGATAAAGAGTAAGAAGTAGGTAACCACGACATGAGTATTTATAGTGGTTCGGCTACAAGGACACCTTCCTTGCCCTCCTCCACTTCCCGAGTCACCTACTCCAGAGTTCGTAAACACTACACGACAGCAACTCCTTATGGCGGAGAAGCCTTCACAACGTCGCCTACTCTTTTTCCGGTACTAGGCTAACCACCGAGTTCTTTCACACCAAGGTAAACCACACCTACCACAACATCGCCTACCCTTTATCCGGTACTAGGCTAAGTACCGAGTTCCATTACAATGGAGGAACTACTACCCAACACTACACAACACCTAATCCCAAAGGAGACCAAATCCTTATTACAACACCATCAAGGATATCAACATCCTTGAATATAAACAATCTCTATATGTATAACGATGCACCTCATCGATTATACAACCTAGGCATTCGTCACTAATGCCACTTGATTTGATTCCTAGGCATCCTTCACTAATGCCTTTGACACAACGCTAGGCACCTTTCACTAATGCCTTCATCTTGACACCTTTAGCATTCTTCACTAATGCTTTTTGACACGGACGTTAAGCACCTTTCACTAATGCTTTAGTCTTGACTCTTTCGGCATCCTTCACTAATGACTTCAACACAACACATCTACGGAGGAAGAAAGAACTATCAACAAGAGAACCTCGGTTGTCTTGATGATGACGAAGCATGGCAACTCATGGAATTGAGCTTGAGCTTGCTCGACTTCAAGAAGTGGTGATCTCGCCTTTAAGAGGAACCTAGAGAATCACACAAAAACAAAAGATAAACTACATAGAAAGATTCCTTAAGATTAGTGGTTAGAGAGTTACAATACTTGGGGAAAGTATGTGTAAGAGTGGCAAGCCAAAAATAAGAAATGGCTCACTATTTATAGAGGAGGAATGCTTACTGTTCCCCGGATCCCACAGATCCCTCCCACAAGGGATCCGTCTAGTGTAAACCTAGGGATCCGTGGGACGCTCCTCTTTGCCCATGGGTTTTTTGGTTATGGGTCATGGGTCATGGGTTATGGGTTGATCCATGGGTCTTTTACTAGATACAATGTATCTATTGAGTGCAATGTACTTAGTCAAATGGGTATGGGTCAATACCATGGGTTATGGATTTTTCCATGGTTGTAGTTTTTACCCATTTATATAATATATACTAGTTGTGTATATATTTTACCCAATATGTAAACACTAGTTGTTGTACATATATATTACTAAATCATAAAATCACTTATACTTGTTTTAGTGTTTTATGTGAAAACATAAGTGTGTTAGAAAACTATTGGCTCAAACTTATTACGTATTTTATTTGTGTCGTTAAAATAATTTTGCGTTTGTTATTGACAAAACATTAGAAGATCGTAAAATATAAATAAACGTTTTTACAGCTTATTTGTATTAACAAAAGTTTTTTTTTTTTTTTTTTTTTTTATAAGCAAAAGTGCTGATAAATTTTAAGATTCAAGCTTGTATATTTTAAGGGATAATATAAAATATAGATGATCGGAGGGTTAATGCAACTCCAGAGGAATGTTGTAGGGCCAGTTAAAGGCACCGCGGGTGTGAATGTTGTACCAGAGGTTAAATGCTGCTCTTACAAGGAGTTCTAGAGCTACAAGCTCGACAATTCCAAGGTCACGGAAAGAGCGGTTGGTTTGGCTCATTGGTTTGAGTGGACAGAGTCGGTATTTCTAATCATCAATTATCCTAAAGACTGCAAGGTCACACATGTCGCAAGTATACTTCTGAATGATGCTTTGTCGTGGTAGAATGTTGTTGCTCAATGTATTAGTATTAAGATACTCATAAGATTGTGTGGACTAAGTTAAAGAAGTTATAATCAAGAACTATTGCCCTCGAAGTGAGGTTCAAGAAATGAAGGTGATTTTGGGACCTTGTTGTCAGAGATATTAATATCACGACTTATATCCGTTGTTTTCAAGAGCTGGCAGTATTGTGAATTGTAAGTTATACAAGTATCTTTGTTTGAGATGGAAATTTGGGTAAGATGTTCATGACCTCGAAAATATCGTTTAAGATAAGTTTTCAGACGTGATGTAATAAGACATTTTCGCAGAAGTCGACGTTTTGATGTTTTCTTAGCATAAGAAACTTTGATAAGGTTTGACCAGAAATTTCTAATTTCGTAAGAACAAGTATCTTCAGAGAATGTCATCACAAGTTTTATCGTTGACGCAAATGAAACTCTAAAGGAAGGTCCTTGAAGGTGAAAACGTCATAGAAGAAAATGTAGTTGAGTATGTATGACTCCAAAAATTCTAGACGCCTAAGGTTAGAGTCCAGTTGTTAAGGTTATGATCGTTGGTAGTTTATCCTATTATGACTAGCATGGTGTCACCGTCCCCTCAAATTTGGACGATATGAAAACAAAGAGTCTCGACTTGTTAAAATTTCGGGAGAGAACTTGAATGAATGTAGAGAATGTTGTTGAACTGCATCTTTTGTGATGAAAACTTGTTAAATGAAGTTTTTAAGTGACAACATGGAATCAGTTCCAAGCTGGAGGTTTACATGTGAATTCATAAGTTGTTTCTTAATTTCAAATAATTCCAACATCACTGCTTCTTGTAAATGATAAATCAATTTGTTCCTTAGCATTTCCCATTAATATGTTTATTATTTATTGTTTCAAAACAAGATGTTTGATTTATTCCAAATGTTTGGTTCAGTTACAAAAGGAGGTATTGGTTATCCTTTAAAGCTTTTGAAGGGATTAAATAGTTTATAACGTAACTGCAGTATAATTTATAAAACCGACTGGAAAACCATTTGTTGAGCAATGAGGAAGATATCTTATTATTTGAAATTTAGTGGTAAATCGTAGCGTGTGATTTAGTATCGAAGCAACAACTCGGTAAGGTAATTAATTTTAAATTTTTAATTAGCTATTCTTTTTTAATTTTTTTTATAGCTTATAGGATAATAGAAAACAAAGAAAACGATTTATTGTTTATAGAATAGTAGTGAAATCGTAATTAAATTTTGTAATGTTTTGATAAGAAAACAAATCAGGTTATAACATAAATCATGAAATGATTTGTAATTAATTCATAGAGTAGATAAGAAAACAATTTACTAATTGTCCAATAGTAGAAATATTTGTAGTTCATTTTGTGATTCAGTGGCAAAACTTGTTCATAAGCTTGTGGAAACTTGTAGGGTAATTATAACTTAATTTACAAAATGTTATGTGACAATTCATAATTTCAGGTCATTTCTCAAACTTTGAAAATTTCACTATTCATCTTGGGAATTTACTATTCACTGGTTACTATCCATCATTTTACTATTCATCATTTTTGAAGTCGATTTGATACTTTGAAAGATTATTTCAAAATCTTACTATTCACGAAACACTATTCATTCCCGGAGAAAAATCACTATTCATGATTCACTATTCATCATTTTTCGTAAACTAGGTTTTGCGAGTATCAAATACGTGCTTGGGGGGCTAAGCTGCGTATTCATGAAACATTATTGAGAACATTACACATAGACTAGAGTTAGTCTACATGTCATCAGTAACATCTTTTTCATATTAGTTCATGCATAGGTTTGCATATTTCATTAACGCGTATTTATTTATTAAATAAACGCTATCGCACGATCATTTATTTTGAATAATTGATCCGACACTTTCAACAATTATATTGATATATTTTTATACTCATTTAAGACTATAAAAATTATATTATTAGTTTACTCAATGCTTTGGATTTATTTTGTATATATATTGTTGTATATATATATTTACGACAGTTTACGTAATTTCGATACGATAATTATTTATTCACCCGATACTTGCGAGGAATGCGTTTTTATAATTTTATGACTTCGATATATTTTATTTTGTTCACTTCCTTTAGGCACCCCCGTGTTATGAACGTACCATCGACCTACAATTTTATTTAACGTCGAATAAATTTTAATGATATGCTCAAAATATTTTAAAATAGTTAGTGTCACCTAAACTTAAAAACTTTACGCTTTTACGTTGGCATCTTCATATCAAAACTATTATGAAGTGTTTTGATAAGTTTTAATATATTTTTATATGTATTATATTTTTACATTACCCGGTTTTAAGTGTTGTGATTTAAAGACTTTACGTTAGTAATTACCGGGATCAAACTATATCCTTTAAACACTAAACTATTAATACAACACATCTAATAAACCTTGCATCACACGTGTTAACATTTGTGTTAACATAATGTTGAATCATGGTATATTATGCAACGTACTACCTTATAAATTTCCACCGCGTCGAATAGAACGTGTTAACCATATTTCTTTCACACGTTACCACATATGTAGGACACCACGTAGCATGGCTATTGATGAACCAGGAAACACTGTAATATATAAAATATTTTTAATGCAAGTTGCAATCCTTTTATCATTTCATATATCATGCATGATATTGTTTTTGCAGTTCATCACACAAACCATGCATGCGTACAACATATTGTCACCAACTTGCAAACAATATTTAAATATTGAAATCCCCATGTTAATCCAAAGATTTTACAAATTTTGCAACTTAACATTCACGATCAAACAAGCATGCTCATCTTCAAGTTTCAACCTTACAAGCAGTAGCACCAAAGTTGCTATATGCTGTATAAATCATGACGTGAGCTAAACTTGCTAACCATGGTGATCCTATTTCATTGTACGGAAATAAGCCTTGCTACCTCATTGTATGATTTGATATGTACGGAAATATGGTGTCCTACTCGGGTTGAATACGACCGGTCCGTGTTTCGGGTGGTATGTTTTGTTCTATTCTTTGGACGTTCGAGTCGGTCTTTGGGTTTGAGTTTCGATCAGATTTCATTTAGCTATGGTGTTTACGTTGGGTCGATGTTCATATCCAGCTCGTGTTTGATGTTGATTGTTGATCTCCATCGATCCTTCTTTGGCTTTGGGTAATATATCAATCATATGATGTATATCATGGTGACACATTCGTTTCTATAAGTCATGTCATTATATGCTAAATAATAGAAATAATACATGCCACTAACGTCAAGATTATTTTTAGAATCATAGCATTATAAAATGAAGTAAAGAATTTATGAAAGTGTCTATTACAATGAGGAAGAAGACGTAGTTTCTAATCAGACTTTTGTAAAATGGTTTTTGCAATCCTTTCACAGTAGACCAAGTGAGCTTAAAAGCTTTTGAAAACTAGTAGTTAGTTATAATGAATTATACAAGACCAAGTCAGGTTGTTTAATTATAATAATCTAAATGAAGTACAGCAAATGTAACTCTTATAATTGTTGATACAAGTATTCTACGAAAACTAAGACACCTTGTCTTCTGAAAACTCATTTACTTTACTATACGTATTCTGAGATAAGCCGTATACTAGTAGGTTGTGCCAAAGACGTACCGTTGTGCCTGTACTCTTATATCGTTGTGCGATGCCACATTGTGATACTACTGTATTACATTTCTCAATGTCAGTCGTGTTAGTTGTGATTCTTGTATTTCTTCGGACTAAGGTGAGTTTTCATAGCCCCGATTTATTCAAGTTTTTACTTATTTCAAACCTACGGGGAGAATACATTGCACATCATTTTTATTACGATACCAAGTATATCAAATTTATTACATTACTTAAGTTACTTCATTGCCAATTGAATGTCCCCATTTCATGAATCATGAACCGTTAATTTCGGGCGAGGGTGAGTGGATAGATCTATGAGGGTGACTCCTCCATCCGGGTTGGTGGTCTAACCCCAAACGGCATTTGCATTTTTTTATCATTATTGAGTTGTTTGGCAAAACACTCTGTTGGGGCGAACATCAGTCGGCTTCGTGTCATGTGCTTATAGCAATTGTAACATTTTATGTGACATATTTGTCATACATGGCCTATACTTGTGGTAGTCATATAAAACGTTTTACATGAACTCTATGAACTCACTCAACCTTTGTGTTAAAACTTTTAGCAATGTATTTTCAGGTAACTAAGACATTCACTTCATGGCATGCATGAGGACTTATCATAGAGTCGCGGTGACGACGCGTCACACATGGATTTATACATTTTTAAAACATCGTTTGACTTGTACCAAACTTATTTTCCGCACATGTTGATTTCATTTGGGACCTATCTTTGTAACTCGAATGTTTAATATATCAAACGATGTTCTTTTCAAACGACACTTTAAATTAGTTCAATATAAGCTATTGATTGTGGTTACTGGAGTTGGATTTAGACTATAACTACATCATCATAGCATCTCATCATTTCATCATAAGTGCATAGTCACTATACATGCGGTTTCATAAGCATATTTTGCGAGTTATTTACTCTCATTTCAAATCGATTGTCACATTAATGCCTTCAGATACCCATCCCATCATACTCACGTCAGACTTTGACATGGAGAATGCCCTGTCATTCCCTACCACAATTTTAACATCAGTTGACTCAACACCGATAACATCAGATGATGAGACTGAACCCTTTTAGGAGGACGAAGTTGCACCTACACCATCTCGATCACCATTGATTCACTGTAGGATCAGGACAATTTTTATCATTCTGTTGGGACAGATCATACCATTTGGTAGGACTTATAGGCTTAGTCCTTGGGAAGCGTGCATGATTTGACACACCACTACCATCTACCACTAAGACTACAGAAACTACACTATCTTATAGATTTGAGTACTGTGAGAGTTTCAAAATATTGTTATTAGACAACCCTCTGCTCCTACACTTGAGACATGATTAGACTACCAAAAGGAACAGATAATAAGTACCTTTCTAGCTAATGTAATCCGTATCATTAATTATCTCCACGATAATCACAACCTTTGTTTATTTCATTCCCTATTCCAATTGCCCAATTTTCAATCATTTCGCGACAATACATCACTATCTTACTAGGGGTTAGGCCAACTTTATTCTTGACTAATTAAGAGACTATTACCACTCTATGAGGTTCTCCCATGTATCCTACAAACCATTCCACAAATTTTATTTCAAGTTATTCTGCTACTATTTCATGAAATTATTTCACTTAATTTTTATTTCGAGCTATTTATCAATCTTAGAAACGTTGTTTCATAAAGTTTTAAAACAAGTTGTTTTGTTACCACCCTATCATATGGTTTTCAGTCATTTTATCAACTATTTAATACCATCATGCGAAACGATTTTCATGTTACTCCGAAAAATTATTGAGCCATTATCTTACAAAACAAAACGTTGAATACCATCTAAAACTTCGGAGAAACATAATACCATTTCAACAAAGCCAAGCATCACATCATTTGTCCTCGATTATACATAGCCTGATCACCTATGTATAATTTAGGAAAAGATAATATCATAAACATCTTTTCAAACTTTCTAAAACAATCTTCACTTAAAAGCAAAGCTTTGTAATTAGATAAATTGTTCATAAACATCTCTTTTGTTAACACTCTATAGATTCCTATGCCATTCATCACTCACTTAACCGATAAGTTGAAATTTTACCGGTGACCTTTTTAAGAAAGATTTTCTATACCATCTATGAGGAGGATTCCTCGATACAATTAAACAATGAAAGGATTTCATGTAACCACCCGCATTTTTAGGTTACTTTTCATTTTCGAGAATTTACTATTCACTTTCACTATTCATCCCGTAAAATTTTTAATCCACATTCTCGTAAAATAAATTATTTTAGTATTAACCTGAGAGTTCGACCATCGTTAGATCATTTTCGCAAAAGTTATTAAGTAAACATCGTTTTAAAAAGTTTCGTTTTAGACGGTCCACTGTTTAAACATCACGCGGAATCTGAAATCAACTCGACAATTTTCTCGCATCGATAAATTTTAGATCACTCATGATTAATTTGAGAATTTTTAAGATTTATTATTTTTAATATTACCAAATAAGCCAAGCGCAAAACAAAACTAAACTTACGTTTTAAACAATTCTACTTATATCCAGACTTAACGATTCCTTGTGTTTTCTAATATGTTTTGAAACTTTTACATTTTTGGAAAATTCAAACATATTTCCCTCCTCCTTTGACCATAAAGGAATTAACCTTGTACGTTCTACATTTTTGCATAAATCGCGTAACTTTTAAACTTCACGAATAAATGTAAAGTTATCCCGTATGACGAAAACCAAAGTTTGACATCTCATATCACTTTTAGACTAATTTTAGTCTACTCTAAATAAATTCACGGTCGTTTCCCTTAAATTTCGTTCTTTTCCGATAACTACGAATTTAGCGTTTTTGACCCGTATTTCCAGCTTTAAGCAATGTTTTTGCACCCAATGAGACTTATCACCCATTTTATATTTTTAGATGGAGTATAATGATGAGTCTCATCATTCCTACAAGTTTCGTATTTTTACGATAACCGGTTTTACGTTTTATGGCTTAACGACTTACGGTTGGCATTTAACGGAACCAAAACTTACTCTAAACTCAAGATAAGATCAAAAATAACCACCTAAGTCATCTTATCATGTCTTGGCCGACTTAGGGGGGGGGTCATCATTTTGGTGGCATCATCCTAACCATGGTTCATTTAGATCTTTACAAGTGTCCTAACCTAACCATGGTTAATAATTAACCCAATATATGGTTAACCAAACTTACCCTCCTATAAATAGCAAGTGATATGCATCCTAAGAAACCTCACAATCTGTTTTGGGTCGTTCATATCACAAATCATACATATCTTCCATCATTTGATCCATAAACTCCAAGTTTATGCAAGGAAGTTCCAAAGATCAAGCTTCTACATCAAATCTCTAGCAAGTTTAAGTGATCTTCTTGAGTTTAAATCCACTCAAGTCACTTAGTACTTCATCACCAACTCTTAAAGTTTGCAAGGGTGCCAAGGTGTGGAAAGCTAGCTCAATCCAAAGTCTTAAGCGATCAATCAAAGTCCGATCCTTACTAAGTTACTCCTTTCTTATTGAAAGCCAAAAGTTGTAAGCAACTTATCACCACCATCATCTCATCTTTATTATTCATAATCTTAACTATTTCATGCTATATATATAGTTACTATGTTGATTCATGATGTACATATACTCAACCACTTGTTTTAATTCACATATTGTCATAAAGGTAACAAGCTAGTAAACTAGTCATATTCTACACATGTGAGACCATTAAAAACAGTAACATAAGGACTTTCCAACTTACATAATATGGTAGACAAGATAAAAAGGTAAACATAGCAATTTGAATCACGAACGGACAAACAAGTCAAAAGTTATAAGTAAAAGAAGTTAGCGAAACCTAAACGCCAAAACTACCATGTACAAGCTGTTTTCAGTTCTGTCTTTTTAAAAGTGGTACTTCTGGTCCGAATCATCAAAAAGTTAAAGCACAAAAGTTGTCCGGAACGACGTTTTCCTTCAATAACAAAGAAGCTTGGGCCTTGAAAACTCATAAATAAGCCAAAATCTTTCAAAAACAGAAACTGCCGTAAATATTGTCTCACAACTATACTTTTGTCACAACTAAAAGCAAACCAAGAGGCCTAATGGCCATAAGCCAAGACCACGCTACGGCTAAGGTCAAGGTTGAGTCTCAAGACCATGGTAGTCAAGACCAAAGTCACGGCGAGGCCATGGCTAAAGCCTCAAGGCTTGTTTGCCCAAGACCGTTAACTAAGGTAATCATATTTATGAAACGACGAGAACTTGTAAGAACATGATAAACTTATTTATATAACAATCTTCACTCAAAACATATATTATATCTACTAAGTGCTACAATAGTAGGGAGCTTCATGTGAGGGGTTTCATTTGAGTAAAACGTATCGACGAGTTGCTGGAGATTTAAAGTGTCCTAGCTCCTCGGCGTTCTTGCATGACCTCTGAATTATGATGGCCCAAACGGTAGTACGATATCTATAAACTAAATACGTTTTCACAACTAGACCATTTCTATAAATGACATACACAAATACTATGTACTACATCATGATCAACATAGAGACGTATATAGGATGGTTTATGTTTTCCTAAACATTATTCCAAACCTAAGTCGCAACTTTCTATTTTAGGTTGCGTGAGAAGTTCTCACGGCATATCCATCATGCTTATTATACATTTGATATCATTTACTCTGAGGTGAGTTCATAGCCCCACTTTCTATTACTAAATTGTTTTACAAACCCTTGGGGAGATACATGCTTTATTTTAAATCGAACACATTGCTTTCAAAATGTATGCTTATCTGAATGTATTACTTGCACTAAGTACCACTATTGCCAATCTTAAGTCCCTATTATCATGAACAATTAATCACTTGCGGTGAGCGAATAATGTGGATAGATCTATCGGGAATGACAAATCCCGTTTGTGTTGACCGGGTAGACAAACAAACGCACTCTATTTGAACATCTATAGGTTTATTGACAAATTACCTATTAGGGCATCGGTTACTATTTTATGACAGTGTTGCGTTTTCGGTATCATGAGCTTAGTGCAATAATATCTCTTTTGGTTTCAAACCATTGGTGTGAATTTATAACTCACACTACAAACATTATGTGTTCCACTGATTTCCAAAACTCTATGAATTTCACTCAACCTTTGTGTTGACAGTTTTAAGCATGTATTTTAGATCCATAATGTCGGAAGTCGCACGGAAGAGCGGATACTGAAGAAGGCTATAAATTTTATTATCATTCGAAAACCTATTTACTATATTTTGTAAACAATGGAACCAACTGGGACCTCATTTTGTAAACTCTGATATTTATATAAATCGAATGATAAATCCTTTTTAAACGACTCCTTTAGAGATCGTTTTCTATTGTTATGAATGTTGTGCCATGAAGTAACACCCAATTTGAATTCCGCTGCGTATCACGAAATTGGGGTGTTACAGTTGGTATCGAGCCTTATATTATAAGAACGGGTTTAATTGTGACCTAAACTATAACTACTTTTACAAACAAAACATTTTATAGCCTTCCGTTCTCCGTGCCTTCCATCCTCCAGACGATTATGTGACTTTTGAACATTTTAAGCTACAAAAACATACTAGTATATTGACATATACACTAGTCATATTTTCAATTATTTTAGCTAAACGATAGACTAAACATATCTGCGTATGCCTATTCTAAGGCATTATGGCACAATCATATTTTTCCTAATCTCCCAATCATGCATCTAGTCATGCATTTTAGGATTACGAAACTTCCACCAAGACATTGTAACTGACTACAATATTCTTTCCTACTTCCCAGACATTGTGAGATACAATGGCCTCATTCATTTTCAAGACAACATGAGATCAGTGGTCTCTATTACATTCTCAGACACTGTAAATCCTACAGTGGTCTCATTCATTTCTCAAGACATTGTGAGTTACACAATGATCTCTTCATCATTTATCAAGACATTGTGGGTTACACAATGATCTCTCTATCATTCTCAAGACATTTGGGTTACACAATGGTCTCTTCATTATTTATAGGACATTGTGAGTTGCACAATGGTCTCAACTACTCCTCAGATATTGTAAGTTATACAATAGTCTCTAAAAATTATCTTATAAGCATTATATGATATCGTTTTACATGAAACCGTCACATCTATCAATTTCCCTAATGGAAATACAAGAAATGGGATTTCTAAAAGATAAACTGACTTATCATCTACAAAAGCTGAAGTTCAACAACTTTCTCTACATTCATCAAAATTCTCTTTTGAAACCTTCATTGTTAAATGTCCGTGAATCTTAGAATTACTTAAGATTTCCTTTCCACACGTATCTACCCATACTATCTTCTATGCAATGGAATGTGAAAACATAGGTTACAAGTCTTTTATGGCCAGGACTTGCAACTGAATATTTTGATATCGCCTTTGCTTAGTGGACCATTTCTCAAAAGCTATGAACATATCACAAGTATACCTAATTTAGGTATTTGAAAAATTTATCGAACCTCGGCTAAATATAGCCTAAACACCTATATTTAACCTTGGGATAATGGATCATAGTCTGATTAACTATGTTCGACTTAAATTTTTCAAACACTGAGAATAGTTATACAAGGGTTATATTCAGGTTAACTTCCTACTTAAACTCGATAAACCACCAGAATTCATTAAAAATAGAGACACGATAGTGTCTTACCACTTAGCAAAATCTTAACATCTTATTTATACTACCAAAATTTATTCTTGAAAGTTTTCATTTATGAGATAATCCGAACTACTATCTTGGGATAGTCAAATCAAATCTTCGTCATTCCTTAGAAGTACTAGCCTGATTAGATTTCAAGGATATCATTCCGTCATTCACTTTTCATTTTAAAACAAACAAGACATCTCTACCTAAGAAAAATGGTAAACATACGCTACACTCTCTTAATCGTCAACATATCACATCATTATCTAAACCCCATTGAAATTCAATTTGTAAAACTTCACAGTACCACGTTTCTTTCAAACACTAGTAGACATAAACACTATACGATATAGCCTTCACCCCGAAACCACCTAAGACATGATCAAATTTGGAAATGGTTTGGATAACCACTTGCCTCTAGCAATACTTTCCTACAACATCATTATAAACTATTTCATATCAACAATATCTTACACCTTTGATTAACAACATTACCACTAACAACAACAAAACTATTCCATTTTGAGGCACTATATAGACGAAAGTGTTAGTTACCATTTTTGAACTAAAATGTCAGAGATCACCCACGAAACAACTAAGGAAACCATACAAATACAAATTAGGCTCCCTGCCGCACACTATCACCAAAAACTCCATGTTAGAAATTAAGGTTTTATTGATAGCCTCGATACAACAAGATATGATTCGTTTTGAGAATCGGGAAAAGCCAAACTTTAGGTATATTGGACTCTATAAGATTTTAACAAAACCCTTTAGGTTATCAACTTAAGCCACATGGTACATAATATATTCTATGACTAGAAACTTGAGAACACAAAGATTAGAATTTGGCGTATACATCCACATTTCCCTAGACAATTCAAAATCGGGTAACACACCTGAATTCGGACGGAATTCCTTTAAGGGTGAGACATAACACCATTTTTAGGTTACTTTTCATTTTCAAGAATTTACTATTCACATTTACTATTCACTTTCACTATTCATCCCGTAAAATTTTTAATCCACATTCTCGTAAAATAAATTATTTAGTAGTATTAACCTGAGTTCGACCATCGTTAGATCATTTTCGCAAAAGTTATTAAGTAAACATCGTTTTAAAGTTTCGTTTTAGACGGTCCACTGTTTAAACATCACGCAGCGAAAATCAACTCGACAATTATTCTCGCATCGGATAAATTTTTAGATCACTCATGATTAATTTGAGAATTTTTAAGATTTATTATTTTTAATATTACCAAATAAGCCCAGCGCAGAACAAAACTAAACTTACGTTTTAAAGAATTCTACTTACATCCAGACTTAACGATTCCACGACTGTGTTTCTATGTTTTTGAAACTTTTACATTTTTGGAAAAGTCAAACATATTTCCCTCCTCCTTTGACCATAAAGGAATTAACTTTGTATGTTCTACATTTTTGCTTAAATCGCGTAACTTTTAAACTTCACAAATAACGGTTAAGTTATCCCGCGTATGACGAAAACCAAAGTTTGACATCTCATATCACTTTTAGACTAATTTTAGTCTACTTAAAATAAATTCACGGTCAGTTTCCCGAAATTTCGTTCTTTTCGATAACTGCGAATTACCGTTTTTGACCATTCCCACTTTAGCGGTGTTTTGCACCCAATGAGACTTATCACCCATTTATATTTTTTAGATGGAGTATAATGATGAGTTTCATCATTCCTACAAGTTTCGTATTTTTACGATATACCGGTTTTCGTTTTATGGCTTAACGACTTACGGTTGGCATTTAACGGAACCAAAACTTACTCTAAACTCAAGATAAGATAAAAAATAACCACCTAAGTCATCTTATCATGTCTTGGCCAACTTAGGGGGGGGGGGAGTCATCATTTTGGTGGCATCATCCTAACCATGGTTCATTTAGATCTTTACAAGCGTCCTAACCTAACCATGTTTAATAATTAACCCAATATATTGTTAACCAAACTTACCCTCCTATAAATAGCAAGTGATATGCATCCTAAGAACCCTCACAATCTGTTTTGGGTCGTTCATATCACAAATCATACATATTTTCCATCATTTGATCCATAAACTCCAAGTTTATGCAAGGAAGTTCCAAAGATCAAGCTTCTACATCAAATCTCTAGCAAGTTTAAGTGATCTTCTTGAGTTTAAATCCACTCAAGTCACTTAGTACTTCATCACTAACTCTTAAAGTTTGCAAGGGTGCCAAGGTGTGGAAATCTAGCTCAATCCAAAGTCTTAAGCGATCAATCAAAGTCCGATCCTTACTAAGTTACTCCTTTCTTATTGAAAGCCAAAAGTTGTAAGCAACTTATCCCCACCATCATCTCATCTTTATTGTTCATAATCTTAACTATTTCATGCTATATATATAGTTATTATGTTGATTCATGATGTACATATACTCAACCACTTGTTTTAATTCACATATTGTCATAAAGGTAACAAGCTAGTAAACTAGTCATATTCTACACATGTGAGACCATTAAAAACAGTAACATAAGGACTTTCTAACTTACATAATATGGTAGACAATATAAAAAGGTAAACATAGCAATTTGAAACACCGAAAGGGACAAACAAGTCAAAAGTTATAAGTAAAAGAAGTTAGCGAAACCTAAACGCCAAAACTATCATGTACAAGCTGTTTTCGATTCTGTCTTTTAAAAGTGGTACTTCTGGTCTGAATCATCAAAAAGTTAAAACACAAAAGTTGTCCGGAACGACGTTTTCCTTCGATGTTAAAGAAGCTCGGGCCTTGAAAACGCATAAATAGGCCAAAATCTTTCAAAAACAGAAACTGCAGTAAATATTGTCTCACAACTATACTTTTGTCACAACTAAATGCAAACCAAGAGGCCTAATGGCCATAAGCCAAGACCACGGCTACGGCTAAGGTCAAGGTTGAGTCTCAAGACCATGGTAGTCAAGACCAAAGTCACGGCGAGGCCATGGCTAAAGCCTCAAGGCTTGTTTGCCCAAGACCGTTAACTAAGGTAATCATATTTATGAAACGACGAGAACTTGTAAGAACATGATAAACTTATTTATATAACAATCTTCACTCAAAACATATATTATCTACTAAGTGCTACAATAGTAGGGAGCTTCATGTGAGGGGTTTCATTTGAGTAAAACGTATCGACGAGTGCTGGATTTACGATTTAAAGTGTCCTAGCTCCTAGCGTTCTTGCATGACCCACGAATTATGATGGCTCGAACGATGATACGATATCTATAAAATAAATACGTTTTCACAACTAGACCATTTCTATAAATGACATACACAAATACCATGTACTACATCATGATCAACATAGAGACATATATAGGATGGTTTATGTTTTCTTAAACATTATTCCAAACCTAAGTCGCAACATCCTATTTTTAGGTTGCTCATTAGAAGTTCTCACGGCATATCCATCATGCTCATTATACATTTGATATCATTTACTCTGAGGTGAGTTCATAGCCTCACTTTCTATTACTAAATTGTTTTCAAACCCTTGGGAGATACATGCTTTATTTTAAATGAACACATTGCTTTTCAAAGCTGTGTCTGGTGTATTACTTGCACTAAGTACCACTGTACTTAATCTTAAGGCCCTATTATCATGAACCATTAATCACTTGCGAGGTGAGCGCGAATAATGTGGATAGATCCATCGGGAATGACAAATCTGTTGTTGTGTGTTGACCGGGTAGGCAAACAAACGCACTCTATTTGAACATCTATAGGTTTATCGGCAAATTACCTATTAGGGCATCGGTTACTATTTTATATTGATTGTTAACATTTTGATATCATGAGCTTAGTGCAATAATATCTCTTTTGGTTTTCAAACCATTGGTGTAAATATATAACTCACACTACAAACATTATGTGTTCAACGTTTCCCAAAACTCTATGAATTTCACTCAACCTTTGTGTTGATAGTTTTAAGCATGTATTTCAGTCCATAATGTCCTGCCGCACGAAGAGCAACGATATAAGAAGGCTATAAATTTTATTATCATTCAAAAACCTATTTACTATATTTTGTAAACAATGGAACCAACTGGGACCTCATTTTTGTAAACTCTGATATTTATATAAATCGAAAGATAAATTCTTTTTAAACGACTCCTTTAGAGATCGTTTTCTATTGTTATGACTGTTGTGCCATGAAGTAACACCCAGTTTGAATTCCGCTGCGTATCATGAAATTGGGGGTGTTACATTTTAGAACTACCCACAAGGACTAGAAGTATGTGGTAAGATGTTTCAAAACTCAATAGAAGTCTTAAGATATCACGGGACAATCCGAACCACTATCTTTGGATTAGAAGCCAAATTCTATCATTTCAAAAGTACTAGCAAGACCGAGTTATAAGATTTAGTACGAAGCGAATACACACTAAGAAACACTATAGGGATCAACCAAGTCTTCTAGCTGAGATTGCAGAACATTCCATTAAACATGGCCTCAACAATATGTGAACTTGCCTACAATGAGTTTCCCTTAAAGGAAAATTTAGTTAAATTAAGGTTATCGATATAAACTTTCTCTAAGACATTATGTTATCTAGAAATTATAGATAACCTCACTTTCATATTAAGAGATGCAATGTGTTTGAACATATCGGACAATCAATGACTCCCCATCTACAAGTAAAATTAGAACAAACATTCTTCGACATAGTATGAGCTGATATCTATTTTCTTGCTAGCATGATAACAATATAACTGATGAAATATTTTAGAAGCACTCAATAGCGGGACAAATCTTGAAAATCAACCACTACACCACATCACTTAAACATTTAAGGTTTTGTGACTTTACGACATAGAGTGTGGAAATATTTCGATAAGAGAAATTAAGAGAGTCATGATCAAACAATAAACATTGTAGTAATGGAGACTAAGCACCTTAGGCAAGTAAGACTCAAGTAATGACATTCGCTAGAACTAGAAATGCGAGGAATCACAAGTGTTATCCATAATTTATTCTTTTCTATAAGGTCCTTTTCGACAGACTTAACATTTTGAAATTTGGCATGAGACACGTGGTATCAATTCCAGTTGTACCTATTATAAGCTATTTGATTCACCTTAGACTCTTGATAATCATTTCAATCTTCCCATGGAATCTATTAGGAGATGAGTACCGCCTGTTATCCTCAGCTCAATGGTTAGAGCGAGAGAACAATTCCAACATTAAAAGATATGCTCAAAGCATGTGTGATTTTCTAGAAATGATTAGACAAATTATACTTCATCGAACAAGTTGCCTTACAACAATAGTTAGCACATGAACATATTGACTGCACCAATTGAGGCACTCTATGGTTGAGGTGTCAATCACTTATTTACGGGCCAAAATCAAGAAAGTCCAACTCACTAGTCCATAACTTATTTCATGAAACAACAAAGAAATCATACAACAAAGAAATCATACAGATCAAGAATCAATTACAAGCGACAACAAATAGGTAGAAAAGCTACGTCGATATACAACGCAAAATATTGGAAATGTGTTCCATAAGTCACAAACCATTAGAATTTCAAGTTGGCAACAGAGTTGTGTTGAAAGTCTCGCCAGAAAGGCGGTACGATTCGAAAACGCTGAAGTTAAACTCGAGGTACATTGGGTTATTTAAGATTCTGGATAGAGTATATCCCTTAGCTTACAAACCTGATCTTTTGTCTGAACTCTCCAATTTACTTAACACATTTCATGACTCAAATATCCCCACCTCTTCACCAATAACACCGTAGAAACCAACATGGACTGAATTCAGTGGATCGAATTTTTTGGTGAGCTGAACATGACAATTCATAATTTCAGGTCATTTCTCAAACTTTGAAAATTTCACTATTCATCTCGGGAATTTACTATTCACTGGTTACTAACCATCATTTAACTATTCATCATTTTTGAAGTCGATTTGATACTTTGAAAGATTATTTCAAAATCTTACTATTCACGAAACACTATTCATTCCCTGAGAAAAATCACTATTCATGATTCACTATTCATCATTTTTCGTAAAATAGGTTTACGAGTATTAAATACGCGTAACCTTGGGGGCTAAGCTGCGTATTCATGAAACATCATTGAGAACATTACACATAGACTAGAGTTAGTCTACATGTCATCAGTAACATCTTTTTCATATTAGTTCATGCATGGGTTTGCATATTTCATTAACGCGTATTTATTTATTAAATAAACGCTATCGCACGATCATTTATTTTGAATAATTGATCCCACACTTCCACAATTATATTGATATATTTTTATACTCATTTAAGACTATAAAAATTATATTATTAGTTTACTCAATGCTTTGGATTTATTTTGTATATATATTGTTGTATATATATATTTATCGCCACGTAATTTCATATTTATAATTATTTATTCACCCGACACTTGCGAGGAATGCGTTTTTATAATTTTATGACTTCGACATATTTTATTTTGTTCACTTCCTTTAGGCACCCCCTGTATATGAACGCATCGACCTACAATTTTATTTAACGTCGAATAAATTTTAATGATAATACCAAAATATTTTAAAATAGTTAGTGTCACCTAAACTTAAAAACTTTACGCTTTACGTGGCATCTTCATATCAAAACTAATATGAAGTGTATTGATAAGTTTTAATATATTTTTATATGTATTATATTTTTACATTACCCGGTTTTAAGTTTTGTGATTTAAAGACTTTACGTTAGTAATTACCGGGATCAAACTATATCCTTTAAACACTAAACTATTAATACAACACATCTAATAAACCTTGCATCACACGTGTTAACATTTGTGTTAACATAATGTTGAATCATGGTATATTATGCAACGTACCACCTTATAAATTTCACACGTCGAATAACTTTTATCGAACGTGTTAACCATATTTCTTTCACACGTTACCACATATGTAGGACACCACGTAGCATGGCTATTGATGAACCATGAAACACTGTAATATATAAAATATTTTTAATGCAAGTTGCAATCCTTTTATCATTTCATATATCATGCATGATATTGTTTTCGCAGTTCATCACACACACCATGTTGTCACCAACTTGCAACATATTGTCACCAACTTGCAAACAATATTTAAATCTTGAAATCCCCATATTAATCCAAAGATTTTACAAATTTTGCAACTTAACATTCACGATCAAACAAGCATGCTCATCTTCAAGTTTCAACCTTACAAGCAGTAGCACCAAAGTTGCTATATACTGTATAAATCATGACGTGAGCTAAACTTGCTAACCATGGTGATCCTATTTCATTGTACGGAAATAAGCCTTGCTACCTCATTGTATGATTTGATATGTACGGAAATATGGTGTCCTACTCGGGTTGAATACGACCGGTCCGTGTTTCGGGTGGTATGTTTTGTTCTATTCTTTGGACGTTCGAGTCGGTCTTTGGGTTTGAGTTTCGATCAGATTTCATTTAGCTATGGTGTTTACGTTGGGTCGATGTTCATATCCAGCTCGTGTTTGATGTTGATTGTTGATCTCCATCGATCCTTCTTTGGCTCGGAGGTAATATATCAATCATATGATGTATATCATGGTGACACATTTGTTTCTATAAGTCATGTCATTATATGCTAAATAATAGAAATAATACATGCCACTAACGTCAAGATTATTTTTAGAATCATAGCATTATAAAATGAAGTAAAGAATTTATGAAAGTGTCTATTACAATGAGGAAGAAGACGTAGTTTCTAATCAGACTTTTGTAAAATGGTTTTTGCAATCCTTTCACAGTAGACCAAGTGAGCTTAAAAGCTTTTGAAAACTAGTAGTTAGTTATAATGAATTATACAAGACCAAGTCAGGTTGTTTAATTATAATAATCTAAATGAAGTACAAAAATGTAACTCTTATAATTGTTGATACAAGTATTCTACTAAAACTAAGACACCTTGTCTTCTCAAAACTCATTTACTTTACTATACGATTCGAGATAAGCCGTATACTAGTAGGTTGTGCCAAGACGCATACAGTGCCTCGTACTCTTATATCGTTGTGCGATGCCACATTGTGATACTACCATTACATTTCTTAATGCCACCGTGTTAGTTGTGATTCTTGTATTTCTTCCGACTAAGGTGAGTTTTCATAGCCCGATTTATTCAAGTTTATACTTATTTCAAACCTACGGGAGAATACATTGCACATCATTTTTATTACGATACCAAGTATATCAAATTCATTACATTGCTTAAGTTACTTCATTGCCAATTGAATGTCCCCATTTCATGAATCATGAACCATAATTTGGAAGAAGCGAGGGTGATGGATAGATCTATTGAGGGGTGACTCCTCCATCCGGGTTGGTGGTCCCAACCTCCAAACGGATGCATTTCATTTTTATCATCATTGAGTTTTTTGGCAAAACACTCTATTGGGGCGAACATCACCCAAATTTCTGTCATGTGCTTATAGCAATTGTAACATTTTATGTGACATATTTACATACATGGCCTATACTTGTGGTAGTTGTATAAAACGCTTACATGAACTCTATGAACTCACTCAACCTTTGTGTTGACACTTTTAGCAATGTATTTTCATGTAACTAAGACATTCACTTCATGGCATGCATGTGGACTTATCATAGAGTCGCGGTGACGACGCCACAACATGGATTTATACATTTTAAAACATCGTTTGACTTGTACCAAACTTATTTTCCGCACATGTTGATTTTCATTTGGGACCTATCTTTGTAACTCTGAATGTTTTAATATATCAAACGATGTTCTTTTCAAACGACACTTTAAGTCGCTCAATATAATCGTGATTGTGGTGCTATGACAGTCATCCCCGTGAATTCCATTCCACCGCAAAGTGTATTTGGGGTGTGATGATTGGCATCGAGCTTCTTATAGAGAACTAGGTTGCATCATGACCCTAGACTATAACTACATCATCATAGCATCTCATCATTTCATCATAAGTGTATAGTCACTATACATGCGGTTTCATAAGCACATTTTGCGAGTTATTTACTCTCATTTCAAATCGATTGTTACATTAATGCCTTTAGATACCCATCCTATCATACTCACGTCAGACTTTGACATGGAGAATGCCCCTGCATTCCCTACCACAATTTTAACATCAGTTGACTCAACACCGATAACATCAGTTGAGGAGACTGAACCCTTTGAGGACGGTTGCACCTACACCATCACGATCACCATTGATTCACTTTGTAGGATCGTGACAATTTTTATCATTTGTTGGGACATATCATACCATTTGGTAGGACTTATAGGCTTAGTCCTAATGGACCTATTAGTCATACATTTGATTTTGCCTCGGGAAGCGTGCATGATTTGACACACCACTACCATCTACCACTAAGACTACAGAAACTACACTATCTTATAGATTTAAGGACTGTGAGAGTTTCAAAGCTATTGTTATTAGACGTTCTAATGCTCCTACACTTGAGACATGATTAGACTACCAACAGGAACATATAATAAGTACCTTTCTAGCTAATGTAATCTTTATCATTTATTATCTCCACGATAATCACAACCTTTGTTTATTTCATTCCTCATTCCAATTGCCCAATTTTCAATCATTTCACGACAATACATCACTATCTTACTAGGGGTTAGGCCAACTTTATTCTTGACTAATTAAGAGACTATTACCACTCTATGAGGTTCTCCCATGTATCCTACAAACCATTCCACAAATTTTATTTCAAGTTATTCTGCTACTATTTCATGAAATTATTTCACTTAATTTTATTTCGAGCTATTTTATCACCATCTTAGAAACGTTGTTTCATAAAGTTTTAAAACAAGTTGTTTTGTTACCACCCTATCAATTGGTTTTCAGTCATTTTATCAACTACTTAATACCATCGCTAAACGATTTTCATGTTACTCTGAAAAAATTATTGAGCCATTATCTTACAAAACAAAACGTTGAATACCATCTAAAACTTCTGAGAAACATAATACCATTTCAACAAAACCAAGCATCACATCATTTGTCCTCGATTATACATAGCCTGATCACCTATGTATAATTTAGGAAAGATTATGTCATGAAATAAACAAGCATCTTTTCAAACTTTCTAAAACAATCTTCACTTAAAAGCAAAGCTTTGTAATTAGATAAATTGTTCATAAACATCTCTTTTGTTAACACTCTATAGATTCCTACCATTCATCACTACTTAACCGATAAGTTGAAATTTTACCGGTGACCTTTTTAAGAAAGATTTTCTATACCATCTATGAGGAGGATTCCTCGATACAAAAAAACAATGAAAGGATTTCAGAACTACCCACAAGGACTAGAAGTATGTGGTAAGATGTTTCAAAACTTAATAGAAGTCTTAAGATATCACGGGACAATCCGAACCACTATCTTTGGATTAGAAGCCAAATTATATCATTTCAAAAGTACTAGCAAGACCGAGTTATAAGATTTAGTACGAAGCGAATACACACTAAGCAACACTATAGGGATCAACCAAGTCATCTAGCCAGATCAGAGAACATTCCATTAAACATGGCCTCAACAATATGTGAACTTCCCTACAATGAGTTTCCCTTAAAGGAAAATTTAGTTAAATTAAGGTTATCGATATAAACTTTCTCTAAGACATTATGTTATCTAGAAATTATAGATAACCTCACTTTCATATTAAGAGATGCAACAGGTTTGAACATATCGGACAATCAATGACTCCCCATCTACAGGTAAAATTAGAACAAACATTCTTCGACATAGTAAGAGCTGATATCTATTTTCTTGCTAGCATGATAACAATATAACTGATGAAATATTTTAGAAGCACTCAATAGCGGGACAAATCTTGAAAATCAACCACTACACCACATCAGTTAAACATTTAAGGTTTTGTGACTTTACGACATAGAGTGTGGAAATATTTCGATAAGAGAAATTAAGAGAGTCATGATCAAATAATAAACATTGTAGTAATGGAGACTAAGCACCTTAGGCAAGTAAGACTCAAGTAATGACATTCTCTAGAACTAGAAACGAGGAATCACAATCTGTATCCAATCTATACTTTTCTATAAGGTCCTTTTCGACAGACTTAACATTTTGAAATTTGGCATGAGACACGTGGTATCAATTCCAGTTGTACCTGTTATAAGCTATTCGATTCACCTTAGACTCCTGATAATCATTTCAATCTTTCCTTGGAATCTATTAGGACATGAGTACCGCCTGTTATCCTCAGCTCAATGGTTAGAGCGAGAGAACAATTCCAACATTAGAAGATATGCTCAAAGCATGTGTGATTTTCTAGAAATGATTAGACAAATTATACTTCATCAAACAAGTTGCCTTACAACAATAGTTAGCACATGAACATATTGACTGCACCAATTGAGGCACTCTATGGTTGAGGTGTCAATCACTTATTTACGGGCCAAAATCAAGAAAGTCCAACTCACTAGTCCATAACTTATTTCATGAAACAACAAAGAAATCATACAACAAAGAAATCATACAGATCAAGAATCAATTACAAGCGACAACAAATAGGTAGAGCTTTACCGATATACGACGCAAAATATTGGAAATGTGTTCCATAAGTCACAAACCATTAGAATTTCAAGTTGGCAACAGAGTTATGTTGAAAGTCTCGCCTAGGAAAGGCGTGGTACGATTCAGAAAATGCGGGAAGTTAAACTCGAGGTACATTGGGTTATTTAAGATTCTGGATAGAGTATATCCCTTAGCATACAAACCTGATCTTTTGTCTGAACTCTCCAATTTACTTAACACATTTCATGACTCAAATATCCCCACCTCTTCACCAATAACACCGTAGAAACCAACATGGACTGAATTCAGGGACTGAATTCCTTTTTGGGTGAGCGAACATGACAATTCATAATTTCAGGTCATTTCTCAAACTTTGAAAATTTCACTATTCATCTCGGGAATTTACTATTCACTGGTTACTAACCATCATTTTACTATTCATCATTTTTGAAGTCGATTTGATACTTTGAAAGATTATTTCAAAATCTTACTATTCACGAAACACTATTCATTCCCTGAGAAAAATCACTATTCATCATTTTTCGTAAAATAGGTTTACGAGTATCAAATACGCGTAACCTTGGGGGCTAAGCTGCGTATTCATGAAACATCATTGAGAACATTACACATAGACTAGAGTTAGTCTACATGTCATCAGTAACATCTTTTTCATATTAGTTCATGCATGGGTTTGCATATTTCATTAACGCGTATTTATTTATTAAATAAACGCTATCGCACGATCATTTATTTTGAATAATTGATCCGACACTTCCAACAATTATATTGATATATTTTTATACTCATTTAAAGACTATAAAAATTATATTATTAGTTTACTCAATGATTTGGATTTATTTTGTATATATATTGTTGTATATATATATTTACGACGGTTTACGTAATTTCGATACGATAATTATTTATTCACCCGATACTTGCGAGGAATGCGTTTTTATAATTTTATGACTTCGATATATTTTATTTTGTTCACTTCCTTTAGGCACCCCCGTGTTATGAACGCATTCATCGACTCTACAATTTTATTTAAAGTCGAATAAATTTTAATGATATGCTCAAAATATTTTAAAATAGTTAGTGTCATCTAAACTTAAAAACTTTACGCTTTTACGTTGGCATCTTCATATCAAAACTAATATGAAGTGTATTGATAAGTTTTAATATATTTTTATATGTATTATATTTTTACATTACCCGGTTTTAAGTTTTGTGATTTAAAGACTTTACGTTAGTAATTACCGGGATCAAACTATATCCTTTAAACACTAAACTATTAATACAACACATCTAATAAACCTTGCATCACACGTGTTAACATTTGTGTTAAACATAATGTTGAATCATGGTATATTATGCAACGTACCACCTTATAAATTTCACACGTCGAATAACTTTTATTGAACGTGTTAACCATATTTCTTTCACACGTTACCACATATGTAGGACACCACGTAGCATGGCTATTGATGAACCATGAAACACTGTAATATATAAAATATTTTTAATGCTAGTTGCAATCCTTTTATCATTTCATATATCATGCATGATATTGTTTTCGCAGTTCATCACACAAACCATGCATGCGTACAACATATTGTCACCAACTTGCAAACAATATTTAAATCTTGAAATCCCCATATAAATCCAAAGATTTTACAAATTTTGCAACTTAACATTCACGATCAAACAAGCATGTTCATCTTCAAGTTTCAACCTTACAAGCAGTAGCACCAAAGTTGCTATATGCTGTATAAATCATGACGTGAGCTAAACTTTCTAACCATGGTGATCCTATTTCATTGTACGGAAATAAGCCTTGCTACCTCATTGTATGATTTGATATGTACGGAAATATGGTGTCCTACTCGGGTGAATATGACCGTCCGTGTTTCGGGTGGTATGTTTTGTTCTATTCTTTGGACGTTCGAGTCGGTCTTTGGGTTTGAGTTTCGATCAGATTTCATTTAGCTATGGTGTTTACGTTGGGTCGATGTTCATATCCAGCTCGTGTTTGATGTTGATTGTTGATCTCCATCGATCCTTCTTTGGCTCGGAGGTAATATATCAATCATATGATGTATATCATGGTGACACATTCGTTTCTATAAGTCATGTCATTATATGCTAAATAAAAGAAATAATACATGCCACTAACGTCAAGATTATTTTTAGAATCATAGCATTATAAAATGAAGTAAAGAATTTATGAAAGTGTCTATTACAATGAGGAAGAAGACGTAGTTTCTAATCTGACTTTTGTAAAATGGTTTTTGCAATCCTTTCACAGTAGACCAAGTGAGCTTAAAAGCTTTTGAAAACTAGTAGTTAGTTATAATGAATTATACAAGATCAAGTCAGGTTGTTTAATTATAATAATCTAAATGAAGTACAGCAAATGTAACTCTTATAATTGTTGATACAAGTATTCTACGAAAACTAAGACACCTTGTCTTCTGAAAACTCATTTACTTTACTATACGTATTCTGAGATAAGCCGTATACTAGTAGGTTGTGCCAAAGACGTACCGTTGTGCCTGTACTCTTATATCGTTGTGCGATGCCACATTGTGATACTACTGTATTACATTTCTCATTGCCAGTCGTGTTAGTTGTGTTTCTTGTATTTCTTCGGACTAAGGTGAGTTTTCATATCCCCGATTTATTCAAGTTTATACTTATTTCAAACCTACGGGGGAGAATACATTGCACATCATTTTTATTACGATACCAAGTATATCAAATTCATTACATTGCTTAAGTTACTTCATTGTCAATTGAATGTCCCCATTTCATGAATCATGAACTGTTAATTTCGGAAGAAGCGAGGGTGAGTGGATAGATCTATGAGGGTGACTCTCCATCCGGGTTGGTGGTCCCAACTAGTCAAACGGATGCATTTCATTTTTATCATTATTGAGTTGTTTGGCAAAACACTGTTGGCTTAACATCACCCAAATTTCTGTCATGTGCTTATAGCAATTGTAAGATTTTATGTGACATATTTGTCATACATGGCCTATACTTGTGGTAGTTGTATAAAACGCTTTACATGAACTCTATGAACTCACTCAACCTTTGTGTTGACACTTTTAGCAATGTATTTTCATGTAACTAAGACATTCACTTCATGGCATGCATGAGGACTTATCATAGAGTCGCTGGACGACGCGTCACACATGGATTTATACATTTTAAAACATCGCTTGACTTGTACCAAACTTATTTTCCGCACATGTTGATTTTCATTTGGGACCTATCTTTGTAACTCTCAATGTTTTTAATATATCAAACGATGTTCTTTTCAAAACGACACTTTAGGTCGTTCAATATAACTGTGATTGTGGTGCTATGACAGTCATCCCCCAGGAATTCCATTCCGCTGCAAAATAGGTAATTTGGGGGTGTGACATGTTAACAAAAGTGTTGGTTGTCTGATGAAATGGAAGTACAATAGTGAATCGGTTTATTACAGTATAATAGTCCGTGAAGTAATTTGTACAAAAGTTTGTAGAAATATTTGAGAAAGTCTCATCGTTTATAAACTTTTGACCGCGAAATGGTTGACAAGATGATTGATTACAGTTTGCGCTAGGAAAGTTTACACATTTTACTATTTTATAAGGGGCAGTAGTTGAGCAAACTACTAGTATTCTCTAGGGATAAGTGGAGGATTAGGTATCTGTTCCATAAGTAGTAGCTCGAGTTACAAGTTAACTCGTGGTATGTTTCTAGATTGTTAAAAGTTTAATAGTTCGCTCGTTATTTATGTTCAACAAGGGTTTCCCTTTGTAGATGTCATGATGTGTTGTTCCTAGAACGACGGGGAATGTATTCCGCATCATTAATTGAGTATGAGTTTTGGGATAGAGGAGACACTATTACATCAGTGAGTGATGAGGCAACCTCGATTTCAACGTCTGAGAAAATGTTAATGTGATCGGATAGAGATGACATGGTGTTGCAACGACTCAGTAATAGTGATTATATATATCATAAGTAATATTTATGTTGGGTATAGAATCTATGTTGAAGAGAGAGGTTAACAAGTTCAAGGGACAACTCCGGCAGGAGTTAGTTACTAGTAGTCGTAAATGATCGCTCGAAGATCAATGAAGAATGGTACTACGTTCGAGTTCAAAATCATAGTGTCAAAAGAAATCTGACTACAAGTCGAGATCAAGTCAAGCTCCAAATAACGAGTAAACGCCAAGAGTTCCCAATGGGTACGATACAGATCACACATCATTGAGTAAGGTATTATCGATAAGATAGCATCATAGAACAACATCGCCAGATATCATTGATAAAACCACATAGTAGAATGATATGGATAAACACAAAGAATAAAGCGACATCGATAAAACGATATCGATAGGAATACACCAATGGATCATAAGGTAACACCAATAGTGCGGAGGTATTACAATCGACAAAAACGTAAGGTATAACCTAATCGAAAGTATCGTTGATGAAAACACGCGAGAACAACATTATCAATTCGTAAAGATTAACAACATCGGTACCGATAACGCCGAATAATAATATCGGTTTT
>OU343219.1:31354000-31482231 GCA_910596185.1 Chrysanthemum makinoi
GTTACATGTTTGTCATCAATCAAAACAAACGAGACTGTATAGATTAAATATCGTAATATTTGCACTAACAAATTTGTTGTTCCAATTGTTCTAAGTTCAACAGTAATGTACCCGTTAATGTGGATAAATCTTGACGGAAAAGGGCAACACATGTTCGTTCCGTTGTTGTAGGTAGAAGTAACATGAGGTGAGAGTGAAGTTGTTGATAGGGTATAATGCAACATTCCTTTTGCATGGCATTATGTAGCATTAGCAGGTGCAATTCATTCTCATTGTACTCAGAACATGAAGATCTCACATCCTCATTGATTAATTCAAACAACTTTAACCGTTGCTCAAGTAGCATACATTATCATTGTAGTCCACAGCATCATACAATTTAAGTACTTCCGAAATCACTGGGTCAGTTGTGTAAGACATGATGTTGTAGTATGCACAAGATTTTACAAGTCAATGATTTAAACCGAGAAATAGATTCTTTCATGGGATTTTACAAAATCAAGAAGAAACCGTGATACAATGACCAATAGAACGTGTTAAGATAACTGATGGACCCACACATTGATAGAGGATTATGTGTTAGGAGTGATGATTGTTTGAAGGATTAGCTGAAGTGTTATTTGGTTGTGAATAGGTTTTGTTAATGCACATTTTTACGGTGAAATTTAGGTCTAAAAACTTAAAAGCTCAATAATTTCCTTTCGGAGAGGATTTGGGCCTCGAAAAATTCGTGTCACGACATCGTGGTGAAACCTCACAATATTCAGCCTGTTCCGGTCATTTTGACAGGTATTTCGCTGAAAATGGAGTTACAGATCCAAAAGTTATGGCCGTTTGAAGTTTTGACGTAAAAAGTCAACTTTGGTCAAACCTTGAAGACAAGTCGCTAAGTCACCAAGTCGCTAAGTAGCAACTCGCTAAAACCTCAAGTCGCTGTGAATCAAGTCGCTAAGCACTAGTCGCTAAGCACAAGTCGCTAAGGCCCAAGTCACTGAACACAAGTCGCTAAAGCACCAAATCGCTAAGCAGACAAGTCGCTAAAGAGCAACTCGCTAAGTATCCAAGTCGCTAAGGATCAACTCGCTAAGAACAATAAGGACAAGTCGCTAGAAATAATAGAGACAAGTCGCTACACCAACCAAGTCGCTATCCGAAGTGGAACCTCCACTACATTGTACTGTTTGTCGGCTTGTCTCAATAGACAAGTCGCTAGGCTCAAGTCGCTACTCCTCTAACTACAAGTCCCTGTAAATTAACACGCGAAGTAAACTCTGAAGAAACATATCTAAGAGCCAAGTCGCTAGGAAGAAAACCTTAAACACAACCCTTTTCAATCCAAAACAAGCTCTACCACAGTGATTCAAGCTTTCCAAATCAAAACCCAAGCACTTACAATGATTTAAAACACAAAAGTACACTAAAACTCAAACTTTAACACAAGAAATGATCCAAATGATGCAAAAACCACAAAACTTTTTCAAACCCAAAAACCATATAAAACCAATAGAAATCCAAGGATATGTAAGAGAGATGATCAAACCATGGCTCTTGATACCAATTGTAACATATTGGATTTCACAAACACACAAACACACAATAATATGGTTCGAATAAGATAGAGTTTTAGAGAGAGAAAGTAGTGGATGGGAGCCTTTCTAGAGAGAAAGTGAAATAAAACATAGAAGGTTAGATTAAGTGAAAGGTCCAACCCTCTACCTTGGGAGGTAGAGGGTATTTATAGTTACATACTACACGTCCTTCTTCGGACTGTGGATCAGGCATACAGTGGGTAAAGACCCATCCTTCCTCCATGGTGTTGCACTAAGCTAAACTAATAACTAAATAACTAACTAATAACTAGTAAATAACGATATGTCTACGAGCTAACTTATGCTAGATTATATTTGGGGTGACCGACTCTTCACTATGGAATTTCTAATTCCTAACAATAAGTATTGTGATGCTAGTTTGTTGTGTGTAGGGTTAAAATTTTATCATATCCATGCTCGTTTACACATGCAAAATCTTTTCGTTCCCAAAACCAAAATAACCATCCCCAGCATTGTAAAGTTCGCCTCAGGGTTGGACATAGGTGATCAGTCTATGCCCTTCTTCCCTGGTGAATATAGTTGATCAATCTATATTCACATGAACTTTGAAATACTCAGGCCAGTTACACTAGCACTATGTCCTTTACTTTTGGAAGTTGTTACGAAAGAATAAAACGAGCATTCCAGTACTTGGGGGAAAAGGCGTAACTCTGTGGTACGTGTACATATGTATAGGAGAAACAATCATGGCTCATAGTGAGATTAAGTGGATAGTAATATAATACAAATTTTATCAAGTATGACTTCAACAAGTCATAAGCGAGGCATCAGCTTGGCATGCATGCATGTATCGGTCATAGGGTTAAGTTTTCGTAAAAGTAGTTATAGTCTAGGTTTCAAAAAAATACCCAGTTCTCTATAACCGAGGCTCTGATACCAATCTGTAACACCCCTAAAATGATGGTCTGCAGCGAAAGAAAAGGTTACTAGGGTGCTACTCGATTGGTACCACAACACAAAGTATAGAACAATAGTTTAACTTGAGAAATCTTCTTTCATAAAGATTTATGTTTACATATTTCAAAATGTATATTGTGGAATGTAGCTCATAAAAAGAATTTAAATGGTCCCCAAGTTATATCAGAGTCTTCTATAACCATGTCATGCCAATGCTCAAGTGCCTCCAAAGTTTAGCTATCAACTAAAATCCTGAAAATGCATGCTAAAAGTGTCAACATAAAGGTTGGTGAGTTCACAGGTTTTTAATACACAAGTAGTTTCCAAAATAGGAAAATAAATTAGTTTTCAAAGTTTTGAAAGGGTCCATTATGTATGCAGCGCGTTCATGGCTTTAAGGGTTCCACTACTTAAGCCAATTCAGCCGTAACTTACCCCTACATGCAACATGCTCTAACCCAGCATGAGTAGGTGATACTATGCACTCCGGTTAGTAAAGTAAGGGGATGACTCTACCCCTAAATAGCGCTATCCATAGATATCAACGGCTCGTCCCATACAGTGGGAGTGAGTTAATAAGTAGTGTAGTAACAGGGACTTTACAAATGTACATAGGCGCAAACATAAGCATACATACCGGTTTGCGATAGCGAGCATAGCTCAAGAGATTGAATCAGCCAAGAATCCAAAATTTCATGAATGCACAACCAATTTAGTTTTAAGTAATCAAAGCATGCTTTTCACCCCGAAACGAGTAAAACAGTAAAATGGGGCTGTGAAACTCACCTTAGTCCAAAGCAATACAAGATCACAACTAACACGACTGGCATCGAGAAATGTATCACGGTAGAATCACAAGGTAGTAACGCACAATGATAAAAGAGTACCGACACAACGGTACATCATTGGCACAACCTGATAGTATATAGTTTGTCTCAGAATGCATCTCGTAAAGTAAATAAGTTTTCAAAAGATAAGTGTCTTAGCTTTCGAGGAATACTCGTAATAAGAATTATAAGAGTTTATTGTCGTAATTCGTAAGAAAAGTTTAGTATAATCATTCGTGTGGTGGTTTGAAGATCTAGACTCGAAACACATATCAAATTATAAAATATATAGTACACGTATGAATGGAAATAAACATATAAGGGTCGAATAGCAATTAAGTGAGATATAAATAGATTAGTTAAGTTTAACTGATAAGTAGTCCTTAGAAGTTTAACTTATATTTATTGATTATTGGTTTTATTGTCAGATAATAGTCTAAATAATATTAATTCGTTACATTTAATATGTCCAAGTCCGATGAGTATTCAATAAGCAGTCGAAGTAAGTCTAATAGGTTTGCCAATATCATATACGTATGTATATATTTAGTCCGTTATATATTTATCATGTCCAAATATAAGTCCGTTTTGGTTTGTGAAAACCAAAGGTGCACCATACTAAAGTCAATGTAACAACAAAATTAAGCATTTTCGGGACAAAAGAAAAGTCACCATGTTAGGTAAAATATTGTTCCGGGCAAGTTTCATTTAATAAGTTTTGACCGAATCGGACCCGAAAGTGGTCAAAATCCCATTTCGAAAACTGGACAGAAACACTAAAATTCTATAATGCTGTCAAAAAAAAAATATAATTTTCGTTAAACTTTATTTAGTCATATCTTTCTCGTTTTAAGTCCGATTTTTACGTTCTTTATATCCCCGGAAAGGTAATTAAGTGTATTAACATATTTTTAAGATTATACATCGTCAAAAATATTTTATGAACAGATTATATATTTCAAAATAAGCAATTCCAAACACCCCTCTTGAGTGCAGAAAATAAGCAACCTAAACATCCTCTGTTGGGCTGCAAATAAACACAAACAAATGCCCTCTTTGGGGCTGCACTGCAGCAAAACAAACACCCCTGTTGGGGCAGAAAATTCAGCAACAAAACGCACCCCTTTGGGGCTGAATAAGCAGGTCCAAACGCACCCTTTTGGAGCTGGAAATCAGCATACAAACACACGCTATTGGAGCTGCAAATAAGTCGAAACAAAAGCCCTTTGTTGGACTGAAGATAATCCAAAACGAACACCCCTAGTGGGTTGAAGAAAGAAGAACCAAACACTTTCCTTGGGTGGTTTCTAATCGAGAATCAGGAAATAACCAAGAAAACAAAACAACCCCACTAGTGGGTGGCTGTACCAAGCCGAGACATAAACCAAACGCACCCGTTGGGTTGTTAGTCTCGCAACAACAAACCAAACACACCCTTGTAGGTTGTTGGTGTGACCGAAACCCAAGCAAACAACGACTCCCTTCGGTGTACTTTTTTAGCCATACGAGAACAAGCTTATTCAAATAAGCTAAGGCCAAAATAAGGTATAAACTGATATAAGAAAATAAAAACCAATCAAACAAACACCTCTCGGTGTTCTTTGTACCAACCCGAGGGTCGACAAGTACTCCTCCCGAGTTTTTCTCTTTTGACTGAGAGCGAAACAAACCCCATACCGGGCTGTGGATGTAACCATCAAACAAAACCAAACGTACCCTTGTGTTCCTCCCGGTTCGAACAAGAATAAGAACAAACAAGCACCCTTTTGGGTGTATCGATGGTGGTCGAAGCAATCAAAAACAAACACTCCTGGCCAGGTTGCTTTCACCAGGAACAGTCCAAATAAAAACACCCTCTCGGGGTTACTTGTAATCCGAGACCCACAGCAAAACAAGCTTAATATCGAAACAAGTAAATCATAATTTTTTTTAAGATAAGCTAAAACAAACAAGTAATCTGAACAACTTGTTAATAATTTGTCCACACGAATTTAAATAAAAAAGAAGAGTTTTAATCCCGTTTTAAATTCCACGAAAACCTTACAAATCCATTTATATTCGAATTTATATAAAGAAAGTAGCAACAATAGATATAGTACTCGTCATACCTATAAGGGAGGGACATAGGTGGTGGTGGTCGCATGGTTATGCTGGTGGCTGTGAGGTTGCACGAACAAAACAACCAACCCTAAACAAATACAACCTTTTGCAGATTCTTTTGAATCTGAGACCAAACAAGTACACACGCCCTAGTAGCGTTGATGTTGGTGATGATGGTTAGCGAGGTGATAGTGATGTTGGGGAGGCGGTGATGTTGCTGCTGTTTTCATTCGAGGAGAGAGAGAGGAGGAGAGCAAGATGTGTTTGAAAGGAAGAAAGATATGATCTAATATATGATCTTATCTGTTTTTAAGAGATAAAAGGCGGTTTAATATGGGGTACCGTGTATCCCGTGTCCCGTAGAGTTAAAATATAAATATGGTACCTCAGTTTAGTAATTGCGAATAATATATTTCTGAAAGTGTTGTTATAAAAATTATCGTATATAAAAGAAAAATTATTATCGTCTCCGGAAGAAAATTAATTATCGAGATTAAACCAGAACTAATGTGTTGTCGGTTACGCGTTATATGTAGTTTTCACATTTTACGAGATAACATCTCGTTAAATAGAAAGAGGTGAACGAAAACATTCAAAGAGTAATAATTTGAATCAGACAAGCACCGTTATTTTTATGTTATGAAAATTTACGTCACATTAGGTAGTTGTTGTGACTAGGTAAACCGATAATGTTTAATCTAAAAGTATATAGACGTAAAAAATGGATAAGTATTCTTTCATTTTAATATTATATTTATTTAATACTAGGTAAAAATTACCGGTGGTTACAATTCAGGTCATTGCAGAACCTAACGTTTGCTGGTGTTTGGATCTGAGAGGCCACTGGTAGATAACTTGCCATTGTAGACACTCCTGCAAGGTCAATGTCACTCCAACTCTAGAATGCTGGGTTTTAATAGACATCTATAAAGAAGAGTCCTCTTTCAGGCTCTTTGTTGGGTTCAGTAAATATCCAAACCCCTTAAATCTAGGATTTGAATAGAAAATACCCTAAGTGTTTAGACCGTTAAACACTAACAGGTTACTGAGTGCATAGTCTCTCAGTGAGCCATCTTCAGGTTACTCAAGAAGAGGCGAAGAAGAAGTCTCTCCACTCGGTAAAGGCGGAACTTAAGGGGTGAAGACCGAGTCAAGAAGAAGATGGTGGATTCAGTGAGTGATGACAATAACTCACTGAATCCCTAAACTCCTCACCAACTACTTTCACCAAGACAAAATGAAGTAGAAGACTGAAGGCAATAAAGACTGAAGAATGAGCGGGATAAGGCGGGACAATTTTGAATCAGATAAGACGAAGTCCTTATAAACCAAAGTCAACTTTCCCTGAATGGCAAACTATCAGGCTCAGTGTCATCACTGAATTATGGAAAGCAGCCTTGTCTCTTATTTAGTATAGTATTTGTAAACAGAGAAAAAATACATCAGCATTTTGTTTTTTGTAAAATGTCAGTTTGTCACTTAGGATAAAGTTAATACTCATACTTGTATAAATAGCATAAGAGATGGAGTGAAAGATTTAAGCTAGTGAATTGTAAAACACACACACACAAGCCATATTTCACTCCTCCAAATACAACTAAGTCCCTGAGATAGCTTAGTGGTTCCATAGTAGTTGTGCTCAGACTTAGCCTTAGCTTAGTAAGGAGTACCAACCCTTTGTCATTTCAATCCCAAGTACTATTCCGCAAGTACTTGGGTAATGTATTCTTTTTTATTGATTTCTAATAAAGAATATTATGTTGAAAATTTATCAGTGTGTTTTGCTTACATCTTACTTCAGTCATTGATTCACTATTATCTGTTTTTTAAATAATTAACTGTTTTATACGATAGTGAATAGGGAACAACAAGTGTAATCAGAGCAGGCTGATTATAAAACCCGTTTTCAAGGATGCTCAAAATTGTTTTTAAATCAGGATCCTAATGGATGAAATTGATGTACCCCAACTAGTTGACAAAAAGGGTGGAGCTTATTCAGCTGTTGCCCCTAGACTTGAAGTTGGTAAATTTAACAAATGGAAAAAGCGTATGCTTTGCTATTTGATTGTGATGGAACCTTATTATATCAAGTGTATAAATGAAGGTCCATTTATCCCAAAGACTGCTGAAGGTTTACCTAAACCTAAAGCTCAATGGACTTAGGATAAGAGGAGAGTTGTCAACCAGGACCAAAGACTCAAACGTATCATCATATCATGTCTTCCTGATGATATTAATGAGTCAGTTATAAGTTGTAGTACAGCTAAACAAACCTCGAATGACCTGGTCGACAGTCATGAAGGCCCATCTGATACCAAGGAAAATAGGATAATGGACCTAAAACTTGAGTATAACACCTTCAGGGCTAAGGACTCAGAAACTTTGTCTCAAACTTACACCCGATAAAAAACTTTGTTAAATGAACTATCAAATGATGGTGTTAAGTTGTCCAAACATGAAATCAATGTTGGTTTTGTTAATAGTCTCCCTGAGAAGTGGTTGAATTTCTCTCAGGGACTTAGGAATGCTAATCATATCCAGAATCTTGAACTTCCTAAAATTTATGGGAAATTTGTCTATGAGGAAAACCTCATCAATAGACGATACCCTGACTTAAGGAAGTCTCAGGAAGTCAAGAAGTCCCTGACCACCACTTCAACACCAATATCAAGCTGCTTTTATTCTAACAATTGTGGTTCAAGATTTTCGGAAAATTAGATGATGAGCTTGATGAGAGATCAAGTGAGGAGTACCTAAATGACCTGAACATTGAATTTCACGAAAAGGCACTCCTTGCTAACTCTCGGAGGTTTATAAAAAGAAACAAAGGTTTTTCAAATGCTAAACCAAATGAGGACACTGAATGCTTTAAGTGTCACAAAAGAGTTCATTTTACCAAAGACTGTTTTTCAAAAATGATTTCTGAACCCTCTTACAAACCATCTGGGTCAAATCAGTCCTCAGGCTTTAGCAAATTTCAACCAAAAATCTATCAGTCTCATCAAAATTTCAAAAAAAATCTGATCAAAACAAAATTGTAGATTTTGAAGCTAAGTACAGGAAAGTCAAAGCTAAGCTTGCATTGCTTGAGGCCAGTCCCTCAGAAACAAGAAACAATGTTAAATCTGCGGGTAAAACAAGGGCCTAGTTGCTAAAACCTTCGACCGATGAAGAGCCACTCATCGATGATGAAATGGTGCATGTCAAGATGGCCCTCTCAAAAGAGGACAAGCTAGCTGTTGGGAAGAAGCATGCCAGGAATGGAGAATGGGTCAACATCACAATGAAGAAGATATATATACCAATGTTGACCTTAAGTTTGTAGAAGAGCAACGATTAAATCTTTTTTCAAAATTCAACAAGCTAAGTTTTGAACTGAACAAGTGTAGGGATGAACTGCTTCTTTTAAAACAAAAAAAGCTTGAGGCTATCACTTTGCAAATTCAAAACAATGAACTAGTTAAAAGAAATCTGGATCTTCAAGATGAACTTAAAAGGGAAAAAGATCATTGAAAGTTTGACTGCTAAGAATCCAAGGGACTTTTATGCTGTGGGTGCACCCAGTAGCAAAAAGAGAGTCATAGGTGTAGACCATCTCCCTGACTCTCACAACAAAGACCAGTCTCCCAAACCATTTGTGTTTGGTGGCATGATTACCAATATGTTGACTGTTGCTAAGCCCAGTGATTAGATTGAACGGGTTAATCCTGAGAGTAAGCTTCCAAATTTCGATTCTGGAATAATACTAGAGCCTGAGAGTCAAGCTCTTAAGAGCATGCTTGGACTTCCTGATGTGCCCAGTAGTACTGAACATATCTCTGAGTCTGAAGCAGAATCTAATGCACCGCTTCCACCCTTGAAACCCCTTCAGGGTGCTTCTCCTAGCTCTGAGCTTACTCCATTACAATTCAATCCTCACTCACCAAAAGAAAGGTCTAGACTTGGTAGAACCATCCTGAAAAGACCAACAAAACAAATCCAACAAGAGTCTACCCCCACAGAGACTTCCACATCCTTTGTCCCCAAGTGCCACCAAATTCAACAACTGACTGAACTTGTGAGGAAGCTAACTGATAAGATGGAATCCATCAAAAAAGTTCCTGAATCAATCAAGGAAACAAACTCAGCCTCCTCTAAATCCTCAAAGTCAAAATCCACCAGCAAACCCAAGCAGAAGTGTGATCTATGCCACTATACCAGTCCATACCACGACAATCTGTTATAGAATCCTTTTTGTATTATCGCAAAAGGATGATCACAAAACTTCTGATCACTTACAATATGTAAGTTCACTCAGTAAAGAAAACTATACCAAAGTTGGTCATCAGTATGCTTCAACCTCCAAATCTGCTCAAAAGTATAGAGCAAAACCCTTTCCTCCTTGTCCACACCGTGGCTTTAATGATCATCATCCTGATTATTGTCTCATGAACACATGCTGTGATATTTGCGGAAATCCAGCTCATGAGACATCCCAGCATGACATTGTCATCCAAACAAGGAGAAGTTCCAAGCAACCCAGAATCACTAAGTCATCCTCAATCTCTAAATGTAAAACCTGTGGTAGCACAATGCACTCAACCAGTGACCATGAGTCAATTGCCAAATTCAAACAAACCTTTAGACCCAAGCCCACTAGTATGTGGGTCAGGAAGAGAAACTAATCCAGTTTACTATTTGTGCAGAGACACGCCAGGGAGCCTATTTGGTATCTAGATAGTGGATGATCAAGAAGCATGACTGGTGTTAAAGAGTATCTGCACAAGTATGGAAAGGAACCTGGACCCAAGGTAGTATTTGGTGATAACTCATCATGTCTCACAGAAGGTTATGGTTCAATATACTGCAATGAAATAGTTTTCTCTAGAATAGCTTATGTCAATGCTCTAAAATACAATCTCATCAGTGTCAGTCAACTCTGTGATTCTAAGTACATTGTGCAATTCAATGACAAACGAGGCACTATTTTCAATGCCAACAAAGAAGTTGTTTTGATAGCCCCTAGAAGAGATGATGTTTACGTCTTAGACATGTCAACACTCTCTCAAGATGGAACTTGTCTCTTTGCCAAATCCATTGAGACTATCAACTGGTTGTGGCACAAGAGAGTGTCACACTTAAATTTCAAAAACATCAACAACTTGGCAAAACAAAACAAGGTCCTGGGCTTACCATCACCAGTTTTTGCAAAAGATAAACCATGCTCTGGCTGAGAAAAAGGCAAACACCAAAGAGCATCATTCAAAACCAAACAAAATTTCTCCATCAAAAGCTGCCTTCACCTCCTGCATATGGATCTCTTTGGACCTGTCAGTCCAAGATCAATCCAGCATGAAAAGTATACACTTGTCATTGTTGATGAGTTTTCAAGATACACTTGGGTATACTTTCTTTCCAAAAAGTGTCGGAGGTGATACAATAATGTCATTCATCGGAACATTGAAAACCGTAATGACATTGTTAAACAAATGAGAACCGACAATGGTACTGAAGTTGAAATGAAGAGCTTGAGAATTTCGTGATAAAAGGGAATCTCCCAAAACTTTTCATCTCCCTACACCCCTGAACAAAATAGGGTAGCTGAAAGGAAAAACAAAACTCTCATTGAGGCTGCTAGAACTATGTTAAATGGCTCATCCCTATCTAAACATTTCTAGACTAAACCAGTCAAAACAGTCTGTTACACCCAAAATAGGTCATTCATTGTCCAAAGACATAACAAAACCCCATATGAGATATTCAAAGGTAGACCTCCTGATATCAGCTACTTTCATGTGTTTTGATGTCCTGTGTTTATTCATAACCACAAGGATCATCTAGGCAAGTTTGATGCTAAAGCTGATGATGGATACTTTCTAGGTTACTCACGGATCTCCAAAGCCTTCAGGGTATTTAACACAAGGACACAGCAAGTTAAAGAAACCTTTCATGTCATCTTTGATGGGAGTTCAGAAAGCATCAGGTTCACCAGCACCTCAGTGGAGGAAATAGGAATTTATAACTCATCAAGATATCCTCCTGATGAGTATAACACTGAAATCAATTCCTCATACCAAGCTGATGTTGACATCTCATATTATGTCTTACCTCACAACCTTCTCCAACCAACTATCAGTAAATTCATTGATAATCAATCAGTCCCTGCTGGGATAGGCAATATTTAACCAAATATTCAGGAACCTGTGATTCAAGAACCTCAACCTAAACAAGACATCTCAACAGATGATCTTAATGATTCTGTAGCTTCTGCACCTAAACTCACTCCTGAGTCTCCAGTGACCTATTCAAGCTCAGATCCTAAACCATAAAGTAAGTGGACAAAATCTCAGGACATTGAGCTTGTAAACATCATTGGTGAACCCACTAAGGGCATGCTTACAAGAAGCATGGCTGCTAAACTAACTGCATTTTCAGCAAATGAATGTCTATATGCTGATTACCTATCAGAAATAGAACCCAACAGTGTCACTGAAGCCCTAAAACATCCATGCTGGGTTCAGGCCATGGAAGAAGAACTTCAACAGTTTGATAAAACCAAGGTCATGACCTTGATCAAATGTCCTCAGGATGTAGTTGTCATAGGAATGAAGTGGGTTTTCATAAACAAAACTAATGAAAACGGCACTATCATTAAAAGCAAGGCTAGACTGGTAGCCAAAGGTTACAGTCAACAAGAAGGCATTGACTATGATGAGACATTTTCTCCTGTTGTAAGAATGGAAACCATTAGGATCTTCCTTGAATATGCTACCTACATGAACTTCAAAGTTTACCAAATGGATGTAAAAAGTGCATTCCTGAATGGTGAACTCAAGGAAGATGTGTATGTTCAGCAACCTCCTGGCTTTGAGAGTAGTGAATTCCCTGACTATGTCTGCAAGCTTGAAAAAGCCCTTTATGGACTAAAACAAGCTCCCAGAGCATGGTATGAAACTCTCTCAGCCTTCCTGATTCAAAACAAATTTGTCAGAGGAAAGATAGACAACACATTGTTTATCTACAGGACAAAACAAGATGTGATACTTGTCCAAGTATATGTTGATGACATCATATTTGGCTCAACAAACTATACTCTTTGGAAACAGTTTGAAAAAATGATGACAAATAAGTTTGAAATGAGCATGATGGGTGAACTTACATACTTCCTTGGACTACAAATCAGGCAAGCTGATAAAGGAATCTCTATTAGTCAAGAGAAGTACACCAGAAATCTCTTGAAGAAATATGAGATATCTGACTGTGCCTCAGTCAAGACTCCAATGGTCCCTCCTAACAACCTTCGACCTGATCTCACTAGCAAATCAGTCAATCAAACCCATTTCAAGGGATTGTCACTCGATGTATCTAATCGCTTCGAGACCGACATACAATTCTCGGTCGGTCAAATAGCAAGATATCACCAATCCGAAAGAATCTCATCTTACTGCACCAAAAGAATACTCAGATACCGAAGGAACTCAAGCCTTGGACTCTACTATCCAAAGTGCTCGGGTTTGACCTCAAAGGATATTCTGACTCGATTATCTGGCTGCAATATGGAAAAAAGTACCTCGTGGTCCTCACAATTTCTTGGAGGAAAACGGTTTGTTGGAGTGCAAAAGCAATAATCGGTAGCTATGTCTTTAGTCAAGAGTATGTGGCGCTATAGGTCTTGTGCCAATGTCTTATGGATGAAAAGTCAACTCATTGACTATGACATCCATTACAAAATGGTACCCATCTTCTGTGATAACACCAGTGCTATTGCAATCTCCAACAACCCTGTCCTTCACCAAAGAACCAAACACATTGATATCAGATATCATTTCATTAGGGACCACATAATGAAAGGAGACATAGAGCTTCATTTCATCCCTACTGAATATCAACTTGCTGATATCTTCACCGAACCCTTAGATGAACCTACCTTCAGGAAACTGAAAGCTAAATTAGGAATGCTAGACATTGAAAGTCAGCAGCCATAAAACCAATCCCAATCTCAGTAAGGTTTCTCTGAAATGGTTCATCCTCCCTGAACAATACCTAAAAAACAACCCTCTCACTGAATGAGTAAGACTCATTTAGGGACCCTGACTATGGATATTGAGCACTGAATAAGTAATTAAATGCTCCAAGTATCAGTTTCTTAAATGTCCTAGGTTGGTGAACATTCTAATTTAATATAGGAATATATGTCTCTTTATCCTGCTGTCATCAAAGTCAAGGGTATCTCAAAACCTTACCTCATCCCACTTGGCATTAAATGCCTCCTCTCACGTGAAATATCTTATGGATATTTTATTACTATAGATTGCACTTTTACTGTGCATTGCAACTGTTCCCTTGAAAACTGAGAAATTACTGCGGGTAGTGGAGTAGGTGGCATTAAATGAGGTAAACAAAATGTTTTCAAAAAATGACTTTACAAATCCTCATTTAGGCAAAAATTACCCCTCTCACCACTCTATAAATACCCCTCTCAAAAACACTAAAAACACACATAAAGATTATCTGCATCTAAACTCTGTCAAAATTATTTCTCAAACCCAGAAATCATTGTGTTTTTTAATCCGCTAAAACAGCTTTTTCACTAAAATCTTCTCTGTAATCAATTTACAAAAGGCTTTTCATTACAAACCCAAGAGACTCAAAACACTTTGATTGTTCTTGTCAAGAATTTTTTTCAAAACCCTAAAAACACTTTCAATGGAAATGGCAAGAACACAGTCTCTTCATTTTACACCACAGTGGGTAGGGGATCTAAGTAACGTTGAATTTAAAACAAACAATGTTATAGGCAATTTTGAATACCCCCTGATGTCCCAGCCTATAAGGACATCATGAAGTTTTTATATAACTGCCCACTGAAAACGACCTTTACTCAGTCCCCCTCTATTCTGTACCAAAATCTCCTTAGATATTTTTGGGCTACATCAGTGGCCTATGACCCGACACGCTCAACTGATGAGACTAACCTCAGACCCCTCAGGGAGTATCTCATCAAATTCAGTCTGTTTAATGGGGAAAGATCATTCACCCTGGACTATAAAACTTTTTGTACTTCAACAGGGTTAGACTATAATAATGGAGTCTGTGTTGCCCATCCTGAACCCTCCACAGTTAAGGATGGGTTGAAACAAATTGTTTTGGATCCAAAGTTTCCGGACAGAACCCCAATCACTAAGAACTCATTTCCTGCGGCTTGGAAGATCATGTTCACATTTGTGATTCAGGTTCTCGGAGGGAACCACTCATCCACTAAACAAGTTAATTCTATTCAGTTGATCGTGGCATACTGCTTGATGAATAGGGTTACTGTCGACATTGGGGAGATCATTTACAGTGATCTCGTAACCAAGCTACTGAGCAAAACTAGGGCGAAATACGTTTCATACCCTAGGTTTGTCTCATGTGCTTTACAAGTGTTACTGGGTTGCAATTGCCCTCACGAATACAAATACACTACTTTACCTGGTATCCTGAGTTAATCAAATTTTCAAAAGGACCCATCCCAAGTCATTGATATTGAGTTGACGGCCCATATGGTTGCTATAAACAACCAAAGGGACTTAGTGTCTCCAAACCCTGCTCCTAAAAAGAGAAAGGGGAAGTTTCAGACTAGGACTAAGACCAAACCCAAGTCTCAGGGCCCTGAGGCTTCTGGAGCACAACCTAAAAGGAAAAGAAAGCCCAGACTGAACTGCCACCTAAGGGAGACCAAACAACATCCACCCCGGTGACAACGAAGGACACTGATACAGCAGAGTCAATGCCCTTGGTCCTAACTACTACTCCCCAAGATCCAGAGGGAAACATACAACCCGCTGGTAGGGGAGCGCCTTCCACACTGCCCAAGGATGACATCCGCAAATCACAACTTTTATCCGTGGGCCAGCTGAATGATCCCAAAGACATAGAGGGAACTGAACAACCCGCTGATAAGGATCTCACTGCCACTGCTTCTAGGGATAGCACTAGGAAAAACCCATCAGTGCTTGGAAGGAGCAACGGGGACAAAGACTCGAGGGATTAAAACCACCTCGATATGGAACCTATCACCACGATGGTTTACTAATTCTTTGAGGTTAACGAAATTTTATTCTCTGATGAAGAACAAGTCGAAAGTGAAGATGAAATTCTATCGCCAGGAGAACAAGTGGACGCGATGTTCAAACCGAACAAGAGCATCAACCTGATCTACAAGAGCCTAAAGAGTCACCTTTCCATCCTGAAGATAATGAATCTGACTCTTCTGCATCTTCCTGTCCTGAAGAATTCAGAAAGTTTGATAATACTCTACCACTGACAGAGAGGCAACTAGTTATGTAGATCACTAAAGCTTCAAGGAAACTATATTCTGGGGTTACTGAAACGTTATGGGAACAACATACTAACGCTGCTTCCAGCTATGCATATTTGAAGGCTGCGGTACATGCCTTTGATGCAAACACTGATGAACACAGGGATCTCATGTACTAACATCTTCATATACTGGATGAAAATCTGGTTAATTTTCTAAAGCACTTTAGGGTTGTGGGACAAAGATTGATGAAATCAGGGACTCGGTCAAAGAAGACCCAGCTCAAAACTGAACTTATCACCATGCTCAAAACTGCCAATGTTCAGGGTCTTCAATCTTCAGTTCAGTCTCTTCAGGATACACTGGATTCTTTGGATGCTCAGGTGACTACTTTGGCTAAGGCATCATTTTCAATGGCTTGGAATATTGGGCCTAGAATGACTGCCTTGGAACTCTCAGGCTAATTTGGCAGAAAAGGTCACTCGTATTCAAAAAGATACAACTGATATCAAGGCTATGGTCACTGAGATCTGTCAAGCCTTTAAAAGTCAAACCACTCCAACTCCCCTAGTGTTCGAGGCAACTCTTGCTCTTACTGAAGTTGCAGCAACAGTTGAGGGGGAGAAGACCACTGAAGAGACTCCCTCTTACACCGAGGGAGCCAACTCAACCAGTCTCTGCAACACCTATTTCATCACTCCCACCAGTTTCAGCAACACCCTTATCATCAGTCCCACCAACAACAACAATCATGACAACAACACCACCATTGGTAGCATCATCTTCTTCAGGCCAGGGCAAAGGAAAGGAAATAATGCAAACCCTTGAGCCTGAGAAGATCCCCTATATGATCAGCAACATTGAGTACCTGCTCACTCCAGAACAGCTAAGTGCCTATCTTGCTAAGGAAGAAATGAGGAGGAAACTAGCTGAGGAAGAAAGAAATAGCAAAGAAGCACTGGTACAAGTTGTTGCTGAGGAAGCTGAGAACATCAGAATTGATCCAAAGAAGCTTGAAAAAGGTCAGGAAGGACAGAATTTCAAGGATATTCAGGCAGCTCAAATGGCTAAAATGAGAAAGAGGTTAGATGAAAAGAACAAAAGAGCTGCAGCCATCAGGAAAGAAAGAATTGACCACTACAACTAGTCAATGACAAGCAGAAGGCTGCCTGAGAAAATCACTGATATCATCCCCAAGTCCAAACCACTGGCAAAGAATGTCTACAGGGGAATGATAAAAGATACTTCGAGGTTCATGATCCCTTAAAATTCACTGATTTTGGGATCACTGAACTCGATGAGCTTGGTCCTATCATTGAAAGGAAGCAGAATACGGTGGTTAAGGAGCTGATGAAAATGCTTAGCAAAAGGTTTGAAAGACCGAGGGAAGCACCAGCAATACTGGGGATTCAGCCTGCCTTAACTGCACCTCAAGGATCTCAACCTCACTCATCACTGGGTAAATGAAAGAGGGTTGATTTCGAGCCTGAGATCAAAGTGCCTGGACTGGAATGCAATAGGGAGCTACCTGAAGGTGTGAAGTTTGTAAACTGTCTTGTGATTGAAAAGCCTAAAAGAGGACTGTTCTTCATTGATGTCTATTGGAACCCAGCATTCCAAAGGTGGAGTGACATTGATCAGGCAGGTGTGGCTACAATTCTGAGCTACATACCAGTGGCCTCTCAAATTCAGACTCACAAACGCCGTTCTCAGATCGACTTAAATGCCAAGATAAGAGAGCACCACGACAAAAAATACTCATCACAAAGAAAGTCAAGCTTGAAGCACTAGGTATCCATCTTGATTGACATCATTATCATTTATCTTTTGTACTAGTGATAGGAACTATGTAATTGATCAATAAACGATCTATGTTTTGTTAAAATATTCAGTGTTCCTTATTATGTTCATTAGTACATTCAGTGTAAGAAGAAGCCAATTGCTCACTAACACTGATCAATCGCTTAGGCTATTTGTATATCAAAAATAGGGGGAGACTGTTGGGTTCAATAAATACCCAAACCCCTTAAATCTAGGATTTTAATAGAAAATACCCTAAGTGTTTAGACCGTTAAACACTAACAGGTCACTGAGTGCATAGTCTCTCAGTGAGCCATCTTTAGGATACTCAGTAAGAGGCGAAGAAGAAGTCTCTCCACTCAGTAAGGCGAAACTTAAATGGTGAAGACTGAGTCAAGAAGAAGATGGTGGATTCAGTGAGTGATGACAATAACTCACTGAATCCCTAAACTCCTCACCAACTACTTTCACTGAAGATAAACTGAAGTAGAAGACTGAAGGCAATGAAGACTGAAGCATGAGCGGGATAAGGCGGGACAAGTTTGAATCAGAAAAGACGAAGTCCTTTTCAACCAAAGTCAACTTTCCCAGAATGGCAAACTATCAGGCTCGGTGTCATCACTAACTTATGGAAAGCAGCCTTGTCTCTTACTTAATATAGTCTTTGGAAATAGTGACAAAATACATCAACATTTTGTCTTCTGTAAAATGTCAGTTTGTCACTTAGGATAAAGTTAATACTCATACTTTTATACATAGCATAAGATATGGAGTGAAAGATTTAAGCTAGTGAATTGTAAAACACACACACACACAAGCCATCTTTCACTCCTCCAAATACAACTAAGTCCCTGAGATATCTCAGTGGTTCCATAGTAGTTGTGCTCAGACTTAGCCTGAGCTTGGTGAGGAGTACCAACCCTTTGTGATTTCAATCCCAAGTACTATTCTGCAAGTACTTGGGTAATGTATTCTTGTTGATTGATTTCTAATAAAGAATATTATGTTGAAAATTTATCAGTGTGTTTTTCTTACATCTTACTTCAGTCATTGATTCACTATTATCTGTTTTTTAAATACTTAACTGTTTTATACGATAGTGAATAGGGAACAACACTCTTCAATGCAAAGAAAGTTGATAAACTTTACTCCCTCTGGTAGCTCCCTGTTGCATTCCAAACCAGGCACTTTGAATTCAGGCTCTGACTCAATCCTCTTTCTTTTGCCTTGAGCTGGCTGAGACAGAGATTCTAGTGGTGCGTTAGGCAGGTGAATCCCAATGTCTGGTGCTTCCCTCAGTGTTTCATATCTTTTGCTGAAGTTTTTCATCAGCTCCTTAACCACAGCATTATGCTTCTTTGCAATGATTGGACCAAGCTCATCGAGTTCAGTGATCCCAAAGTCAATGAATTTCATAGGATCATGAACCTCGAAATGTCTTTTATCATCCACCCTGTAGACATTCATTGCTAGTGGTTTGGATTTGGGGATGACTTTTACATATGTGATTTTCTCAGGCATCCTTTTGCTTGTCATTGACCAGTTGTAGTGGTCAATTCTTTCTTGCTTGATGGTTGCAGCTCTCATGTTCTTTTCATCCAACTTCTTTCTCATTTCAACCATTTGAGCAGCCTGAGCATCCTTAAAATTTTGACCAGCCTAATCCTTTTGAAGCTTCTTAGGATCAATTCCAATATTCTCACCTTCCTCAGCAACAACTTGTACCAGTGCTTCTTTGCTCTTTCTTTCTTACTCAGCTAGTTTACTTCTCCTCTTTTCCTTTGCAAGATAGGCACTTATCTATTTTGGAGTGAGGCAGTACTGAGTGTTGCCGATGACATAGGGAATCTTCTCAGGCTCAGGTGTTTGCATTATGGCTTTTCCATTATCCTAGCCTGAAGAAGATGATGCTACCAAGGGTGTTGTTGTTGTCATGATTGTTGTTGTTGTTTTTGGTGGGACTAAAGATATGGGTGTTGCTGAAACTGGTGGGACTGATGATATTGGTGTTGCAGAGACTGGTTGGGCTGGCTCCCCCTCAGTGTGAGAGGGAGTCTCTTCAGTGGCTTTCTCCCCCTCAACTGTGGCTGCAACATCAGTGAGAGCAAGAGTTGCCTCAGACACTGGCGGAGTTGGTGTTTCTTGACCTTTGAAGGCTTGGTAGATCTCCGTGACCATAGCCTTAATCTCAGTTGTATCCTTTTGAACACCGGTGACCTAAACATTTGCAGATTTGAGCATGTGATAAGGTTTTAAAATGTACCTTTTTGAGGGCTCGTTTAAGCCCTTATTTTATCACTTTTGTATCCTTTATTACTTAATATCGTTCCTTTTCACTTTTTTGGTATCTTGAAGGCAAAATGCTAGAATGACACTTATTCGGACGAAAAGGCGCGAATATACGATGAAAATGGCCAAAGTCAAGAATCGAGACACTCAGGCTGCTGGAACTGAAGGGGACGACGTTAGGTTATACCTGTGACGTCGTCGGAAGATGTTTTGTGACGATACAGTAGCCAAATTGCTCATTTTCAAGTGACGGCATCAGGTTTTAAAAGAGTAGGGTGTTGTAGCTCAGACGACCTAGATTTGATCCAGACGGCGTCAGAGACTCAAGGCGATGGCGTCACGGACATAAGGTGACGCCGTCATAATGATAACGTGGCCAAGATGAAACCCTAATGACGGCAACCCGACGGCGTCACAAATTAAAGGGTCACGCCGTCGCATGTGTAATCTTATATATAGAATCCAAATTTTTTAGTTTTTAGTGTGTAGTCTTTTGGAGTAAAAAACCTAAACCGAACCAAGGCTATCTTGTACAGTATTTTAGGGTTCCATACCATATCTTACATCAAGATAAGTGTTTTACTTCATTAATTTAATTATGTCTTCCTTTGATTGTGTGTATGCTTGCATTTTCCCTATGTCCGACTAATTTATTTGTGTGTTTGCTTAGGTAATATGAAACTTAGTTATTGAATATTGATTGGTTGTCTCTTATCTTAATTGTGATTGACCTAGTATTGTGATAGGTCATTCGTTGTGTTTGTAATGCTTGATTGATCTTTGATGAACCTTAGCTTATAATCGCCTAGAGTAATTGTAGACAAGTCATTCAAAGAATACCTTAGAGTTAAAGTTAATGAATCCTAGAGATTTTGTAGTTGTTAACCTTTGGTAGCTTCAAAGAGTTAGGGATAAACGCATACCCTACGACCTTAGAGACACAACGCAATTAAGAATAAGGACGTGACAATTCAACCACCAATAGGAGATAACTAGGGAGTAATAAAGCCTAAGCAAATACATTTTTAACTATCATACGAGCACACAACAATAAAGACTACATACACCACTAGATTATATAATTAGATAAGTAGAGTAATCGGTAGAAATACCAACCCCCACCCCGAGATTCGTACCTTTCTATTTCCTAAAAACATAAAAAGATAAAAAATAATCTTCCTCAACCCTAACCTTAGCGTAGTAACTTCTCACTAGCATTCCTATTCCCATAGAGAACGATATCAATTCCCGTGGCTTATCCTAATACTACACTACAACGATTAGGTTCACTGCCTAGGGTGTTGAAAAACTTGCTCGACGAAAAGGAATTCTTCAATCTTTGTGCCACAACCCTGAAGGTTCGTTATCAGCATGTCGATTAGTTCAGTGAGGCTGGAGGAATTCTTCAAGTAAGCCTCAGTAGCCTCCAGCACTCTTGAGTTGAGTGTTGGGTCTTCTTTGACAGAATCCCTGATTTCATCAATCTTTGTGCCAGAACCCTGAAGGTGCTTGAGGAATTTAACCAGGTTTTCATCCAGTCTGTGAAGATGTTGGTACATGAGATCTCTGTGTTCGTCAGTGTTTGCATCAAAAGCATGTACCTCATCCTTCAAATCTGCATAGCTGGCAGCAGCTTCAGTGTGTTGATCCCATAATGTTTCAGTAACCCCAGAATATAGCTTCTTTGAAGCTTTAGTAATCTACATAACCAGTTGCCTCTCTATCAGTGGAAGAGTGTTGTCAAACTTTCTGAATTCTTCAGGACATGATGAAGAAGAGTCAGAGTCATTATCTTCAGGCTGGAAAGGTGACTCTTTAGGTTCTTGTGGATCGGTGATGCTCTTGTTCATGTGTTTGAACATCGGGTCCATTTCTTCTCTGCGAAAGTATGTCATCTTCACTATCAGCCAGTTCTTCATCAGAGAAAGGAATTTCATTGACCTCAGCAACTGTTAGTAAACCAGTGGTGGTGATGGGTTCCATATCAGTGGGTGGTATTATTCAGTTCGCCCTCAGACAGTTCTTCACTATCCCCCGTTGCTCCTTCAAGTACTGATGGGTGTTTCCCAGTGCTATCCCTAGGAGCAGTGGCAGTGAGATCCCTATCAGCTGGTTGTTCATTTCCCTCTAAGTCTTTGGGATCATTCAGTTGGCCTTCAGACAAAAGCTGTGATTTGAGATTTTCATCCTTGGGTAGCGTGGAAGGCGCTCCCCTACCAGCGGGTTGTATGTTTCCCTCTGGATCTTGGGGAGTAGTAGTTGGGACCAAGGGCATTGACTGTGATGTATCAGTGTCCTTCGTTGTCACCGGGGTGGATGTTGTTTGGTCTCCAGTTGTAACACCCTCTGTTTTGAATAGCAGCGGAAACTAATCGAGGATATTACTTATTAACACAAAGTACACATTACATAAAACGACTCTAAATGAGACGTTTTAAAATACATTATCATTCGAATTTATTCATAATATCAGAGTTGTGGTCCCATAATGTACATAATAAGTTTAAAATTTTTTTGAATGATAATATACATAGTCTTCAAAATGCCTATTCCAGGTGCCTTCATTCCCGTGCCATACATATCTTACGGACCTGAGATAAAACATGCCGAAAAGTCAACACAATGGTTGAGTGAATTCATAGTTTTGAAAATAGTAGTGGACAATAGTTTGTAATATAATTGCAATGTGTACAATTATCTTCTTGAAAGTTATTATTGCCCTAAGCTCATGGAACTCACGACTGACTGTTGTATATATATCACCGGACGATATATATAGATATAAGTAACATGCCCCGAGTAGGTATTTGCCATATACCTAGGTAATTCAAATAAAGTGCGTTTGGTTACCGATCCCGCTAACACAAACGGGATTCGTTAATCCCGAAAGCCCTATCCACTATATTTACGCTCACTCCCAGTAATATCCAGCAAGTCCTAAAAATTGACGTATTTCCGTTGGATTTGTAAGGGCAGCCCAAGTCTTTATGGACACTATCTTGGCGGGATCCACATGAATTCCATGACTATCAATTATGTGGCCCAAGAATTGTACACTTGAGATCCAAAATTCACATTTTGAGAATTTGGCGTACAACTTCTCATTCTTGAGTAACTCTAGGATTAGCTTGAGATGTCTTTCATGTTCTTCTTTAGTCTTAGAGTAAATTAGAATATCCTCTATGAATACAATCACAAACTTATCCAAATATGGTGTACACACTCGATTCATGAGATCCATGAATACTGCTGGAGCATTAGTTAAACCAAATGGCATAACTTGAAACTCAAAGTGACCATATCGAGTCCTGAACGCCGTTTTTGGAATATCCTCTTCTCGAACTCTAAGTTAGTGATATCCTGATCGCAAATCGATCTTGGAGTATACGCTTGAACGTTGGAGTTGATCGAAAAGATCATCGATTCTTGGAAGTGGGTATCGGTTCTTTACAGTTAGTTTATTTAACTCCATGTAATCAATGCACATTGTGAAGGATCCATCCTTCTTTTTAACGAATAGGACTGGAGCTCCCCAGGGTGATGAACTTGGTCGAATAATACCTTTATCCGTAAGTTCTTGCAATTGGTTAGATAACTCTTGCAATTCTGAAGGAGCTAAGCGATAGGGTGCTCGAGCAACTGGTGCGGCACCTGGCACCAATTCGATTTGGAACTCCACTTGTCTAGGTGGTGGAAGTCCGGGTAAGTCTTCAGGAAAGACTTCAGGATAATCACGTACAATAGGTACATCTTCGAGTTGTTTCTCCTATAACTTTTTCTCCGTTACGTGGGCTAAGAAGACATAACATCTCTTCTTGATGTACTTTTGAGTTTTAATGCAAGAAATGATGTTCAGGCGAGTTCCACTTCGATCTCCTCGGATAACCAAGGTTTCATTATCGATAGGAATATGTACAACTTTCTCACCACATATGATATTTGCATTTTGTTGCGATAACCATTCCATACCAATTATAACATCGAAACTTCCGAGTTCTATTGGCATGAGGTCTATTTTGAATGGATGACCTAACAAGTTTAGTGTACAGTTTTGAAGTACAATGTTGGTGGTTACAAGATTCCCATTTGCTAACTCAATGGTAAAGGCGATGTCTAATGTAGTGGGTGCAATATCCAGTAAAGATGCAAATGCAGTAGATATAAAACTTTTATCAGCACCCGAATGAAATAAGATCTTAGCATAATGGTTATTGACTAGAAACGTACCCGTAACCACATTCGGATCCTGTTATGCATCTTTTTCACCCAATACATACACCCTACCACGAGCTACTCCTTCTTGTTGACCATTGTTTCGGGGACATTGTCTCTTGATGCGTCCACGTTCTCCACACCCAAAACAAGTCAATACTGGTGGGTGTTGGCGCCCAGTAGCAGGCCCCTTTCCTCTGCAGTCCTTGGTTTGATGCCCTGTGTTTTGACAATTCTAGCGTCTAACGGTGCAAGGTCCTTCATGATGTAACTTGCATCTGTAACACAAAGGAGCATTTCCTTGATAACCTCCTCCTTCAGCTGGTGCAACAGTAGCAGCAACATTACCTCTAGCATTTTCTTGCCTACGTTTTTGCTGGTTGTGGTGGTTTGTGTTTTGGTTTTGTTGGTTGGGATTGTTGTTGTTACCCCTTCTGCTATCATTCCACCTTCTCTTGTTGTTGTTGTAGGTATTGTTATTGGGATGGTTGTTGTTGTTGTTATTGTTGTTGTTGTTGTTGTTGCGGTTGAGGTTAATGTCATGAATCAGAACAGTTCCTGCTCTAACCGCTTGATCCATGAATCTACGAGCCATTCCCATTGCATCATCTATCGTTTTTGGATCAAATGAGGTCACATTTCCCTGTATAGGTTGTGGAAGTCCCCATATGCACCTCTCCAGTAACTTCTCATTGGTTGGAACCATTGTTGGGCATAAGATTTCCAATTCATTGAATCGACGATTGTATGTGGTGATATCAGAGCCCTTAACTATGTGGTTCCAGAATTCAATTTCCAACTTCTTTACCTCATTACGAGGACAATATTGTTTGATCATCATTGTTTTGAGTTCAACCCAGGAAATTCGGTAGGCATTTGCAATGCCGATTGGTTGCACTACAGAATTCCACCACGACAAAGCTTCATCCATTAAAGTCTTTGGTGGCATATTTGACCTTGCAGTCTTCAGTGACGTTGCTGATCAGGAATACAGATTCAGATCTCTCAAACCAACGGGTTAACCCTACAACTCCTTCAATGCCTTTAAAATTTGTGGGGTGGCATTTCGTATATTCGCTGTATGAGCAGCCCCTTGGCATTGGTTTGACATTTATTCTTTCGGCACCAATAGCTGGTCCTGTAGCATTAGCACCTCCTGCTCCAACATTAGTTGCAGCAGCCCTAGCGGTTCAAGTGCTTCAGCCACAGCGATAGTTTTTTTGGCCAGCCTGGCGGCGGCTGCATTTGTAGCCGCAGTTGCACGCTTATTTCTAAGTGCGACAGCCACTTGATCGGCAATCATTTTATCAATAGCAGCTTGGCTTTTCTTTTTAGGTGGCATGGTTCTATCAATTATACAAGAGATGTGGTATAAGTATGATGTTGGATAATAAGCATGATTAGAATTAATAGAAGAACAACGTTGGAAATTAAATCACAACACAAGACGAGATAAGTTTATTCAACAAAAGTTACATTTATATATACATTATATCGGAGTTACAAAATCAAAACCCGTGACAGGTTTCTTCAAAATTTTACTGACTAAACTATAAGTCAATAATTACATTGTTTACTAGCTAATACATATCTTACTAAGTCTTTTAACTATTATAACAACACTAGTTTTTCAAGAGTCCGGGGATTGATACGGCTCGGGCTGATTGTTATTTCCATGAGCGGCCAACACATCAATGGCGTCATATGGGCGAAACTCCCTAGAGCCCCTTAGCTCATGAAACATGATCCGCATTTCTGCCCGTACATTGTAGAGATCGATCTCAAGCCTACATCGATTGGTTTGAGCAATTTCTAGCTTCATTTCTGTTGAAGCTACATGGTGTTCCAATTCTTTAATCTGTTCGCCGTCTTTATATTGTGCTCTATCCATACGGGTTACTTTGTTCCTAAGCACTGGAAATCCGGTTATAGGATCAAAGACAATGTCTTCTATACGTGTAAGGCCCTTTTGGATATCACTCATATCCAAGATTGTCAGATCAGTTCGTTTTCGAGCATTAACGGTTTCAACTCTTATTGAAGAGATCTCCGTTTCACGACGATGCATTGCCCTTGATAGAAAGTGGACATGATTTTGTAGTGCTGTGACATCTTGTCTCAGACATCCCATTTCGTACCTAGGGAAGTTCAGAAAAGTATTTGATGGTCCTCCAACTTCATAGGTAGAGGAAGGGCCCCCAACGATATAAGGCCTTTCCCTAGTAGCAGGAGTAACCGAAATAGGAATAAATGGTGACATTGGTGATAATGGAGGTGGAGATCCGTTGAATATGACATCCACTTGTAGTGGTTCTTCCTCTTCTTCGTCATCATGGAAATCACTTCCATGTCATCATCATCATCATCTAAGATCATATTTTCATCTTCTTCTGGATCTTCGTCCGAATCATCCTCGGGTTCATTTTCATCTGCTAAATTTTCATTTGATTCCTCATCCTCGTCATCCCCATAGTCCAAAATATCAAGATAATCATCATCTTGATCCGGGGGATTCTGTGCTTGGATGGGAACCGGAAGTACTTGCTCTTGTTTAGCTGGTATAACTTGATTTGGAATAATGAGATCGTGATCTGGAGATGGTGGTACAGACATAATGTCTGCATAAGAGTATTCATGTTTAGAGTTAGTTAAACGTTCATAGAAATTTAAATAGTGATATGTCAAATAGTGGGCATGGCACACCGAATGTAAAGACTATAATAAGTGAATCAGTATATAGTAGTTCTAGTCTAGGTATATAATGCACCCTGGTTTTCTATAACTGTAGCTCTGATGCCAATCTGTAACACCCTCAGTTTTGAATAGCAGTGGAAACTAATCGAGGATATTACTTACTAAAACAAAGTACACATTACAGAAAACGACTCTAAATGAGACGTTTTAAAATACATTATCATTCGAATTTAGTCATAATATCAAAGTAGAGGTCCCATAATGTACATAATAAGTTTAAACGTTTTTCGAATGATAATATGCATAGTCTTCAAAATGCCTATTCCGTGTGCCTTCATTCCCGTGCCATACATATCTTACGGACCTGAGATAAAACATGCCGAAAAGTCAACACAATGGTTGAGTGAATTCATAGTTTTGAAAACAGTAGTGGACAATAGTTTGTAATATAATTGCAATGTGTACAATTATCTTCTTGAAAGTTATTATTACCCTAAGCTCATGGAACTCACGACTGACTGTTGTATATATATCACCGGACGATATATATAGATATAAGTAACATGCCCCGAGTAGGTATTTGCCATATACCTAGGTAATTCAAATAAAGTGCGTTTGGTTACTGATCCGGCTAACACAAACGGGATTCGTTAATCCCGATAGCCCTATCCACTATATTTACGCTCACTCCCAGTGATTAGTAGTCCATGATGTAGGGGAATTTTCGCATAAACAACTTAGTGGTATGGAATAATACAGTCAAGGCATTCAGTTTTCAAGTAATTGTCCATAATAAAACATTTAGCATGTATCTCCCCCAAGTAGTTTGTAAAACAGTTAAACAAAAGTTGGGGCTATGAACTCACCGTAGTTTTTAGTAGTGATTACCTACGAAAGTGTAATAATCGTGTTTTAGTATAGTTTTCAATATAAGTGTACAAGTATATGTAATTTGTTGGCTTATGATGTTGTACACGGATATTAAGCTAAGGTATCGCTTAAGTGTAGATTTGGCTCATAGCCTTTTTATAAATGACCTCTTATCACCGTTCGGGCAATCAAATTCAAGAGGTCATGTAGTAATCGCACGAGGAGCCAGGACACTTTAAATCGTAAATCCACAACTATTGTAATTCCCTACTATTGTAGTACTTTATCATTTATAAGTAAGTATTTGACGAGACAAATGTTGTACAAAACATATGTCGTCTTTCGTCAAAGACTATTTGAGTAGTGATGTGATGGTGTTATGAGTTATGTCGTGAGGTAGTTTAGCGTAAGTGTTATGATGAAATGATTTCGGCGTGTCATATTATGATGTTGTGTAAAGGTTTCAAAAGAAATTTTTAGACTAATATGTTCATGATTTTTGAAGTTAAAACTTGTTAAAATGGTATTTATATAGTTTATGTGTCATATAGTCATTTTGTCAAAGTCTAGTATAGCTCCATTTAATAAACAAGTTTTTGGAACAATTTTCGGGTCAACATACCCAAACTAGTCATGTGGCTTAGTTACAATTTAACAACTTTGAAATAACAATCATGGTCATATCTAGTGATTATAATCGAGTTAAAATAGCTTGAGACATTAGTCTTGGTTTAACCATGGCTTGGTTTTGGTCTCAAAGAATCAAAATAATACAACTAAGTTTTCTTTAACCATGACTGTTTTTCTGGTCACAACAGGTCCGTGTAGTTTTTGCTCATTTTTTGACTTTCTGCTCATGTGCCCCTAACTTTTTGAAGAAAATTTCATTCCGAGCAACTTTCGTGTTTTACACTTTTGCTGATTCGGACCAGAAAAGGGTTTAAATCGCGATTTAAAATCGTTTCAGAAAACTTTTGACTCAATATCAAGTTTTCATCTAGCCATCTTCTTTTATCCATAACTTTTAATCTATAAGTCCATTTCAAGGGATTCAAAAGCTCAAATTTAAGTTTTTACTTCCTCTAACAACTTCTTAAACTTAATAAAGTTCAAAGTTCATGATATTTATGTTATAACTCATAATAATCCACTAGTTTCTTACTAGTTGTCTTAATGAGTTTCTACACTAGTTTTTACCCATCAATTTTATGTACAATATCATGCAAGCCTTATTACATGTACTAATTATATCAAATTACATCAAATAATCATAAATATTATTACAACCATATTGAATGACAAGAAATTTAAATAACTTCTTACAAGAGTTAGGTTGACTAGTCACAAGAACAATCAAGCCTAAACCCTTTTCCAATCTTCAACCTTCTTCAACCTCTTAACCCAAGCTTTACTAACCTTCTTACCCTTGCAATAAATGCTTTTACTTAAGCCCCTAACCTCCTTGTGTATCTCTTATTTCACCCTTGATATTAACAAAACAACCCTAGGATCATGTAGGTACCAACTTAAGCTCCATCTTCTTAGTAGTTTTTATGGTTTTAATCAAAGTGTATATAAGTGTTATGGTGATGATCGTGAACGTCCAAGGAGGGAGAGGGAGAGAGTTTGGGTGAGTTTTGCATGTGAATTGATAAGAATGAGGTAAATTTGGGGTATATGGGGGGACAAGAGGTGATGAGTGGAAGTGGAGGTGCAAGGAGAAAAGGCCAAGTGGCTTGGGGTTTATGTGTGCATGCCACCTCAATCTTGAGGTGGTAGTGCATGTGTTTATTTGGATAATATTTGGTTTTTAGGGTATAGTTTGGTCTCGGTAATTACTAATGTTAAGCCCTTAATTCACGAAACTTAAAACCGGGTAACGTAAAAATGTAATACTTCCAAAAATGTTAAAACTTATCAACATACTCCAACTAGGTATATTAAAAGTAGGATAAGTCTAATATGGTGTTTCTACGTTGTTAAAACCTAGTAACATAGGTTCGGCAGCGTATTACGTAAAGGGTAAAATGTTTACCTAAAAATAGCAAAGTGGCAATAAGTCATATAAATTATGACTAGTGGTGACACTAAAGTATTTTTGAAAACATAGACTTTTCCTAGTCTTGTGATGGTTGTGAGGATAATTTACACTATTTAATTTTTTAGATTACTTAATTAAATGATTAAAAGTAATTTATATAACATTCAATAGTAAAATATGGACCTGAAATATGCGAGGTGCTACACCAGTGGGTGGCAGATCAGTCTGGGGCTTTCTTTGCCTTTTAGGCTGTGGTCTAGAAGCCTCAGGGCTCTGAGACATGGGTTTGGTCTTAGTCCTAGTCTGAGACTTCCCCTTTCTCTTTTTAAGAGCAGGGTTTGGAGACACTGAGTCCCTTTGGTTGTTTACAGCAACCATATGGGCCGTCAATTCAATTTCAGTGACTTGGGATGGGTCCTTTTGTCATCAGTTTCTCAAACTGTTTGCAAAGAGTGTAGTTTGTTGAGCCAAAGATGATGTCATCAACATATACTTGGACTAGTATCACATCTTGCTTTGTCCTGTAGATAAACAAGGTGTTGTCTATCTTTCCTCTGACAAACTTGTTTTGAATCAGGAAGGCTGAGAGAGTTTGATACCATGCTCTGGGAGCTTGTTTAAGTCCATAAAGGGCTTTGTCAAGCTTACAGACATAGTCAGGGAATTCGCTACTCTCAAAGCCATGAGGTTGCTGAACATACACATCTTCCTTGAGTTCACCATTCAGGAATGCACTTTTTACATACATTTCATGTAGGTAGCAAATGCAAGGGAGATCCTGATGGCTTCCATTCTTGCAACAGGAGCGAATGTCTCATCCTAGTCACTGCCTTCTTGTTGACTGTAACCTTTGGCTACCACGGCCTTATTTTTAATGACAATGCCGTTTTCATCAGTTTTGTTTCTGAAAACCCACTTCATTCCTATGACAACGACATCCTGAGGACATTTGATCAAGGTCATGACCTCGCCAAACTATTGAAGTTCTTCTTGCATTGCCAGCTTGGATGTTTTAGAGCCCCAGTGACACTTTTGGGTTCTATTTCTGATAGAAAATCAGCATATAGGCATTCACTGGCTGAAGCTGCAGTTAACTTAGCAGCCATGCTTCTAGGGAGCATGCCCTCAATGAGTTCACCAATGATGTTTACAAGCTCAATGTCCTAAGATTTTGTCCACTTACTTTGTGGTCTAGGATCTCAGCTAGAGGAGGTCACTGGAAACTCAGGAGTTAGTTCAAGTTGAGGAGTTACAGGATCATTAAGATCATCTATTGAGAAGCTTTGTTCAGGTTGGGGTTCTTGAATCATAGGGTCCTAGACATTTGGTTCAGTATTACCTATCCCAGTAGGGATTGATTGATTATCAATGATTTCACTGATGGTTGGTTGAGGAAGGTTGTGGGGCAAGACATAGTATGACATGTCAACATCAGCTTGATAGGAGGAATTGACTTCAGTGTTGAACACATCAGGAGGATATCTTGTTGAGTCATCAATTCTTATTTCTTCCACTGAGGTGTTGGTGAATCTAATGCTTTCAGAACTTTCATCAAAGGTAACAGGAAAGGTTTCTGTGAAAACGTAGAAGGGGGGGGGGGTGAATGCGTTTCCGTTTAAAACTTAAAACTTTTGTTTCAAATATACTATAAACCATTGCATTTGCTAATCTCGACGCGAGGATGCATTTAACGCATTACGGCATGTAAGGCCAACTCCTTAATATCACTTAAGATTCCGCAAGATTAATGGTTCATTATAAATCAAGTTTCACCATTATTAGTTCGGTTGCTTTTTCTTGATCAAACGTGTCATAATATGTAAAGTGTTAAATATAGTTTATGACTATATGAAAGACCAACTATGTGTCACAAACATAGACATCAACCACATGGAAAATAAACAATGTAATGCAAGAATAAGAGTAAAGCAATAAGTAAAAGGATAGACAAACCAACACGAGGATTTATACTGGTTCGGCTACAAGGAGACCTTCCTTGCCATACTCCACTCCCTAAGTCACCTACTTGAGAGTTCGTAAACACTACACCAACTCCTTATGGCGGAGAAGCCTTCACAACGTCGCTTACACCTTTTTCCTGTACAAAGCTAAATATCTGGTGCTAGGCTAACCACCGAGTTCTTTCACTCTAAGGAGAACTAATCCTATCACAACGTCGCCTACCCTTTATTAGGTACTAGGATAAGTACCTAGTTTCATTTCAATGGAGGAACTACTACCCAACACTACACCAACACCTATACCCCTAAGGAGACCAACTCCTTATTAAAACACCATCAAGGATATCAATATCCTTGGATCCAATACTACTCTATCTTGTACATCGAAATACACCATATCGAATGTACACCTTAGGCACCTTTCACTAATGCCCTTGGTTAGATTACTCGGCACCCTTCACTAATGCCTTCGACACATCTATGACACCCGTTATGTTTTGTGGCCCAACATAACAAACCTTGTGTTTTATGGCACAAACACATAAACCATCTAGTCTAGTCATAGATATATAACACATCTATGATACCCGTTATGTTTTGTGGCCCAACATAACAAACCTTTTGTTTTATGGCACAAACACATAAACCATCAAGTCTAGTCATAGATACAAGAATATGGTACTAGACAATATCCAAGATAATGTGTCTAATGGATATGAAATCCTAAACTAAACATCAAGAACCCAAAGCATGATGTAGTTAGTCTTCTATGAATGAAGATGACAAGTTTCCCAAGCTTGTTGTAGAAGATCTTCATGTGCTTGTATCTTGTGATGGGTGATCACTTCAGTAGGTAAGGAAGCAAGATCTCTAAGCTTGCTTTGGAGGATCACTTCGGGAGTATGCTTACAACAAATGAGAGTTAGAAGCATTATGATCATATGAGATGAGGGTAGTTTACTTGTTTCCTAATGATCTAAATATCCTAGAAATGGTGGAGAGAAACTATGTGTTAAGGTGTGTAGATATTGGTAAGAAGTGGTTTGCTATTTATAGGCAAAAAGACCAAAACCATGTTCTGCCCCAAGGATCCCTCCTGGAGGGATCCGGCCCTTGTAATTCCAAGGGATCCGTGGGTCATTTGAGGGATTCGTGCACGCTCCACTTTACCCATAGTTTATGGGTTGAAACCATGGGCTATGGGTCATGGTTTGAGTACCCACCAAGGTACAATGTATCTAGACATTGGGTATGGGTCTTGGGTCATGGGTCATGGGTTTTACCCAACACATTTACTTATGTTAAGTGTTTTATAAACTATTTAACTAAACATGTTTTATGGTTTGTTAGGGGTTTGATCATAATGCAACATAACAAACATGTACGAACCTGTGTTGTAGCATACAAGGACGTGAGTCGTCGAGAGGTGTTGAGAGTATGTTGAGACAAACTATAATTACAAGTAACTTATACATTTTACGTTATGTATTACAAGTTACATGTTTGTCATAAACAAAACAAATGAGAATGTATAGATTAAATATCGTAATATTTGCACTAACAATCTCCCCCTTTTTGATGATGACAAAATATATGTAAACGTAATAGATAGGTAAAATGTCTAAGTTACTTGTGTCCGTACTTCCTATACATTACCTTCTCCGTTTACACTCTTCTCCCCATTTTTTCGAAACAAAAAGGGTGTATCCTTGGAGTTTAAATTTAATTTCTCCCAAGAATGGAAAGTTTGCACCATCCCTAGCGAAGTTAAAGTAAAAACACCTTATTGCTCCAATTGGCACACCACGCCAATACCTTCAACACGAAACACTAATGACGAAGCTTAGCAACTCATGACCTTGAGCTTGCACGTCTTCAAGAGGTGGTGATCTCGCCTTTAAGAGGAACCTAGAGAATCACATAAAAAAATAGAAATATCCTTTGAATTGTAACCATTACTGCCAACGGCTCAATGGATCAAATTTTTGAGGCTTAACCTACATCAAGGTTAGTGTTAAAAAAATATATGATGAGAAAGAAATCTCCCTTTTGTTGAAACGTAAAGGAATTTTGAAGAATGAATGTGTGCATGCTCCCCCTTGACGGTTGCTCCCCCTTGTTAAGGGCGTCAAGTATTTTAGGTAGGCTAAGATGAAATTATTGCAAAATTTGGAATGTTTTTGTTTTGACCAAAAACTCCCCTTTAATGAGAGCGCCAAGTTCTCCTAGTGTGTTTTTGTTTTGACCAAAAACTCCCCTTTAATGAGAGCGCCAAGTTCTCCTAAGATGACAAAGTTAGTGCAAAGTTATATTCGTCGTTAGACGAGTAAGTCATATGATGCACTTTATAAATGCTCGACGGAAGCTCCCCCTAGCTCGAGGGCGTCAAGAAGAACCTACAAAAAAAAATTAGTGTAAAATTTCATCCCATAAATAGACGAGAATCCCATACACATCAAAGTGTATATATGTGAACCTACAAAGAAAGGATGAGTGTCAAAAAGAGAATAATCCTACTACTTGCATCACCATGGTTGGTTTAGAGGTTGTAAGGTTTGTTCAAGGTAAGAGAAAAAATGTGCTTAGGGATGAGACGCATTTCATTATGAAATTCACTTGGCTTTTGACAACATAGATGTTTGTGGAGGATGGTTGAGAGACCATGAATTGTAGTGGTAGTGAGACACTTGTAGGATGTGGTTGACATAAGTAGCTTGTGGTTAGAGATTGTGGTTGACACAAGTAGGATGTGGTAGAACATGAAACATACTTCATCACGTAGTTCATGAACTAGACCTTGGACACAGTGATGAAAGGTATCAAGGTGAATCTTTGACTTGGTTGATGACTCAATAGAGGTGGTAAACATGATGACTTTGTGAGTAGTGATAAAAGTGAAGTAAGATGGTTAGGATGATGCAAGATTAGGAATAAAAAAATGTGCGAATGAGCACAACTTGACTTGATGATGAAATCAACCATTGTCATCCTACAAGAATCCAAAAGAGTTAGTACGAAAGGAAAACATTTATACAAATGGATAAATTGTTCACATAAAATCATGAAACGAAAAGAACATATAAAGGATAATATAAATGTAACTCATTTATAAACATATAAAAATTGATAATCCTAAGTGTTGAAAAAGTGCTTGTGTGGAAAAAGAAAATTTGATATGATTGTCTAAAGAGATAATGTACCTACTGTTCGACGGTTCCACCGGTTCCCTCACTAGAGGGATCCGACTAGCTTAAGTCTAGGGATCCGGCTAACAGATGAGGTAAAAGAGGTGATTGGGTTCTATCAAGGTCTAGCACCTACATATCCTAAGTTACTCAGTCTATTAATTGTCTTACATGAAGATGGACTTGAATGATCAAGAGAAAATGATTGATGGTAGCTAATGATTGCCTTTTATAGAAAGAGATGGAGCTTTATGAGCACCAGTGGATGATCAAAGATGACACTAAGAAATTTGAGAGTGTCAAGTGGTGTTAAATGATCCTAGAGATCAGATGATGACTTAAGAGAGATTTGGAAAATTCCTTAAAAATCATAAGAAATTAAAAGCTAGTTTTTGGCCTATTTTGAGGTAAGGATGACTAAAATCAATTTGCTAAAATTGAGAGAAATATCAAACTAGGTGTTTTGAGATGAGAGGAGCAATGTGTAAACATTGGAGCGGAAAGATGGTGAGTTTTGAAGTAATGATAAATAAAAAATACTTTGAATGTGATCCTAAATCATCCATGAGTGAATGTGAGATCAACTAAGCCTAAGGAAAGTTTAAGTGATCCTAATGTAGCATGTTTAACAAGTCCAATAAGGTCTAGAATATTGGATTGATGCAAGGAGGCTAAAAAGAAACTTCTGTCCACCCGGATCCCACGAATCCTTCACTTGAGGGATCCGTCTAGTTACATCTAAGGGATCCAGCGTCAGAGACAGATTTTCTTAATAGAATAGTTGCATAATTTTTCTCTATGTTTCGAATTATGAAACTAATGATTTATACCGCAAGTATACATGTATACACATTAAGCAAAGCAAGGAGAGCATGTAGAGATAACATATAGGCAATCAAATGAGATTGAGCTCACAAATGACACAAAGGTTTAGCAAACTTAACAAACACTATTCAAGAAGCCCAAAATAGATTTACGGTCTAGATTAGTAAATCATTTACACTAACAATGACATGCAAGGTATGTGTCTAGAAAGAAAAGAGCACATGATGGTGTTCAAGACAAAAGAGTTGTGAGGTGCTAGTTTAGGACAATCTAGTCATTATGGATTGTGATTAGCATACAATGAGCTTCGTCCATTAAGTCATGTAGCTCTTCTCGATCAAAGCAAGATAATCGCTTGATAAGGCAAGTGGTTGTGATTAACTAAAAGAAAAATTAATTTTACAACTTGTTTGATTAGTAATCCTAAGACAATGCAAAGTATTTCCATTGTAAACTTACTTTAGGAAAACATAGGAGCATAAATTTCTCAAGTGAGAGAATGAATATGAGACTATTACTAGTGGTGCTCAATTACGGCTGAACACGACCATTTTTACGAGCGATTCCACATACCCAACTTCTATCAAGGAAGCAATTCAACCGTTAGGTCAAATTGAGTTTCTAGTGCAATAATTTCTCCAGTATTCATTCTCAAGTTAGGAAAATTTATATTCCTACAATGGCCTATCGAAGAGTAACGATGATAATACTTTGCTTCGTTTTTATTAATATTATACTTGAAACAACTAAGGTGACGAAGGTGTCATGTTAAAAAAAAATTGTCCATATGGTGAACAAAAAAATGGTTGGATGACCTAGTTCAACATATGTTGCTGGAAAGCTCGAGTTTGGACTTTCGGATATGAAAAATTATATTTTCGTTGCAAAATAATTTACTTGAGTATATCGGATGAAATAATCAAGTTTTCAATCCTACTATGAAGCTTGGAAAGCGATCATGAAAAGGAAAACGGGAAACTACATCATCAACACAAGTGTAGGTTATGATCCGATGTACATTCTTGTTCTTAGGAAACGATACAAGAAAACAAGGAAACATATAAGCACATAAAAAAATCATGTTGCACATATGACAAACTCAATCAAAAAGCCATTTTGTGTATTACATGTTTTAAACATTTTTCAACTTATATGACTTATCTAAGTATTTAACCTAACATTTTCGACACAACTAGATGTTATCCCAAACACTCCTTCAAATAGCACATTGATTAGTAGAATATTACTAAATCGACAAATAAGAGAATGAATAGCAAGGTAAGGAAGCCACATATGTTATTTAATCAAACAAGCACAAAAGCTATTTGAGATAAGCAAATAATCAAGTAATGCAAGGAAGACAATTTATCATATAGCATAGCATACGAAAGTTCTTTTCATCGCTTTGTGTTAAATATAAACATGTATACCAAGCTTGATTAGTTTCTTTTATATTTATAAATATGATCAAAACCTTAATTTCAAAAGAGGACACATTGTTGTTCAAAAACGAAAACATCCGTCTCCAATTAGATCAAAAGTTTGTGCAAAAGTTATGACCGAAAAATGACTTTCTATTCTAAAACAATGATTCTATAAATTTTTGTTATGAATCAATTTATGAAATCATTTTTAAATGAAAGTAGACTCAAATACCTTTAAAATGATAGGTGGCACGACTTCTAACGACTTACGGTTAATTAGTTATAAATTTTTGAAATTCAGACAAAAACTGTCTTCTCTACAACGGATCCCATGGATCCCTTGCTTGATGGATCCGTCCAGTGTAACCTGAGGGATCCGCGGATCTGAAACAGAATTTCAAAAATGCATGTTTTGACCTGACTAAAACGTATAACCTTTGTAGACTTTTTAGTGAAGTTATATTATCCATTTTTACCTTTATTCAAGCTTGATTAACAAGATATCTAACAACAAAATATCAAAGAGAAAACAAAATCAACCAAACACTTTTCATATTATGCTTGACTTCACCAAAAATTTGATACAAGGGCCTTACTCATTTTGAAAACCATTTGTTTTAAAACTAGAGCCAACCCGCTCTGATACCAATTGTAAAAACGTAGAGGGGGGGGAGGGTTGAATACGTTTCTGTTTAAAACTTAAAACTTTTGTATCCAATATACTATAAACCATTGCATTTGCTAATCTCGACGCGAGGATGCATTTAATGCATTACGGCATGTAAGGCCAACCCCTTAATATCATATAAGATTCCGCAAGATTAATGGTTCATTATAAATCAAGTTTCACCATTATTAGTCCGGTTGCTTTTTCTTGATCAAGCGTGTCATAATATGTAAAGTGTTAAATATAGTTTATAACTATATGAAAGACCAAGTATGTATCACAAACATAGACATCAACCACATAGAAAATAAACAATGTAATGCAAGAATAAGAGTAAAGCGATAAGTAAAAGGATAGAAAAACCAACACGAGGATTTATAGTGGTTCGGCTACAAGGACACTTTCCTTGCTCTACTCCAGTCCCCAAGTCACCTACTCGAGAGTTCGTAAAAACTACACCAACTCCTTATGGCGGAGAAGCCTTCACAACGTCGTTTACACCTTTTTCCGATACAAAGCTAAATACCGAGTTCTTTCACACCAAGGTGAACCACACCTAACACAACTTGGCCTACCCTTTATCCGGTGCTAGGCTAACCACCGAGTTCTTTCACTCCAAGGAGAACTAATCTTATCACAACATTGCCTACCCTTTATTAGGTACTAGTCTAAGTACCTAGTTCCATTTCAATGGAGGAACTACTACCCAACAATACACCAACACCTATACCCCTAAGGAGACCAACTCCTTATTACAACACGATCAAGGATATCAATATCCTTGGATCCAATACTACTCTATCTTGTACATCGAAACAAACCATATCGAATGTACACCTTAGGCACCTTTCACTAATGCCCTTGGTTAGATTACTCGGCACCCTTCACTAATGCCTTCAACACATCTATGACACCCGTTAGGTTTTGTGGCCCAACATAACAAACCTTGTGTTTTATGGCACAAACACATAAACCATCTAGTCTAGTCATAGATATATTACACATCTATGGTACCCGTTATGATTTGTGGCCCAACATAAGAAACCTTGTATTTTATGGCACAAACATATAAACCATCTAGTCTAGTCATAAATACAAGAATATGATACTAGACAATATTCAAGACAATGTGTCTAATGGATATGAAATCCTAAACTAAACATCAAGAACCCAAAGCATGATGTAGTTAGTCTTCTATGAATGAAGATGACAAGTTTCCCAAGCTTGTTGTAGAAGATCTTCATGTGCTTGTATCTTGTGATAGGTGATCACTTCAGTAGGTAAGGAAGAAAGATCTCTAAGCTTGCTTTGGAGGATCACTTCGGGAGTATGCTTACAACAAATGAGAGTTAGAAGCATTATGATCATATGAGATAAGGGTGGTTTACATGTTTCCTAATGATCTAAATATCCTAGAAATGGTGGAGAGAAACTATGTGTTAAGGTGTGTAGAAATGGTAAGAAGTGGTTTGCTATTTATAGGCAAAAAGACCAAAACCATGTTCTGTCCCAAGGATCCCTCCTGGAGGGATCCGGCCCTTGTAATTCCAAGGGATCCGTGGGTCATTTGAGGGATCCGTGCACGCTCCTCTTTACCCATAGTTTATGGGTTGAAACCATGGGCTATGGGTCATGGTTTTGAGTACCCACCAAGGTACAATGTATCTAGACATTGGGTATGGGTATTGGGTCTTGGGTCATGGGTCATGGGTTTTACCCAACACATTTACTTATGTTAAGTGTTTTATAAACTATTTAACTAAACATGTTTAATGGTTTGTTAGGGGTTTGATCATAACGCAACATAACAAACATGTACAAACCTGTGTTGTAGCATACAAGGACTTGAGTCGTCGAGAGGTGTTGAGAGTATGTTGAGATAAACTACTTATACATTTTACGTTATGTATTACAAGTTACATGTTTGTCATCAACAAAACAAATGAGAATGTATAGATTAAATATCGTAATATTTGCACTAACAGTTTCCTCATTTTGTTGTCTTCTGATGTTAAACACCCTGAAGGCTTTAGAGATCAGTGAGTAACCTAGGAAGTATCTATCATCAGCTTTTGCATCAAACTTGCCAAGGTGATCCTTGTGATTGTGAATAAACACAGGACACCCAAACACGTGAAAGTAGCTGATATCAAGAAGTCTACCTTTAAATATCTCATATGGGGTTTTGTTATGTCTTTTGACAATGATTGACCTGTTTTGAGTATAACAGGCTGTTTTGACTGCTTCAGTCCAGAAATGCTTTGAGAGTGCTGAGCCATTTAACATAGTTCTGGTAGCCTCAATGAGAGTTCAGTTTTTTCCTTTCAGCTACCCCATTTTGTTCAGGGGTGTAAGGAGATGAAAAGTTTTGGGTGATTCCCTTTTCATCACAGAAATTCTCAAGCTCTTCATTTCTGAACTCAGTGCCATTGTCAGTTCTGATTTGTTTAACAGTAATGTCATTATGGTTTTCAATGTTCCTGATGAATGACATTATTGTATTAGCTGCCTAACTGTTTTTGGAAAGAAAGTATACCCAAGTGTATCTTGAGAACTCATCAACAATGTCAAGTGTATACTTCTCATGCTGGATTGATCTAAGACTGACTGGTCCAAAGAGATGCATGTGCAGGAGGTGAAGGCAGCTTTTGATGGAGAAATTTTGTTTCGTTTTGAAAGATGCTCTTTGGTGTTTGCCTTTTTCACAGGCTGAGCATGGTTTATCTTTTGCAAAAACCAGTGATGGTAAGCCAAGGATCTTGTTTTGTTTTGCCAAGTTGTTGATGTTTTTGAAATTTAAGTGAGAGAGTCTCTTGTACCACAACCAGTTAATAGTTTTAGTGGCTTTGGGAAAGAGACAAGTTACATCTTGAGAGAGTGTTGACATGTCTAAGACATAAACATCATCTCTTCTAAGAGCTATCAATACAACTTCTTTGTTGGCATTGAAAATGGTGCCTTGTTTGTCATTGAATTGCACAGTGTACTTAGCATCACAGAGTTGACTGACACTGATGAGATTTTATTTTACACCATTGACATAAGTTATTCTAGAGGAAACTATTCCATTGCAGTATACGGAACCATAACCTTCAGTGAGACATGATGAGTTATCACCAAATACTACCTTGGGTCCAGGTTCCTTTCCATACTTGTGTAGATACTCTTTAACACCAGTCATGCTTCTTGAGCATCCACTATCTAGATGCCAAATAGGCTCCCTGGCGTATCTCTACACAAATAGTAAATTGGATTAGTTTCTCTTGTTGACCCACATACTAGTGGTTTTGGGTCTAGAGGTCTTCTTAAATTTGGAAATTGACTCATGGTCAGTGGTTGAGTGCATTGTCCGACCACAGGTTTTGCATTTGGTGATTGAGGATGTCTTAGTGATTCGGGGTTGTTTGGAACTTCTCCTTGCTTGGATGACACTGTCATGCTGAGATGTCTCATGAGTTGGATTTCTGCAAATATCACAGCATGTGTTCATGAGACAATCATCCTGAAGATGATCATTGAAGCCGCAGTGTGGGCAAGGAGGAAAGGGTTTTGCTCTATACTTGTGAGCAGATTTGGAGGTTGAAGCATATTGTTGACCAACATTGGTATAGTTTGCTTTACTAAGTGAACTTACATATTGTAAGTGATCAGAAGTTCTGTGATGATCCTTTTTTCAGATCATACAAAAAAGGATTCTATAGCAGTTGTCAGTGGTATGACTGGTATAGTGGCATAGATCACACTTCTATTTGGGCTTATTGGTGGATTTTGACTTTGATGAACTAGAGGAGGCTGACTTAGTTACCTTGATTGATGAATCAGGATCTTTTTCGATGGATTCCATCTTATCAGTCAGCTTCCTCACAAGTTCAGTCAGTTGCTGAATTTGGTCTGCTTCACTAGGAACTGGGAGTAGACTCTTTTTGGATTGGTTTTGTTGGTGTTTTCAGGATGGTTCTACCAAGTACAGACCTTTCTTTTGGTGAGTGAAAATAATGGCGTTGCTAAGCCAAGAATCAACTCACTAAACTTTAGATACTTTGAAACAAACAAACATAAATATAAAGATAGATGTAGGATGGTAGCGCGGATGTTTTTTTTTTGAACACTTTTTTTTTGCATATACTTTTACTCTACCTTTTTTTTAAGATAACATCAAAATATAAGGGATTTATAAGAGCATCCCTACACTTGAGTTTTTATTACTCTAACACTAATTTGACCCGATTTGAAAAGATTAAAACACTTGGAGTATTCAATTATGTAAATAAAGGGAATTTAAATTTAACGTTCTTTCCCGTCACTCAATAAAATTTTACTTTACCCATGAGTCACAATCATCCCAAAACTGTGTACAAAAGATATGACTCGACTTAGCAACCATGCAAGTAACTAGACAATTGCACTAAGGGTTTAGTATGATAATAATAATGCTCTAAAGGTAAGTGCATACAAGGTAGGCTAAGGCGATTTGGGTGTACATTTGGGGGTGGATTGTAAACAATTCTCTTCATTGATATCCCGGAAAACCGAAACATCACGAGAACCGCGAAAAAGATAGGCTCCGAGGGGTTAACTACGGGTATCGTGTACTAAAGATGAGTACATCGCAAGGGTGCGGGGTAATTACCCGACTGATGTGGAAGAAGTAATTATGATACGGGTTTCAAACAACGGTTATCCTAATGCCACTTATCAATTATTTATTCCTAACTACACAAGTGTAGTCTCACTAGCGATCTCGGAATGCATCACAAAACAAGTTCTAGAATCTATTATACTACCGGTACACTCTCGAAGCATTAAAGGTGAATGCTTTAATTCCTAAAGATCTAGTGGCGAACCACACATTTTTGGGGTGGAATTTGAGTGGTAAACGGTTTTCGTTCTAGTCGTATAACTCCTATCCATGAGACGCTTTATTAAGACTAAAGTCCTACCTAAATTTGGTGCTAAAATTGCCCTAACAAATATTTCTCATAGCTTATTATACAAATGAAATAGGTCAAGACATAAATCAAGGATAAGCATAGTTTCAAAGTTCCCGTTTTATTCTCCCACCCTACACTTAAACTTAACATTTTCCCCAATGTTCCTCGAAAGTATCAAAGTTATGATAAAGGAAGGTAATTAAAAGAGAAAGAAACTAATACTCCCCTTATTAGCTCGGTAGGATCCGTGTGAAGTAGTGGTTAAATTCTTTTCCAAGAAGAATATATGCGTGATAAGCTCCATCCAATATTATGTTTCTTCTTCTTGATAAATAAAACCTGCACACTTTAAGAAAATAGACGAAACCTTCGCGTAAAATCAGCGGTAAAACTATATATGACTCAACTACACTAAGATATAATGCATGTGGAATGGATGTTTGCGGATTTTCTGGAAAATTAAGACCTGAGAATTTCCAAAAAATTATAATTAGCACGTAAAACGAGAAAAATTTTATAAGCTGTTTCTGCTCCTTCTGACGCCGTTAGGTTGTCCTGACAGAAACTGGTCTGCTACATTTTCCTGGAAAAATTCTGGAAAAATTACACCTTTAAAATCTGGAAAAATTCCTGCAAAACATCCATTATGACTCGATACAAGCATTTTACTCTAACAAACACACTTATATATCAATCTCACTAATCATAGTTCTCATGTTCACGTTCTTTTAAAAATGTGTGTAATCCTCCTTACACTTATCTTATTGTAAAATACCTTTATATGTAATTAAAACGAGGTTAAAGACAAAATAAAGCATTTTCACAAATTCAAACATGAGAACATACAATAATGAAAAGATATATGTGTTAGGAATTGGAAATTCCAGTGTGAAGTGTCGGTCACCGCAAATATTATCTAGCATAAGTTAGCTCGTAGACTTGTAGTTGTTTACGTTGTTCAGTAGTTAATTAGTTAGTTTGTAGCCTAGTTTAGTTTAGAGCAACACCGTGGAGGAAGGACGGGTCTTTGCACACTGTATGCCTGATACACAGTCTGATAGGAGGACATATCTTGTGTAACTATAAATACCCCTTCCATCCATGGAACGGGTGGTGCTTTCAATCTAACATTTTACATTTTATAAAGCAAGTCTCTAGCTTGAACACCCATCTCTCTACTTTCTCTCTCTAAAATGGCTATCATGTATTTCCATCATCCAAGACCACCCTAATCATCAAACACAATAAATATAGGATCCTTACAATTGGTATCAAAAGCCATGGTTATTTTCCTTTGATGATTTATGGTGGTTTTAGAATCTTGTTTCAAACAGTTTTGGTACTTTTTGATGGTCTGAATCTATTTTTTATTACTGTGGATGAACGGTTTTCAACTAAGTATTTGTATCCTTCTCTTTGGTCAAAACAAGTTCTTATTCTAAACAGTTTTATGTCAATTCTTGTACTATAATATGGTCATAAACAGTTTTATGTCAAGTTCACGTTAGTTCATCTTTTACTGGTCAATATGGGTAAAATGTTTATGTGGTCAAAAAGGTAAAAATGGGTCAAACTGAAGTATGTCCTTATTATGCAGTTTTCTGGGTTACCCTTGAAGATGGTCGGAACTTGGTGGGTATAATCGCCGGAAAAAGTCATATGGTCATGTTTACATGTAGCGAGTTGTTAACTGATCTAGGTAGCGACTTGTCATTATTGAATGACAAGCGACTTGTTAACAGAAAATGACTAGCGACTTGTTACAATATATGCTGTAGCGACTTGATATATGCTATAGCGACTTGACTTGACTCATAAGATGTAGCGACTTGGTTCAAAGAATGATAGCGAGTTGGTTTTATAAAAGTGTAGCAACTTGACTCAAGCATTAGTAGCGACTTGACTCTAATGAATGTAGCAACTTGTTTTTTTTAAGATGTGGTAACTCAAAAAGACATTTCAAGACCTAGATACTTACTTCTAATCTAATACAGCAAGACTCATCGAATATCACATCTCGTATTGCTATCCTCATAAATCAAATCCGAATCTAAGATCAATTACTCAATCATATGAAGTACCTCTACGAAACTACAAATGCATAACAAGATCTCAGACCCTTTCCTCTGTGTGGTATTTCAAATACACAAAAGTCCTTTACAAGAACAATTACACAAAGTAAGTCATCATCATTTATCCAAAACCTTTTGCTGCTATTCGAACATAAAGAAAAATATATATAACAATTATGCTATACCTTTTCTTTGATTCATTACATATGTACTTAAACTCAATCAATTAGTTCAAGGTTTTAAACCTACCCGAGACCATTATTATGTCTTGAAGAACGAGTCTCGGTATCATCTTTTGCGGGTTGTTCTTTGCTGTCGTCTAGGTCACTTGCCATCCCTGTGGCAGTCACATAACAAGTTCAAGCCATCCCTGTGGCGAACTTAGTTTGTTCATTGGAGGCGTCAATATTGGATTGATATGTAAGAAAGTTCTGAAATAGGAGGATGAGAGATTTATCTGTGAAATATTTGTTGTGTTTTATTTTTTTGTAATTGTGATGAGAGAAGTAGAGATGGGAGGCGGACTGATAAAGGAGAGAATTATTAGGGTTTTTAGCAATTATGTAGGAGGCGGATATGTGTGAGATTAGGGTATTGTGTTGGTGATGAGAGTGTTTTATACCCCGTATAATTAGGGATATCTGTATGTGGATCGGGTGCTATCTATTCTGTAAATGGGCCGAGATTTGATTGTTTTTATCTAACCGGGTAAATTGAATCGGTATGGGCCGTGCAGTTGTCTTGGGCCCAATGTGAATTACTGGTATGAATTGAACCAAGTCTTCATTAGGTGAATGTGCATATTATTATGGTACAGATAATAGTATTATTTGAATTTGAGGATTATATCCGAGTCATTTGATAAGCGTGGGGATCAAATATAATGCTTGGTTAATGGACTTGGGTCGGTAAAATATATTGTTTGATCGAGACTAGAATTGTACTTGAACCGGGTAACATGAAATTGATTGTTTAGGTCGGTTGGTGATTATTCTTGGATTTGAGACGTGCGAGTTGAAAGGGTGATGATGAGATCTGTTGAATTAATTTATCAATGAGAGTGATTGAAGAGATTTGTTGAAATGATGAGATTTGTTACCAAGACTTGTCGAGGTATGAGATTTGATGATGAGACTTGTTGTGATGAGGTTTAACAATTTGGTTTCTACATTTTCACCAAGGATATTTCGTCACGGCCTAAATTAATTATTTGACAATGTTAACTATGGGGTTGTTTGTACGGTATCTCCTATTTGATTTTTGAAATGGAGTTTTTCAGGCACGTTTACTTATTTCGTCTTCTTTCTTTCTACCCTTCCGCAAAGATGACTTGTTTGGGCTTATGTTGAGTGTGATAAAGACTTGTCTATTTAGTTACGTTTGTAATTCTTTCTCGCTTAACCAACAACGTAGCTATCACTTTGGTGTCTCACAAAGTTGAGGATATGTCAAGAGGTTTTGTGCATTGGGTACACCGTCTCTTTTTCACGAGGATTAGTACAAGTTTAAGTAACAAATCTGGGGAATTCTACTTCATCATCAAGTTTGGTATATCGGGTTTACTTGTCAATGTGGTCACTACAATAGCCGTCAGAATATGAGAATGGTGTGTTTACAAAAGTGTTTATGGGATGGTTGATGATGTTGATGATGTTGGATAATGAACCGCTGATGAACCACTACATGTTCCCCTAAAACAGATATTCACTGAAACCAAAGTCGTCATAACACATTCAAGCTGACATTGTTTACGGTTTCTTCTTGATTTTGTAAAATCCCGCGAAAGAACCTATTTCTCGGTTTAAATCATAGACTTGTAAAATCCCGTGACAATGGAAACATCCTGGTATTAGTAAGGTGCATTTTCGGATCTACATTACGGTTTATTCTTGGTTCTTGTAAAATCCCGCGAAAGAAACTATTTCTCGGTTTAAACCATAGAGTTATAAAATCCCGTAATGATGGAACCATCCTGGAGAAAGGAAAGTGTATTTCGGGATCTCATTTGATGCTGGTGCTACGGTTTTTGCTTCGAAGAAGGGATAAAAGGGTGTACTTCATGAAATTGGATGTTTGTTTGGATATTTGTCATGGCGGTTTGGTTGCTTCAAAGTTTTACGGGGTTATGCTCATTAAACCATGGTCAGGATGAAAACCATTATCAAAGTTCACTTTTAAAGTCAAAGGAGGCTAGATTTGAGCTTTTAACAAGATGTGACAACGGGGTTAATTCACTATTATTTATTTGAGGTTGAAGTGAAATATCACGGGCAAGTGTACTTAGTATCGGGGATGGTTGGATGAAGATTCTTCAAGATCCTTGTTATTATCAAAAACAAAGACTTGGAAATCTAGTTATTGTTGGGTGTCTTTTACCTTTTCTTTTACCACTTGGGGGAATTGGGCTCTTACCACCACAAAATAACTATCACTTAAAGGAGTTACGTTGTAGTGCTAAGTGTCACATTCAATTGTGGATTTTCAAGAGGTGATATACGTCTAATACTCGATGGTTGGTTGGTTGAAGAGTATAGAGTACTTAGAGATTCAAATGGGCATGAAGTCTCGGCACCGCTCTTTGTTACATATGTGCAATTTTAAGTCACGAGTTCGGGGTAGTTTACTTCAGGGTCAAATTCATCATATTGGGCTTTCTCCATCAGCTGTCACTACAAAGAGCCTACTGAATGATAGTGGGGTTGATCACATATTTTGCCAAGAGATGATGAAAAAAGAGAGATTATGATGTCTATTCACATCAGTTCAGGCATCGTCCTTCATCTTTATGACATATGAACATATCAGTTCATGCCTCGTACTCTAAAGAAAAGAAGAGTGTACGCTTCAGTACGCTTTATCTTCTGAAGAAGAGAAATCTTCTCAATTATGACCATTCTCATCAACATGCTTCATGCTTTTTTCCATGCGCTTTCAAACATCAAGTGAACCGGGCTACCATTGACTGTTTTCTTATTCCACTTGCTCAACTATAATGACGATGGCGACATCATGTGCTAATTCTGCGGGGAGAAGTGTGAATTGAATACATTTGGATGATTTTTAATTATTTAATCAAGAATGGCAACTCCATATGCAATTCTTGAGGGGGAGAAGAAGTGTGAATTTACTGCATGGTTGATTAATTTCTGAGAATTAATGGTCAAACGGCTCCAAACTCATATAATAACCGAGCTTCTTCTTATCGGGTCATCTTTACATGGAGTTTCTTTTTAAGAGCCGTTGGTTGACATCTTCATACGGACTGATGAGTTTAATGACAAAGTGCTTCTAGTTGCTGGGCTGATTTCTTTGATGAACATCTCTCTGTTCTTGTTTGATTGGGAGGGATTTTAGTTAAGGGGATTTTCTATTTCAAAGTTAACGAGAATGCAGATGGTGAGTTGAAGATGTTGACTTTCTATTCCCCAACTGGACAATCTTGAAGAAGGTCGAGTCTATAGTCTGTTCTACATTTTCTGATGCATGTTAGAAGACTAAAGAAAAGTTGCATTTGATTATCTAAAGACTTCTTCTTAATTCAAGCATTCATCATAAAGATTGTCGGTTTAGGGGAGAGCACTAATTGGGGGAGAGTGAAAAGCCAGATTTAATCCCCAATTAGACTTGCTCACATTCTTCCGTAGCAAGATGATTCTCACAAGAGTTCAAGTGTTCTTCTCAACAAATTTCTTGTATTTGGGCTTATAGAGTATTGCTGATTCTGAAGTATCAAAACCAGCAAGGGGGAAGGAGGCACACATCTAAATGCAAAATGAGTAAACTTGATGAGCTTAATACTTCCAAGTGATTGAAGAAATCCCGGGAAGATGAAGGTCATTACCACAGAGAAACTCAATGTTTATCTCATGGCGTTTAGTGTTCTTATTCCAACTATGTGGGGGAAGAGATGGAAGAGTTAGTTTCTGGTGATAAAGGAGGTACACAAGTGTGTGATGATTTCGATGCTATCGCAATCATCAGGGGAGAGATATTGTGTACGTTGGGGACGCTCAGCTGTTTCACTTATTCCGGAGTTGAAATCCGCAGAGATAGTCCTCCGTAGAGATAATCAGTGCTTTGTCATGCTTCTTCAATGTTATCGGTTCTTGAGCTTCATACACTTTCTTCAGGGGAGAGAAAAGTATACATCGGGGTTATTCTTTGGCTATTGGACTTAATCTGCTACTTTGATGGTATAAGTTTCTTTGTCTTCGGGTATGTGTATTCGGGTTCGTGAGCTCTAGTCTAAGAGACTGACTGCATCAATTCATCTACTTGGGGGAAGTGGTCTCTTGACAACTCGTTGGGGATGCATAGCTTCAGACTTCAGTGGTAATGAAATTTGAGAAGAGTTATTTATGTGTGGGATGATACGTTGCTGTTCTATTGGATGATATAACCTCGAACGAAGAATCACGGTGATTATTCTTAAAAGGAGCAGCAAGATCGATGATAATGGTGTACTTCTTTGTGCACCTGGCTAATGGAAGCTTGAAAGAAAGATTTGAATCTGCTCAGCTAAAGGATTTTTGGTTTGGGGGGAAGCTGCCAAAGTCTCACTTTCAGATGGTTCAACTTCTTTCTTCAATGCAAGAGCCTCGGAAGCTTTGGTGGTAAAAGTTTTAGGGATGATGACTTCTATCTTCTACGACGTGCTGCTCGATATCCTTATCTCGGTACTCGTATCATCAAAAGCAAAATACAAAAATATAAAACCAACAAAAACAAAATACAAAAATATAAAACCATCAAAAATCCCAAAAAAATCTGAAAATTTCAAAAATACCAAAAATATGTTTTCTCTAGACATGTCTTCTGGTATCAATAACATCTGCGGTCTTAGAAATGTCATTCAATAATGGCACGGGACCATAGATGAAGTTCGAGCAGGAGGTGTAAATATTATTTTCCAAAACATGTCTCAAAATATGGCTTACAGTTACTTCAGACTGTAACCCGGGCTTAAACTATGGCTTGCAGTTATTTCATACTGTAACGCGCGCTTAAACCATGGCTTGCTATTATTTCCGATAGCAACTCGTTCTTTAAGAGAGGAAAGTGTTGCGCTAAACCAATTTTTAAAAATTTCGTGCACTTATCCTAAAACAAATTAAGGAAAGTATGTCGAAGGACTGCTGTTCCTACTCAAATATTTTTCCTTCTAAAAATTCTTAAGAAAAATATTTGTTTTAACAAAATGATGGAAAATGAGTTGCTAGAAAATCATTCAGAATCAAGTTTTCAAAAAATTGCAAAAATTCAATCAATGACTTCAGCGCTTTTAAAACTTTTCAAGAAAAAGAATCATTGATTGAAGGGGAGAATGTTTTTCAAATTTACATCATCTAACGGGATCTCTTAATCATCCTACGTACTTATCTGAAAAAATATAATTGCCTATGTTGAAGGACTAGGTTTCTAGGATGTGATTGTTAGGTTTAGATGATTATAGATTGATGAACATATAATTCCCATGACCATGTATGATCTGATTGATATGTTGGATTGGCTTTTATTAGTCGATTGTTGTTTTGGTGATGTCGACCACCATATATCTGTATGTGTATTCACTAACGTATGCATGTATATTGGTATATAATAATGTTCCCGATCCGGATCCCACAAATGAAGATGATTGGATGCCGAAAGGAAAGGGTAACTATATCTTGGGTTGACAAATGAAGAAACAGAGCTTAATTGGACTTCTATGGAGAGTTGGCATGGAAAAATGCAACGTAAGAGGTCTCACTTCATCAGCAGATGGTTTTCTTCATCAGCAAATGAAGAAACGGAGCTTAATTTGACCTCAGTTGGCATTAAAATGCGACGTAAGAAGTCTCACTGCATCAGCAGACGGTTTTTCTTCCAAGCCCTACAACAACAACATAAGCTTCTCAACCACCAAACGTATATTTGTTCAGGATACCATTTTTAAACAATTTTTAAAAAATTTAATTAAATTGTTTTGAAAATGGAAAATATTGTTTTGAAAATTAATTGGACATAATTTTGAAAATCACCGGACTTCAATTTATCAAAACTTAAGTCACTCAATCATCAACTACGGTCATCGATTGAGGGGGAGTGTGATTTTAAAAAAAAAATTCAAACAATATTTCTTCATAAAAGTCCATTTGTACGAAATAAAATGGTGATCTAAAGATTTAATGTTATGTCATGGTATGATTTTTGTTTTGAATCAAGGTCTTTCAAAATGAAATATTTTCTGTTCTTGTTTGATTGTGAAATTGTTTTATTTTACATAAAGATCTCTTAAAAACTACCATACCTGACACTAACAATCTTTAATGTCTTAAATTGATCCTTAGCAGTCATTTTTCAAAATTAAATTTTGCCACGTCTTTCCCCAAAATTTTCTAAATGATTTAAATCAATCGGGATCCAAAATCTCAATTGGTTTGAAATTTTTGATCAGGGGAGAGATCGTGATTTAAATCTCAAATCTGTTTTAATGGAATCGGTTTTAGCCCTTTAAAGGCACTCCTGCCTCCATGTGCCAAACGTGATGAGTATTTAAACCAGGCCACATTTTCTCCCATGTTTTCTAAACCTGATTAAATCACTTTAGATCCAAAATCTCAAAGGGTTTGATATTTTTGATCGGGGGGGAATTTGTGATTTAATAATGAAATTTGATAAAAGGTGATCATTTTGATTCATATGTGCATACTGCTCTCCCAAATGTGCTAAACGCTTTCGAATCTCGAAGCACATATTGAGGGGGAGCATTTCTTAAAGAAAACAAACTTTCAAGGTACTAAGATTTATATGCTTCAACATAAAGTATATTGATTGATTTTCTAAAGGTTTCTTAATGGCTTTTGTGTTCGTGGATGTGCTTCAAAAGAACTCTTTCCTCTATGTGATAAAATGATTTCAAATATCCTATGCACATATTGAGGGGGAGAATTTACCAAAGAAATTCAAATGGCTTTTTCTATGAAAATAGTGATCAAAGAAAATATTTCAAAGTCCTCTTGCCTCCATGTGCTAAACAATTTCTAAATCATATGCACATGTTGAGGGGGAGGTTTTCTAAATGATAAAAACTATTAAGGTACAAAATGCTTTGATCTCGTATCACAAGTACCTTGATTGTTTTTCCAAATGATTTTTCAACTGGTTTCAAGGAAGAATGAACTGTACCAAAAGACCGACCATTTTACTTTAAGTATGGAGTTATAAGGATGGTGAGGTTAGGTATTAGTTCCCACGATCCGCCAGAACCTGAGGGATCTACCCAGGGACAATCCACTAGATAGTGTAGAGTCCTTAGGTATGATGAAAAAGGAGAAAAGTGAGATATGGGAAGAGTGCGGACTGAGATAGATCTAGTACTGGAATAAACCCAACAAGGTTCTAGTAATGAAGTCTCGGTAAGCACTGAGGGGGTTGAAGAATGAAAAAGAAATGAATGTGAAAAGGGTGAAAAGAAATAGCCCTCCAACAATTCAACCTTAGGGTAGAAACCGGGTTCAATACATATGCTACTGGTGGTTACCAAGGTAACGCAGGTATTGAAGACAAGACTTCATGGACCCAGTGACGCACTGCACTAAACTTCCCAAGCAACTCAAGTTCCTCTTAAAAGGGTTTGTTTCATTCTCAAGGGGAACCTACATAATCTATCGACTTTCTCTCAGAGATCGTTGATATCGAAGAAGGAGACCCTCTCCCTAGTCTCCGGCATAGGGAACCAAATGTGCACTATTGAGTCTAGAGCCTAGAGATCATCCACAATATCTCATTAGGACACAAAATTAATGAAGACTTGCTGTTTCACACAATGTGGAAAGTAAGTATATATTGAGAGTCCTACGCATTATCCTTGTGGTATTGCCAGAACATCTGAGTGATATGCAAACATATTCACGATGAAGATGGAAAGCCTTCTAGAGCCAACATCAAACAAGCTCTTGGTAGGTGGCATGTGAGATCTTTCATAAGATCAAGCTTGTGACAACTGGATAAAAACGATTGGGTGATTCATTCGTGAATCAACCTTCGTCCAGGAAATGAATTGACAAATGCTTTTGGAAAAACCGTTCGATGTGAAAATCTTCTTTTCTCTAGCACATCGAATGTGTATTCATTTTCAAACTCAAAAAGTATCTCCGATTGAAAAAGTACTTTTGGAAAAACCGTTCGATGTGCGAATCTCTTCTTTTCTATAGCACATCGAATGTGTAATCTTTTCAAATACAAAAAGTATTTTTGATTGAAAATTGATCTTTCTCATAAAACCTTCATCGTATTGCAAAACTCTTTGTTCTAAGCAATACGCGATTGTTTTTCAAATCAATTTTTCATTAATCAGTGAATCTCAATGCGCTGGTTCACTCACTCCGTGTTGTCTTCTTTGAGACGTTCCGGTTTGAGAACAGCTAGAACAGCTGCGAAACCCTGTCAAGGAGATTCTTCGGAATTATACCTGATCACAGGCAGTACTTGTACTGATCAACGGGGAACCGTGGACCGTGTACCTCAATTCAACGAAAGTCATCAAAGACACTTTCGTGTGTTTTATTGCTAACTATTGTTTGCAGGTACATTTGGACGGTTGCAGCTGATCAGAATTGAGGAGTCAATCCAAAGCCGCATGCTCACAGCATCCACACTTAATTGAAGAAATCATGGCTGGTGCATATCTACAGAACCTGGCTCTGATATTTTTATATTATGTTTCTGCTACGCTACTTCAAATATCATAAGCCAGTAAAGCTTCCGCTACTCTGATGGAAAGATGTCATGATCCTGAAAGTGTGAGCATGTCGGTCCAAAAGTCACAACTTCACATGATGGCAACACAATAAAGGGTGATCCAGATATTTATTGTGGCTGATGATCTCAAATAAAGCTTAAAGATCATCAAGACGTGGATCAGTTAAAGGCCTCCACTAAAGTACAAATCAATGCGGACTTTGAAGAATCGCTACAAAAGCACAAAGATTGCGGAAGTGAAGAATTCAAGTCTACGAGCTCAAGACTGAAGATTATATAGAATGCTAGGATTCTAAATGTAAAACATGGGGTGACCTCCCTTAGGGGGAGATTGTTAGGAATTGGAAATTACAGTGTGAAGTGTCGGTCACCCCAAATATTATCTAGCATAAGTTAGCTCGTAGACTTGTAGTTGTTTACGTTGTTTAGTAGTTAATTAGTTAGTTTGTAGCGTAGTTTAGTTTAGAGCAACACCGTGGAGGAAGGACGGGTCTTTACCCACTGTATGCCTGATCCACAGTCCGATAGAAGGATGTATCTTGTGTAACTATAAATACCCCTTCCATCCATGGAAGGGGTGGTGCTTTCAATCTAACATTTTACATTTTACAAAGAAAGTCTCTAGCTTGAACACCCATCTCTCTACTTTCTCTCTCTAAAATGGTTATCATGTATTTCCATCATCCAAGACCACCCGAATCATCAAACACAATAAATATTGGATCTTTACAATATGACACACAAACGAGCAAACAATTAAGCATGGGTTGCCTCCCACGAAGCGCTTTTCTTTATTTATGAGTCTTGTAGCTAGACTCTAAGTCGTGCTCTTACGTGAATTCAATTTCGTCACCCTCTTCCAAAAGAATATCTTCATTATTGATTAGTTTGTTATTGTCCAACTGATAATGTTTCACATGTTGTCCACTCACGGTAAATTCGCTTCCATCATTGTCTAATAGTACCACGGCTCCATTGCTCATTTTTCTCTTTACTCAAAAGGGCCCATACCATCTTGATTTGAGTTTTCCTGGAAATAATCTCAACCTTGAATTATACAAGAGCACCTTATCTCCTTCTACAAACTATTTAGGAATCTTTATTCGTTGATCATGCCATCTTTTCTCCCTTTCTTTATATATGATCGACGAATCATAGGCTTCAATTCTTAGTTCATCCAGCTCTTGAAGCTGTAAGAACCTATTTGATCCTGCCTCAGAATAATCCATATTACAAGCCTTAAGTGCCCAATATACCTTTTGCTCAAGCTCAATAGGGAGATGGCATGCTTTCCTGTACACTAAGCGAAAAGGGGTTGTTCCGATGGGTGTTTTATAAGCCGTCCTGAATGCCCAGAGTGCCTCATCTAGTTTGAATGCCCAATCTTTTCTGTTCTGGTGGACCGTTTTTTCAAGTATTCGCTTTAATGCTCTATTTGTGTTCTCTACTTGCCCATTAGTTTGGGGGTGATATGCTGTAGAGAACCTGTGCGGAATACCATACTTCTTCATTACATTTTCCATTTGGGCATTGCAAAAATGGGTTCCTCTATCACTAATCAATGCCTTGGGAATCCCAAATCGTGCAAAGATCTTCTTAAGAAAATGAATGACTACCCTTGCATCATTAGTTCTAAGGGCTTGTGTCTCCACCCATTTGGACACATAATCAATGGTAACTAGAATGTATTCATTTCCTCCAAATGATGGAAAAGGTTCCATTAAATTGATACCTGAAACATCGAATATTTCGCAGACTTTGATATAGTTTTGAGGTGCTTCATACCTTCCTGAGATATTTCCCAATCGTTAGCATGCATCGCACGTTTGAACTAACCTCTTAACGTCGCGGAAAACAGTAGGCCAGTAGCATCCGGCATCAAAAACTTTTTGTGCCGTGAAATTTATACCGTGATGCCCCCAGATGGTCTCATGTGACACTCTCTCATAATCCGATCAATCTCCCTTCCAGCAACACAACTTCAAATGATCTGATCGGGGCATATACATAATAAGAAGGGCTCGTCCCAAAAATAGTATTTCAGCACGGTGAAGAATTTCTTTTTATCTTGCCTAGTCATGTAATTTGGTAAGACCCTACTGGATAGATAGTTAGAATATTCCGCATACCATGGCTCAATATCCTTAATGGCCATCAGTCGTTCCTCAGGAAAAGAGTCACAAATTTCGTCATGGTCCTATTCCTCTAGGTCTGGGTTTTCCAATCGCGATAGATGATCAGCAGCAAGATTTTCAACCCCTTTTTTATCCCTAATCTCAATGTCGAATTCTTGAAGCAATATAATCCACCTAATAAGTCGGGGTTTTGCATCTTGTTTGGAGAACAAGTATCGTAAGGCGGAATAATCGGCAAAGACGACAGTTTTAGAAAGGACGAGATATTACCTGAAATTATCGAAGGAAAAAACTATAGCCAGAAGCTCTTTTTCGGTGGTTGTGTACTTCTCTTGCGCCACATTCATGGTTTTGCTAGCATAATAAATTGGTTGAAAATGCTTCTCTTTTCTTTGGCCCAACACGGCGCCTACAGCATAATAACTAGCATCGCACATGATTTCAAATGGTTGGGACCAATCAGGAGTAACCATTATAGGATCTTGGGTAAGATCCTTCTTTAGGCGGTTGAATGCTTCCTTACATTCTTCAGGAAAGTCAAAAGGAGCGTCCTTGACAAGAAGTTATGTCATGGGACGGGCAATTTTTTAGAAGTCCTTAATAAACCTCCTATAAAATCCCGCATGACCAAGAAAGCTTCGAATGGCCTTAACGGTAGTAGGATATGGTAGTTTAGATATCGCTTCGATTTTGGCCCTATCGACCTCGATCCCATTTCTGAAGACTTTATGTCTCAAGACAATTCCTTCTGTTACCATTAAATCACATTTTTCCCAATTTAGGACAAAGTTGGTTTCTTCTCACCGCATTAGAATCTTCCTAAGGTTGGATAAGTAAAGGTTGAAGGAATTTCCAAATACCGAAAAATCATCCTTGAAGACTTCCATGCTATCTTCAATCAATTCATGGAATATGGCTATCATACATTGTTGAAAGGTAGCGGGGGCGTTGCATAATCCGAAGGGCATTCGCTTGTATGCAAAAGTCCCGTAAGGGCATGTGAAAGTAGTTTTTTCTTGAACTTCAGGAGCAATGGGGATTTGGAAGTATCCTGAGAAACCGTCAAGAAAACAGTAGTATTCATGCCCCGCTAACCTTTTGAGCATTTGATCGATGAATGGTAAAGGGAAATGATCTTTTCGTGTGGCATCATTCAATTTTCTATTGTCGATACAAAAACGCCAGCCAGTGACCGTTCTTTGAGGCACTTAATCGCCTTTCTCATTCAAAACAACAGTCATTCCTCCCTTTTTTGGGACTACTTGGACTGGGGTGACCCAGGGGCTGTCTGAAATCGGATAATTTAAGCCAGCATCGAGAAGTTTGACGACCTCCTTCTTCACCACCTCTTTGATATTGGGGTTAACTCTTCTTTTAGGTTGAACGATGGGTTTGTAATCCTTCTCCATAAGAATTTTATGAATGCAAAAAATAGAGTCAATTCCCTTAATGTCAGCAATACTCCATGCGATCACTCCCTTGTACTCTTGTAGAACTTTTAAGATTTTCCCTTTTTGTTCAATGGTTAGGGATGAGCTTATGATAACAGGGAGTTGATCCGTCCCCTGAAGAAAGGCATATTCTAAATGGCTTGGGATATCTTTTAACTCTAAGGTAGGAGGTTCCTTGATTGATGGTTTTAGCTTATTTCCTGCTTTTGAAGGTCAAGATGTTCAATCTCTGCCCTTCGTGGGTAAAAGGAAAAAGCTCTACCCATCACAGTCTCTTCATCATCGTATATCATGTTGTTGTCATCATTCATGAATATGTTTACCAAATACTCATCAATATAGCTATCTATATCATCAACAAACTCATCAACTTCTTCAACAAAATAAATGGGATGATCGTAAGAGGAAGGACGACTCATAGAATCCTTGATGTCAAAGGCTAAGCTCTCGACCCCACTCGTAAAGTGAGCTTACAATCATGAACATTGATGATGGCTCGAGCTGTGGCCAAGATTGGTCTCCCAAGGATTACTGGAACTGAGTTATCTTCCTCCATTTCTAAAATCACGAAATCAACCAGAAACTTGAACTCCCCTACCCTCACTATAACATTTTCACAAACTCCAATGGGATATTTGATTGATCGGTCAGCTAGCTGAATACTCATTATGGTTGGTTTCAGTCGTGAATATCCGAGTTTGAGAAATAAGGAATGAGGCATTATGTTAATGCTTTCCCCAAGATCTGCCAAGGTATTTTTCATAGAGAGTGCGCCTATAGATCAAGGAATGGTGAAACTACCCGAATCTTCTTTCTTCTTGGGTAGGCTTTTTTGGATGATAGCTGAACATTCTTCTCCTAATGGTATCAACCCTTCAAGCTTATTCCAATTCGAGAGAAATCTCTTGAAATATGTGATATGTTTAGGGATATGATAAAATACGTCAAGAAGTAGGATGTGAACGATGGCCCTCTTTAGGTAAGACAACAACCTCTCATTGTCTTCTTCAGCCTTTTGATTCTGTTAGTGCAAATATTACAATATTTGATCTATACAGTCTCGTTTGTTTTGATTGATGACAAACATGTAACTTGTAATACATAACGTAAAATGTACAAGTTACTTGTAATCACACTTTGTCTCAACATACATTCCACTCCTCTCGATGTCTCAAGTCCTCGTATGTTACAACACAGGTTCGTACATGTTTGTTATGTGGCATTATGATCAAACCCAATAACAAATCATTTAGAATGTTTAAAATACATTTAGAGTCACTAAGTATTTTAATAGGTTAACCATTCTATTTCAAACCTCATTTTACATTTTGCATTCACAAGTATTTCAAAAGGTAACTAGACATTTTATTAACTAGTTACATAATACATTTTACAAGTTTATTTTGATAAACTTTTTAATCTAAAATGGAAATACATATTACATCATGGCATGCATCATCCTTGTAATCTTTAGAAGATTTCATAGAATATTTTGTTTAGATTTGGACTCTACATAGCTTACACAATCTTGGATGGATTTGGTTGACTTTGGTAAGATTTTGAAAATCTTACTGTCAGACCCCCACGGTACCAAAATGATAAACGGGCGGAACCCTTTTGAGGGTTCCGTGGTCCGTGGACGCTCCTGTCCATTTTGGCTATAAATAGCAAGCCAAACCAAGTTTTTTAATAATCCTTTCAACACACTTTCTCTCTACCCTTCTTGCATCATTTAGATCTGTAGATAACAATGTAGAAACATACATTAATCACCCTCACCATCACATGATCATAATTCTTCTAACATTCATCTTTGTTGTAAGCATACTCTACATCTTGATCAACCAAGGAAAGCTTGGAGATCTAGCCATTCCCACTCACCACAAGCTGAAGATCTATCACAACAAGTTTAGGGAACTTGTGATCTTCATCATGAAGGCTTCCTACCAATGGAAGACCATTTAGAAGTAGTTATTCATATCCATTTGACATTTGTGTCATGGATCATTAGTGTAGAACATCATTGCATCATCACAACACTTTCACCAAACTAGATTAGATGGTTTATGTGTTTGTGCCATAAAACACAAGGTTTGTTATGTTGGCCCATAAAACATATTGGGAGTGGTTGTACCCTTGTAAAAGAACTCGACATCTAGCTTAGTGTCGGAAATATTGTATAGGCGACGTTAGGTTGGTTCTACCTCGAACTAGAACCCGGTATTTAGCTTTGTACCGGAAAAAGTGTAAGTGACGATTGTAAGGTTTTCTCCGCCGAGAAGGGAGCTTGTTGATTTAGTGAAGTAACTCTCGAGTTGGGTACTCGGGGAGTGGAGTAGGGCGGAAAGGAGATCCGTGACCGAACCACTATAAATCATCGTGTTCGGTTTGCACTTTCCTTTCTTTATCTCCTTACTTTTATAGTTGCACTATACTATTGCTTGTGATGTGGTTTGATGTTAATGCTTGTGTGACAACATGGTTTCCTATGCTTTACATTGGTCACAAACAATAATTGGAACTTTCATATTATAACAAGCTTCATAAGAGATTTGATACTAAAGATCTAAAGTTTTTAAACGGTAACGTATTCACCCCCTCTACGTTTCCACAATTGGTATCAGAGCCACGTAGCTCGTATTTTCAAAACAAATGGTTTTTAAAATAGTGTACGATCCATGTATCAAATTACCAATGAAGCGAAAAATAATATGAAAAATGCTTTGCATGTTATACTTAGAAATTTTGTTGTTAAATGTAACTTTGTATACAAGCTTGAAGGTTTTGTTGAAAAATAAAATAAAAGTTTGTTGAAAGAACTAGTAAGTATTATATTGTGTGCTTATAGAAAATTTACGAAGAAATATGATTTTAAAGGAGTGTTTGGGATAACTATAAATTTAGTTGAAAAATCACCTCCGTAAATGTTTAAGATAAGTTACATAAGTAGATATGTTGTTAAATATGTGTATTATATGTTTTCTATGAAATCTAGTAAGTCACACACGTTTTCTCTATGTCAAATACTAGTTTTGGTGAATCTGTCTCAAAGGACCACGGCACCAAATCTTATAAAGGGCGGATCCCTTTATTTGGTTCCGTGGAATCCGTGTGTACAGTATGCAGTTTTTTTTGGGCAACTTCAAAAACTCATAACTAATTAACCGTAAGTCCGTACGAGTCGAGCCACCTATCATTTTAAAAAGAATTGAGTCTACTTTCACTTAAAAATACTTTCATGGCCTGAGTCTAATTTTAAATAAGTAAAATAGACCAAATACTACAGTATGTCTAAAATATTAAGTTTCGCTTTAACATAAAAACTCAAATTTTTGAATCAAACAATTTAAGTTGGTATTCTTAGAACTTTGATACAACTTCTTTTGAAACTAACTAATTTGGTAATATGTTTAAAGGAAACTAATCAAGCTTGGTATACATCGTCATATTTAAACGCTAAATGACGAAAAGTGTTTTTCTTGTCATACTATGCTTAATGACCACTTGTTTATGTTGTTTGCATATATGTGGCTTGCTTATTTTCAAATTATTTTTTTCACTTGTTTGTTTGCATAATATAAATATCAATCTTGCCATGTTATTTATTCGCTTGCTTGACGATTTCTTGTTTATGCACAATAGGTATTTGCTAGATTTTGCGCACTAAGTTGGAAAATTGTTTTACCATCACTTATAGACTTATATCACTTCTTCTGCATAGGTTATACAAACATCTCACATAACTTATGGAATGTCATAACTCACTTAACAAAGAGTACTAAATAAATTAGTCAAGTACTTTGAAAAATGGAGGTTTTTAGAGAGTGTTTGGTATAAGGACAAAAACAATGTTATATGATGTAATTTATTTGTTTTTACTTTGTAGGATGATAATATGACTTAAAACAATGTTGTATGCTAACCAGTTTATGCAGGTGGATAGCACAAGTGTGTTATGAAATTTTACCCATTTTCACTTTTATGTGAAAATTGTTAGACCTTGGTCAAAGTCTATGCTCCACTATGTTTGTATATGTGTTATCGACTTTTCCTAACTAGAAATAATTAATGTCACATGTTTTAAGCAAAATTTCGTTTCGAAAACTCCCCGACACCTTAAAAATGGGTCTGTGAACTTTTCTCGGTGTCCACGGATCGACGGCACCAAAATGTTGGTACCGCCTGTTATGCATTTTGGTACCGCCATACCTGTACAGGCGGACCAGGCGGCACCAATTTAAGGGTTCCGCCTGTGTAAAGAAATGGTGCCGTGGATCCTACAGGTAAGTTGTTGAATTTTACTAAATCCCGCAATCTAATTTACCAAATTTCATTTCTAGGATAGTTGTTAATGCATATCTTTCATATCTCACTCAACACATCCTCAATGGATTAACTTAGGATGTTTGACATGATCTTATACACTTTCATCTCATTAGAAACTATCATCTTTATATGAATTAACATCAAATAAAACACATCTCCGTGAATCCTTAGTTCCATAAATCGACACATTTAGGATGGTCATTTTCACCTTCCAACTATTAATTCTCCTTAAGCTTAGCATTTCTTTAAGCAAAGTCAAAATGACTAAATCCTTAGCCTCATCACCTTCAAACAAGACACTTAAGAAAACCACTAGGATTAGCGTTCGATCTTGTTGCTTCATCAGCTTGAACTTTTCATCCTCAAACTCGTCACCTCTCAACATCTCATCACCCACTCGAGATAATAACTTTCTAAACTTAAGTACTCCAACTCCAGCACCAAAATCACCCACCATTATGACTTCCTCACAACCATCCAAAAACACCTTCACTACCAAAGTTTCCAAAACTTGTACCTATCGAACTTTGTGTAACACCACCAACATCTTCTCATCTATTTGCGGATAACTTAGATGACTTGCCACCTAGACTAATTCGGACTCATTATTTGCAAAGATATCATACACAAGTCTAACATATGACTTTAGATATTATTTTGTATCTACATGTATTGCCTCACTTGGTTAACATGAAAATAATGTGTCATCCTCCAAGACGATAAGCATTTACATCGAGTCATAACTTACATGTATGTTAAAGAGTCTTCCTATCCTCGAGTGCAATCTAGGCTCCATAGTCTCAACAAGGTAGGATTGACAACTTAAGTATTTCATCCGAAATATTCAAGTATATGCGACTTACGATTGTAGTCATTAAAAGTCATATCCTAAAAATCAACACCCAAGTATTTTAACAACACATGTTAAAACACTAATCCTAAAATGAATCAAACACTTATCCAAAACAAACAACCCACTGTGCCACTTATCCCTCTTTGACACCTACTATCCCTCTTCCATCTTTTGGCACCATTAAGCGTGTTGCTCATGAACATCCAAGAGCATCCATTAAACCAAACATGCCCTTTCAAGATGAACCTATACCTCAGCCCCTAAGCTTCATAGACATGACCAAAACTTCAAGCACTTCACCCACTAGTTTTAGCAACCAATGAACAATAAGAATTAGTATCCGTACTTTTTTGTGTTCAACATCTATGGACAAATAATCAACCTAAGTACTCCCATAGAACAACAAACCCCTACATCACCACATCCTTATTTAGACACACTAGAAGACCTACCACCTAGATCAACCAATCCACCATCATTACCATCATTTGAATTCGTTGAGTGGATTTCTCAAAAAGCCCTTGTGTCCAACACTTGTACTGAATCAAATGCACGTTTGAACAAACTCAACCATCCTTTCCCACATATAAGGACTTAGATAATTCATTATGGCTAGAACCTCAACAATCAAATAAGCATGGTGCTCTTGGTAATTGTTGTCAATTTCCACTAGGTATAAGTAGTACTACATTCACAAATTATCAAAGTATTAGTAATACTTTGTCGTTAAACTTCTGCATAAATTTCGTTAAACCTCAAATCAACATTTTAACAACATATGTTAAAATGCAATCTCAAAGCCAACATCATACACCCCAAGCAACAATGACTCTTGAGGAGTATACATAAGAAACTCGAGTGAATTCCTCTTGTCATCATCTAGTGAATATAATCTTGAGACCAAGTTTATTTAGACGGGACTATCCGATTCAAGTTCATTGAGGAAAACATGATGTTTTGAAAAACATTATGCTTAAGAAATTATGCGTTAAGTATTCATCTTGTTAAAAGGATATTATATATCCTATGCACCATTCTATCCTTGCGACATAAATGGTTATGTTACAAGAGATTTCATTACACCTCATTGGCTAAATGATCTTGAAACGAACATCCACAAGTTCTATGAACTAGCATATCCAATTCATCATGTCATACTTATTTTCATAAGCATGATAACTTTATCCCATGCGTTGTTGAAAGATACTATTTGTATCCATTTCCTTTCAAGCATACATCATAACATAACCTTGCTCAAACCTTGTGCAAATCCAAAGTTAAAACTACACATCTCTAGAACATACACATGATCTATTGAAGTTAGTAACCTTATTTAGATTCTTGTCAAATAAAGTTCCAAAGAGCTTTCTTGAGAACATTCTTAATTTAACATATTCCATTCCCTAGTCTTAGATAATCAAATCACTTTTAAAGTATACACTTCAACATAAAAGATGTCATCCATTAGATCATACAATTAGCTATGTAATTTGAACAACCTTAGATTCTAAACACAAGATTAAAACATATCGTTTATCAACACACCATTGTTGAAATTCATGTGTATAACATGAAGTCTTCAACACCTTAGTTATATTGCATATTAGTTAAGTCACATTAAGCCAAGTAGTGTTAAAGTATCATCTTTTATACACTTTAATAGGCAAAAGTAGGAATTCCCATTTTTCTAACATGAGAATGACTACTAGAGAACGTATTGCACTAGAAACTCAATTTGACCTAACGGTTGAATTGCTTCCTGGAGAGAAGTTGGGTATGTGGAATCACCCGTAAAAATGGTCGTGTTTAGCCTTAATTGAGCACCGCTAGTAATAGTCTCATATTCATTCTCCAACTTGAAAAATCTGTTTTCCTATACTTGCCTAAAGTAAGTGTTAAAACATTGATAGTTTGTCTCGCATTAGGAATACTAATCAAACAAGTAGTATATATGACTTTTCTTTTAAAACCACTTGCATTGCACTTACATGTGTTGATTACATGTTCTTGTTTGATACGATAAGTTGATTTGACATTGAGTGTTTGATAACTAGTCAAATGTGTAAACCTTAGTACGGTTTTATCTTTATACTGCTTGTATTCTTGTTTCATGCTACTTAACGTTTAAACCTAAAACTTTATTTGCATGATACTTACTTTTGAATTAATTTTAGCATGATTAACATGTTACTTATGAAATCATAATATGCCATTTTGATACGTGGTAATTTTGATATGATATATTTGTGTTTGAAAGCTATTAGTTGGCATTCATTATATTTATGTGTAGTACGATCCAAATAATACATGCTCCAAATTGTTATGTCTTAAACATGGCTTGCATGAATCTCTCATCTTGTTTCTTTTGCCTCTTGTCACACTATTTGTTTGCTACATGTGCACATATAATCTGTCAAAGTGCTTTTGGTATGACAAACTTTTAGAAGCCTTTTCATCTTACAAATTAATCACATAGATTATTGTATATCCAAGTATGCTTAAGTGTCTAAGTCTAACGACAAAACAATCTCTTAATGAAGTGTCTTGAATAAAGTCGTATTCTTGCATAATATGATTGTTTTGATGCTATCTTGTGTGGTGATTTCTTGTCTACTAAGTGCAATGTGTTGTTTTTGCTTATATAATATGTTATCATTTGATTTCTATCATGTTAACATCTTTTGTCACTAACAAATTTGTTTTGTAGGTTGATAACAAATTATTTGTTATCTCACTTGGTTCTAACTTTTATATGCTCATTTTGCATAATCCCCTTTATTGCTACGTAGATTAGTACTATGCTTTATGGGACCCCTACACTTGCATATAGTTTAAAAGCATATAGAATTAAGTTCTAGAGGGTTGGCTTTGCATTTTTGTCTTTCAACCGACCTCTTTCCAAATCTCATTTTGCTTCCGCTTTCCAAAAATCATCTCCATCATTATTTAGTTATAACAATACTCTAATCCTCTTCACTTCCTATTAGCAAACCACATACCTCATCATACGATCATCTTGTATTAATCGAGAAGAGGTACGTGACTTTAAGGATGAAGTTCATTGTATGCTAACCATCATCCAAAAAAACATCACTAAGCTCATCTCTTTCGTTAACCCGAATAACCTCCTAAACACTTTGTTGTCATTCCTTATTTGATACATTACACATTATGTTGGATGTCCACCAATTAAGGGGGAGAGAAATCCATTCACATAATTGTCTTTTGTCAAATTTTATGTCTCTTAGACTCTAAAATACCAACACATAGGAAAACACCACTTAGCTAAAACCGGTTCACGAAACCACAACTAGTTCAACCTTTTTAACCTTATATCACAAGTTTGCACCAATACCTCATCAAGTGAAAAACACATAATGTGTTTTACAAACTTCTTCATCTCCACAATCAACGAATCTAGGATTTTCCTTAACCTAGCACCTTACAACTTCACTATCTAGAAAACCATCATATGATCTTATCCTTTTCTCGCTTGACATATATCATGCATGTCATTGTCAGTGCAAACGATATATTAATCAAAATAGCCATTTCCAACACGTTGGTCCATCCAACTCTCACTTATATGATGTCATTCTCATCCTCATATAGGTACCCATTATTATCATTAGTATTTTCCATATTTTCTTCACTTCTTTTCAAAGTGATAATCATCCATGTCGGTCAAAACCATGCTAATACTACATTTCCCATTGTCACCTAGAATAGGTCATTTTTATAATTCGTGTCAATCAATGAACGAATTTATCTTCATGTTTCACTTTTATATATTCTTTGATAGAACACATTATTGATTACTCTTGGGTTGAAGCATATGAGAACTTGCTCAAAACAGTAGGTTGTTAGCATCAATAAATCATTCAAATCATAACCCTTATGCATCATTGAAATGCAATGTCCATTCATATTTTTTTTCCTTTTAGCTTTGCTCACTTGACATGACGAAAGGATTGCATGAGTCCATATTTTTTATATTCGCTATACATATGAGTTTCTAACTCCTTAATAGCTTCCTACCTAATCACCACCACCTTCCATCACCACTTTCACTAATCATCACCACCATGGATTAGCAAAACTTACTTTTGTAAATCTCGAGTCATCTACCATCACCACATGAATCCTACTAGTAAACCGACACCAACACTAGCACCACTAGTGGCACACCCGGTGGGAGACTTCATATCTTCTTTCTAGGAACTATATTTGTAGGTTTTATCATATTATATTCTTACTTTTCTTATGATTGAAATTAGGAGACTACACTTCATGAGATCTTTCATTATATCACATATATACATCTTATTTTTTGTGAAAAAGGTGAAATATATTGCACTGATGTTTTTCATTGTAGGTTCATCATCATATACACTCGATTGTATATAATTTACTCATCTAAGGATGAAGTTTGCATCAATTATTTTTCTTATTTTAGGTGCTTCTTGACACCCTAGAACAAGGAGAAATGTTCCTTTAAGCACTCATATTGCATCGTCTATACACTTGGTTGTATATGACATATTTGTCTAAAGACAAAGCTTCTATTATACTAATATTTATTTTGAAGGTTCATCTTGACGCCCTAGAGCAAGGGGAGCTTCCGTCAAGAATTTATCAATGCATCTTATATACACTTTGTTGTATATCACTTACTCGTCCAATGACGAATATAGTTTTGCAATAATATTTGTTTTGTAGGTTCTTAATCATACCATGACGCCTCAAACAAGGGGGAGCAACCATCAAGGGGGAGCATGCACGCTTTTATCATCATTCTCACTTTTCAACAAGCATTTGTGCTTCGATAAAAAGTGGAGAAAATAGGCTAACATTGCTATGCATTTTTCTTTTTTTTAATATATTTCTCATAATTTTTGTTGCATAAAACTAACCTTGATGTAGGTTAAGCCTCTTTATTTGATCCATGGATCCGCTACCAAACAAGGGACGGATTGAAGTAGACGATTTAACTTCACTAGGGATGATGCAAGCTCGCCTTTTTGGGGAGAAATGAAGTTAAACTCCAAGGACACGCCCTTTTTGCTTCGACAAAAGGGGGAGAAGAGTGTAAACGGAGAAGGTAATGTAAAGGTAGTAAGGATAAAAGTAACCTTTTACATTTTACTTTATATTATGTTTACATATATTTGTCATCATCAAAAAGGGGGAGATTGTTAGTGGAAATTTTACGATATTTAATCTATACAGCCTCGTTTGTTTTGATTGATGACAAACATGTAACTTGTAATACATAACGTAAAATGTACAAGTTACTTGTAATCACACTTTGTCTCAACATACATTCAACTCCTCTCGATGTCTCAAGTCCTCGTATGTTACAACACAGGTTCGTACATGTTTGTTATGTGGCATTATGATCAAACCCATAAACAAATCATTTAGAATGTTTAAAATACGTTTAGAGTCACTAAGTATTTCAATAGGTTAACCATTCTATTTTGAACCTCATTTTACATTTTGCATTCACAAGTATTTCAAAAGGTAACTAGACATTTTATTAACTAGTTACATAATACATTTTACAAGTTTACTTTGATAAACTTTTTAATCTAAAATGGAAATACATATTACATCATGGCATGCATCATCCTTGTAATCTTTAGAAGATTTCATAGAATATTTTGTTTAGATTTGGACTCTACATAGCTTACACAATCTTGGATGGATTTGGTTGACTTTGGTAAGATTTTGATAATCTTGCTGTCAGACCCCCACGGTACCAAAATGGTACACGGGCGGAACCCTTTTGAGGGTTCCGTGGTCCGTGGACGCTCCTGTCCATTTTGGCTATAAATAGCAAGCCAAACCAAGTTGTTTAATAATCCTTTCAACACACTTTCTCTCTACCCTTCTTGCATCATTTAGATCTGTAGATAACAATGTAGAAACATACATTAATCACCCTCACCATCACATGATCATAATGCTTCTAACATTCATCTTTGTTGTAAGCATACTCTACATCTTGATCAACCAAGGAAAGCTTGGAGATCTAGCCATTCCCACTCACCACAAGCTGAAGATCTATCACAACAAGTTTAGGGAACTTGGGATCTTCATCATGAAGGCTTCCTACCAATGGAAGATCATTTAGAAGTAGTTATTCATATCCATTTGACATTTGTGTCATGGATCATTAGTGTAGAACATCATTGCATCATCACAACACTTTCACCAAACTAGATTAGATGGTTTATGTGTTTGTGCCATAAAACACAAGGTTTGTTATGTTGGGCCATAAAACATATTGGGAGTGGTTGTACCCTTGTAAAAGAACTCAACATCTAGCTTAGTGTCGGAAATATTGTATAGGCGACGTTAGGTTGGTTCTACCTCGAACTAGAACCCGTATTTAGCTTTGTATCGGAAAAAGTGTGTTTATTGTAAGGTTTTCTTCTCTGAGAAGGGAGCTTGTTGATTTAGTGAAGTAACTCTCGAGTTGGGTACTCGGGGAGTGGAGTAGGGCGGAAAGGAGATCCGTGACTGAACCACTATAAATCATCGTGTTCGGTTTGCACTTTCCTTTCTTTATCTCCTTACTTTTATAGTTGCACTATACTATTGCTTGTGATGTGGTTTGATGTTAATGCTTGTGTGACAACATGGTTTACTATGCTTTACATTGGTCACAAACAATGATTGGAACTTTCATATTATAACAAGCTTCATAAGAGATTTGATACTAAAGATCTAAAGTTTTTAAATGGTAACGTATTCACCCCCCCCCTCTACGTTTCCACAGATTCTTTAAACGCGAGGGATAAGGAATATGTGTGATAGTCGAACATTGGACAGGTGTTGGTGCTTGCGGAGGAGGGTCGTGATAGGTCGGAGGGGGTTCAGGTACTCCCTCCTTGTCCAACTCAGGCTCATTGGTAGTGGGATCTTGGTCCGGGTATGGTGGATCCTTGGTGGTGGTTCCAGATCGAGTAGTAATAGCACAAGTTGGATCATGCTTGATTGGACCAGCTTCACGTATTCTTTTGTGGAGTTTGTCAAACTGGTTTTCTAATTCATCTTGTTGCTCTTGAATGAATCCTTCAAGGCCCTTTAAAAGCATCCCCCTTTCCATGCAGAATTGCCCAAGTTCTTCTTCAAAGGCATCACAGATGGTGTATTCGAAACCCTCTTCCCCTCATGCTTCCATTTTAGATTACCCCAAAGAGTGTAATCATTATTCTGATAAAATGCAAGAAGGGAAGGGTCATCATAGATGTCATGGCTTGAAAGGAGAGGTTGCTAATGGTGTGTATCTTCACGCTCATCGCTCTTGTGTGACCCTCCACAGATGTCGCATATAAGTTATGGGTTAAACAACCTCTTAGGCTCTTGCGACTTTGTGGGGTATGCGAGCTTTTCTTGTGCCCTCTTCATCCGATCTTCGAGAGATAATGAGCTATTATTCGAGGTAGCTGAGATACTCATCACAGTCAATGGCTCGTTCCAAGTATTGTATTGGTCTTGGACATACTCCTCAATGCGGTCCAAGCCTTCTTCTGCACTAAGATTGGCAATTTTTCGGCCAGTCGAGAAGTCAATCCCTTTTTGATCATTCCGGGAGACATTGTCTTAAAAGATTTGGACAAGCAACCAAAGGTTGATACCATGGTGTGGGGCTTGTTGAATGAGATCCTTAAAATGAGTCTAGGAGTTAACGATAGATTCTTTGTCTGTTTAACGGATGTGAAGGATTTCGCTCCTGATGGCTGCAGTTCTCCCAGGAGTAAAGAACTTTATGGTGAACTTGGTAGTGAGTTGTCCCAAGTGTAGATGGACCTCGGAGGTAGCTTATCAAGCCAATCTTTGGCCTTTCCTTGAAAAGAAAATGGGAAAAACTTGGATGCTCCATCAGCATAGATAGTATCCACAATTTTTAAAAATTGTTTGATGTGATGAATTGGGTTTTCGCTGTGGGATCCGTGAAATTGACATGCATTCTGGATAAGCCAAAAGTCGGTGGCATGCAACACCTCATTGATCTGTTCGGAAGGGTAGACGATGGCGCTAGGGTAAATCCAGACGAGGTGGGAGAGGATTAATCTCTAAGGACTTTTGCCTTTGGTTCATTGATGGGTTCATTGACAGGAGTAGCGGGGATTTCCTCGCTATGTTGGCTCAGATTGTCATTGTTGATAGTTTCAAGAGACTTGGGGGAATGTGTGGACTCTTGGTCAGTCATGGCTTCATCAAAATCGATGGTAGTGCCTTGTGGTCCCGACTCATGGAGAGCTCTTCTTCGCTTATAAGCGCTCTATCGAGTTCGGTAAAGGGTTCAAGAAGGGTTTTGGTGGAACTACGGGTCCTAAGCTGTCTAAGGGAGTTGACAGGGGAAATGGTTGGTGTGGTGGCGGGTTATCACCCTCCATGATGAAAAGTTATGGGATTACGAACAAAGTCATGAAGAAGAGGGATAGACTACGAGGAAGCTAGAAATGAGAAAAAAATCTTAATTGATAGGAATCAAGCATGGGAACCTAAGCGAGATAGAAATCTAGCTAGCTATTCTATTCCCCGGCAGTGGCGCCAAAAACTTGATGCGCGTAGAAGGCGCGTTCGGGGTAAAAGGAACTTCCTTTTCGTCGAGCAAGTTTACCTCTTAAAACACTTATCTTGATGTAAAATAGGGTTCGAGAACCCTAAGATACTGTCCAAGTCGGACTACAAACATTTAAGGTTTTTACTCCACAAGTCTACCTTTTAAAATTCTGAAAATTCGATTTGTATATATAATTTTACACTTGCGACGGCGTCGCGTCATAGGTGGGACGCCGTCAGATCGCCATCATTAGGGTTTTCGTCTTGGCCAAGTAATCATTGGGACGACATCAAGTTATAGTTGTGACGCCGTCGGGCTTCAGTAGGGACGTCTTCTGATTCTGGATCTGGTCCGTCTGAGATGAAAAGTCTTAGTGACGCCCTTCCTCTTCAAAGCCTGACGCCATCAGGTGTATTTTAGCAAAAAGTCTAGTGAGCCGTCAGATATTTTAATTCGTAAAAAGGGACGGCGTCGCCCTTTAGTTGGGACGCCGTCAGGTTCAATTTCAGCAGCTTGAGTGTCTTCGATCTTGACTTTGCCATTTTCTTCATATATTCACTCCTTTTCGTCCAAATAAGCATCATTTTAGCATTTTGCCTCCAAGAGACCTAAAAAGTGAAAAGGAACGAAATTAAGCAGTAACGGATTTAAAAGTGGGTAATTAAGGGCTTAAATAACCCCTTAAAAGTATACGTTTTAAATCCTTATCATGTATTTTTGAGCTAGATGCAACTGATTACTGGTGGGATGAATATATGGTGAAAAGCTAGAGACTATTTCAGTATTGTGGAGTACATATAGTGGAGCTAAGTGAAAGTTGGTTATATATGCTAGTGGACAAAGATTATCCACTTTCAGCTACAGTAGCAACTCAGATGCTAGACTATAAACTAACTACTTATACAAAGAAAGGAACTCCTATGGCTTACAAGCTACTGCAGAAGATTGAGGAGATAGCTCAGAAAAGGTAGTGTATTTGGAAGAATTCCCCCCATCATTAGAGTTAATGTTTAATTGAAGAAACTTAGTAATTTGAAGAGAAATCATAAGTTTAGGGGAGGATTGTTGGGAATTAAATGTACCAATACTAATGGACTTAGTACTGCCAAGTATAAAGTCAAACTGCTAGAGATAACACTAGCAGTACTAACTGACTTAGTACTGCTAGTACATATAGTTTGTACAGCTTATGTGATATGTACACGTTTTGTGCTTATATGATAAATGTTGTGTATATCTTATACGAATATAGATTGATAGTTATCTTGTAAAGGACTTCTTGCGCTATAAAAGGAGCTCCTAGGTTAGAAGTTACACACGTAACTTTTGTTAAGCTTCAAGGTTGTAAACCCTAGTGATAATTTAGATCACTCATATTATTATTAGTAATCTTGAATCGTTTGGTTATATCATTGTTCATAACTGTTTCAGTCATTCAAATACATCAAACACATTAATCTTCTAAAGTATTAAGTATAGATTCCGCATACCACTTTGTATACCCTGAAAGTATCTATAACACAAGTCTCAAGTGTTTAGATCCTCACAAGACACCATACGAGGTATGGCAAGGGCAAGCCCCTAAGTAGTCTTACTTAAAAGTATAGGTTGTGAGGTACTTGTTAAGCATGATACACTTACCAAACCTGACAAAATTGAACCCAGATCTATTGAGTGTATCTTCGTAGCATACCCAAAGGAAACAATGGGATATTCTTTCTACCTTCCATTAAAGAACAAAGTTATTGTTGCTCGAAATGCTAAGTTCTTTGGGAACAATCTCTTGGATCAAGAAGCATGTGGGAGTCTAGAAGATCTTGAAATTATTAAAGAAGAAGATACAAATCCTTCTGTAGACACTAGCTTAGGTCATGATGAGGATCGCCAAGAAATTGATAAACCACAAGGTGATATCAATCCTATTCGTAAGTCCACTAGGACACGCCGTGCTCCAGATCGAATGTGTTTATACGTTGATCCTAAGGAACATGAGTTAGGGGATATTGGTGAACTCAATAACTATAAAGCTGCATTGTCGGATCCTGAATGCAAGAAATGGCTTGATGCGATAAATGTGGAAATGCAATCCATGAATGACAATGAAGTCTAGGAATTAGTTGAGCCTCCTCCTAACTGTAAAACAATTGGTAGCAAATGGCTCTTTAAAAAGAAGACTAGCATGGATGGTGCAGTACACACCTTTAAAGCTCATCTCGTAGCAAAGGGCTTTACTCAAACCTATGGGGTTGATTATGAAAAAAACTTTTCTCCTATTCCAGAAATTAGAGCTATAAGGATTCTCATAGCCATGGTTGTGTTCTATGGGTATGAGATTTGGCAAATGGATGTAAAAACCACTTTCCTCAATGGAAATCTTTCCGAAGAAGTCTATATGTTGCAACTAGAATGTTTTTTTAATCGAAAATATCGTAACCGAGTATGCAAGCTTAAGTGTTCCATTTATGGACTTAAGCAAGCATCTAGGGAGTGGAATAAACGTTTTAATGATGAGATTACGAAATTCGATTTAACTCATAATCAAGATGAGCCATGTGTATATCAGAAAGCTAGTAGGAGTTATGCAACTTTCCTAATTTTATATGTTGATGACATATTACTCATGGGAAATAACATTCTAATGTTACAAGATGTAAAATCCTATCTTGAAAAATGTTTTGTCATGAAAGATCTAGGAGAAGCTGCATATATTCTAGGAATCAAGATCTACAGAGATAGATCAAGATGATTAATTGGTTTATGTCAAAGTGCTTACATTGAGAAAATCTTGTAAAGGTTTTTCATGGAGAATTCTAAACGAGGAACTGTCCCAATGCAAAATGAGCCTAAATTGAGGAAATTACAAGGTGCTGAGAAACCTGCTGATAAAGAGCTCATGGAATGACTTCCGTACGCCTCGACTATAGGATCAATTATGTATGATGTGAGATTTACTCGTCCTGATGTTGCGTTTGCTAAGAACATGACAAGCCGTTTTCAACAGAATCCAAGTGAACTTCATTGGACTGCTGTTAAAAATATTCTTAAGTATTTATGCAATAGTAAATATATGTTTTCTGTTTTATGGAGGTGATTTGAAATGAGAGCTCAGGGTTTCTTGCTACACTGATGTTGGATATCTGAAAGATGCTAATGACCTAAAATCTCAGACTGGATATGTATTCATTTTAAATGGAGGTGTCGTTGACTAAAAAAGTACAAAGCAGAGTATTTCTGCAACTTCATCTACAAAAGCTGAGTATATAGCTGCTTATGATGCATCTATAGAGGCTGTAGGGATTCAAAAATTCTTTTATGGGCTTGGAATTGTTCCCAAAATTGAAGAACCCATAAACAAGTATTCTGATAATACAGGAGCCATTAAAATAGCTAATGAAAGTGGAATCACCAAGGGTGCTAGACATTATCGCGCGAAAGTTCAATATATTCAAGAAACCATTGAAATGGGTGACTTGAAGATATTAAAAGTAATTTGGAATTGTAAGACAGTTTTACTTTCTGATAAATAAAGATACGAGGTATTTGTTATTTTATTAATACAATATGTTAATCCATATTTGCTTGTTTATTCCATGAAATGATTTATCATTCTAAATATGTCCGTTGTCGTTTAGCAATATGTGAGTGTTGGGTTATATTATATGAGAATGTGGATTGTTCCCACCAAACGCATGTGTATTCACAGGGGAAGCATATTGGATAACCCAACTTTCAAACATTTACTTTTGGATCCTTGTCATAAGTAAAATGTTGAAATGGTTTGTTAAGTTATCTTGAGACTTGAGATACAAGCAAGTTCTATTATGTGTGATAATTATATGCCAAATGCTGTCCTGAATAAGGTAGTTTTAAAAGATATTTTTTGTAGTGATGTGAAGGAGCATCCACAACACTTGTAGTCAACAAAGGATTTGTTACTCCACTTGATATGTGCAGAAAAATTCCATGGACTCTCTCAAGAATTAATCAGATAATTGTTCGGCTGAGCCCAACGGTTAATGCAAGATGATTCTTGATTACCTTTGGTATGTCTAATTAAAATTCTTTAACGAGAATTTAAATGGTTAAAGTATATGGAATGAGTTACGATCCATATCCATGGTTTAACGATATATATAACAAAGGATGATGAAAACAAGGCAAAAATGACCATGCGACTGAGAATGATTTATGAAATTGTATCTCAGACACCTTTAGTTTAATAGTGAGTGAGAGCGTTGCTAGACGTTTTCGTCATTGGTATTTGTGCTATCTGCTACTCCAACTCTTAAGTGGGAGCTGTTAGATTGTAAGAGTTGGAATAGATAATACGACTAAAGGTTTGTGAGCCTATTGGGAGAACACACGCTAAAACATTAGAATACGTTTATTCGATTTGACGTTAAGACAAAAATTGACTAGTTTAGACACAAAGTGAACTAGACAAGGAATTGCCCTATCCTAATCCATTATGGCCGGTCCATGGAGGGTTTAGGGGAGGGTATATACCATCTAGATTCATTAGGAAGTGATAAGGGTTGGAAGTTTAATTATGATGTGATTAAGAGTGGTGTTTGATAAGGTTTAAGTTAAACCTTAACCTTATCAATGAGCTAGGGTTTAGGGGCTATATAAAAACCTCATACCTTACCTCACAACTCACGACTAAACACATCAACATCACTGAATCTCTACATCTTTTTCTAGTCGATTAAAACATAAACTTGATCTAGGGTTTTTGTTTTTGGTTTTCACTTTTGAACCTATTACTTGATCTTGATCCAAGGGTAGTTAATAGGCAATTAAGTTGTGTTCCTGTAGTTACAAGTACAAAGCAAAAGCCAAGAGGCTTTGGTTGTTTTGAATCGTTCTCGGACAGGGTCACAGAAACCGATTAGATTGTTTAATCCGATATCAATAAGAACTAGACTTGGGTTCTTGGGGTTTTTCTTGTTCTCGGATAACAATTGCATTTTAGAGGTTGTTTTGGTTTTATCTGACATTGATCTAAACGTGGTGTTTGGGTATACATGATACACGGCTAGCGCTCCGGGCGCATTCGATTGACGTGTTTGTGTGAGCAACCATAGAGGTGGTAATTTTAACAACTATTTGTTTCATTTTTTGGTGACCACAAGGGTTAGTTTTTCTTGTTCTTTTTACCTTGATTTATTTATTATACGTGCTATTATAATTACTTAAACTAGATCCATTATCCGTTGCATACTCGTAGAGTTAATGGTTAACATGTTCTTTAATCCCAACAGTGGCATCACGAGTCAACACATTTTTGTGATAATGGCTTACACGTTTCAATAAATACGTAAAAAGGTTGCATGAAATCTAACTTAGTTATTTGTTTTATTTTTGTTTTGAAAACTATAATGCAATACTTGCCATTAATTAATAAAAAATACCTAGACATAAATTAATGGTTAATTAGTACATAAAATGGCATATTAAATCTTAATTAGTTTGCGGCGATCTAGGTATTACACCTAGTGACGGTCTTATGGTTCTCCTTTTGGGGAAGACTCGCGAGAGAACTCGAATCATTATGTGTTTATATTAATGTTTTGTTTTATATGATTAATTCCTTATGTGCATAGTTGTTACATGTTTTCACACCTAATTGCATACAATATGGAATAATACATATCAAAATCATGACAATAACATGGTCTTAATATACACGCCTAAATACCATGCTCATTGTCACCTGCTATTTTTACATGTTTTCACACCTAATTTCATGAAATATGGAATAATACTATCGAAATCATGACATTAATATGGTCTTAATTTACACGCCTAAATAGCATGCTCATTGTGCCCTGCTATTTTATTCGTGGAAAATTTGTTTTTGTAAAATTAAGTGACCTAAATTATTGAAACAAGTTTTCTTGAAATTAAAAACTGGACACTATGGACACTTGGGATGAACGACACACCCACTAGAACACACTAGAAGGGGGCTTCGCTCTGACCTGGGCCTCCGCCTCCTTGCGAGTTCGATTGGAGCTACCATGAACCATGATGATCACTATAGTGTGATTAATAATTAAAATAAGTGTTACAAAGTTGTTTTGCATGCTTCTTTCTACATAATTTTACTACATTTATGTGTATACCCTATGTGTAAATTTTAAGTCTATGCCAGCCAACCAAGAACACGTGCATTTGGCTTTACCTCTTTGGCCAGACCTTATGGCCATTCCAACCCATGGCGAATTTTGCTCATTGGTTAGACTTTTGGCGATATTTGCATGTTCTTACTTGGTTGACTTATTTCGAGCAAGCTTGGTCAGACCTTGGACCCGAGGCATAAGATGAAACTAAACATGCTCATGACATTATTACTTGTCTACTAATGCCTTGATTAGCCTCATAAGTCTAAGAGTTGCATTTTATGCAATCAACACTCGTTGCTTACCTCTTACCCCACTTGTTTACATATTGGTCAGACCTTTGGTAATAAGTGGGAGGTCAAGATGGATCTTAGTCTTATTAGTAATTAATTGGGTAGTTCATTCTATTAAAAAGTTAATTATCAAAAATACAAATTATTTGAACTATTCTAAATTCTATATGACTACTTCAGCCAGAAATAATTTGGTACTCACTAGTTTCTTTGAGAAACAAAAACTCACTAGACCTAACTTCATTGACTGGTATCGCCATCTTTTCAATACCTGTCACAATGTTTGAAGATAAGGAAAAATACTTGGAGCATCCTATTCCTACTGCACCTGTTGCAGCTCTTGGACACCAAGTCCCTCCCAAGGCTTTTGCAGCTCACACTACTTGGGTCAAAGGGTCAAAGAACATTGATGCATTCATGGTTATGATCATGAACACAGAAATACAATGAAATATAACTCACCTTGGTGCATATGACATGCTACAGGAGTTTAAGTCTATGTTTTCTCAACAGACAGAACATGAACTTCTTCAAACCGCGAGGGAATTTCACGCTTGCAAGCAAGAAAAAGGTCAATCTGTACGCTCATATGTTCTTAAGATGAGGAGCTACATTGAAACTTGGTGCGTCTTGGTCATCCCGTCACTCTGAACTATGGAGTCTGTCTAATCTTGATTGGACTCTCTAAAGAGTATGACACTTTTGTGCAGAACAATAATATGCACAACATGGGGGAAGATCAGCGTAAATGAATTACATGCTATGCTTAAACAACATGAGCAGACGCTAACCAAGAAAGATGTTGCACCTGCATTTCATATTATACGTGCGGGAAAGGTCCAGAAAAACCATGGGAAGAGTAAGTATAAGTTGGCTTATGCTCCTGAGCATACCATCTTATGCTCCCGAGCATACCATCTTATGCTCCCAAGCCTAAGATTCCTCCACCATCCAAGAAGGATAATCCTGCTAAGGACGCGACCAATCACCAATGTGGTGAAATAGGTCATTGGAGAAGGAATTGTCCCATGTAACTCGCTGAATTTATGAAAAAGAAGAAGCTATCTCAAGGAGGTAGCACTTCAAGTATTTTCACGATAGAACGCTACTCTTTTCCTAATACATCTTGGGTTTATGATACGGGTTGTGGTAATTTTCGCTCACAGTAATACTACTCGTGGGTCTCGAAGTAGGAAATTTGTCAATCTAGGAGCTTTAAGTTTATACGTGGGCAATGGTCAACGGGCAGGAGTTGAAGCTATTGGAGTTTTTCATTTATGTCTCCCAAGTGGATTAGTAGTTCTTTTGAACAATTGTCATTATACTCCCTCTATTACTAGAGGGATTATTTCAGTTTCATGTTTCTTTGACGATGGTTTTGTTACTCGTTTTGAATCGAATAATACAATTTCTGTTTCTAGGAATAATGTTGTTTATTTTAGTGCTATCTCAAGGGATGGTATTTATGAAATTGATATGTCTTCTTCTAAAACAAATTATAGTTCTACGTTTGCTATTAGCAATAAAAGAGCTAAGTCTGCCTTGAACTCTACTCTCTTGTGGCACTATCATCTTGGACACATGAGCAAGAAACGCATGGAGAAGTTGTTTTGAGAAATAGAAGAGCTTCACACTTAGTAATGCAGGTATAAGTTAGTACCGCTAGCTCTAGTACTGCTAGTTATAGCGCTATTAATACTGCTAGTTAGATTTAGTATTACTTTTAGTTTTGGAAAGACGTGTGAAGGTTGTAACAAAATATATTCTATATAAATAGAATATATACGTAGATATTTTTCTTATAACGGACTCCTTAGTCATTAAAAGGAGATTCTAGGTTATACATAGAGGCATCTCATTCTGTGTAAAAGCTTAAAGGTTGTATACCCTGATACTAGCTAGAGTATCTATATTATTGATTAATAATATTGAAGCATTTTGGTTAATACTTTGTCCATTGCATTATTACTGTTCTATTGGCTATTCTTTTAAGTGTTACCAAGTAGATTCCGCATACTTCATAACGTCAAGCTTTGTTTCATTCATAGTTTTTTTGGAATCATCCAAAGCAATATACTCATACAAGCTAAGTAGATCCAAGGTTTGGGACTCGCAAGAGGTATCAGAGCTTGTGTATCTGAAACTCATAATTAGAAAAAGTTTATTCCAACAAAAAAGCAATGGAATTTGAAAACATCCAATCTCATGCTGCTGCAAAGATCCCCAAGTTGAAGCAGGGAGAATATGATGCATGGAGGATCAAGATTGAGCAGTATTTTCTAATGCTAGATTAAAATATCTGGGAGATCATTGAATCTGGAAATTCTTTCAATGTAGCGCCCATTGCAGGCATAGATGGAAAGGCTCCAACGATTCCAAAGCCTACATCTAGTGATGAAAAGATTAGAAAAAAGAATGATTTGAAGGAAAAAATCTTGCTACTTATGTCTCTCTCTGATGAACGATTGCTAAACTACTCCAAGCATCAGGATGCAAAGAAGTTGTTTAAAGCTATTGAAGCTGGTTTTGTTGAGAACGAAGCCACCAGAAAGACCCAGAAGACTCTGTTGAAGCAGTAATTTGAAAACTTCTGTGCAACCAATGCAGAATATCTTGATTCTGTATACATCAGGCTTCAAAATATTGTTAGTAAGTTGGCCATCCTGGGTGTGGATATCTCTATTGAAGATGTGAACTCTAGGTTCATAAGAAGCCTACCAAGTGAGTGGAACACACATGTAGTTATCTCGAGAAATAAGCCAGACTTAGAAAAAATGGCTCTTGTTGATCTGTAGAACAATTTTAAAATTGTTGCAACACTTCAACTGCAAGCTCAGAGTCACCAAAGCATTTTTGGCTAAACCAAGAACTGGCAGTACCAATGATGTCATTGGAGTTAGTACTGCTAGTACTAATATTGGTACCGGCTAACGCAATAATGTTTAACACTGCTAGCCTAAGTGATGCCATTGTTTACGCTCTTGTTGATCTGTACAACAATTTTAAAATTGTTGCACCACTTCAACTGCAAGCTCATAGTCACCAAAGCGTTTTTGGCTAAACCAAGCACTGGCAGTACCAATGATGTCATTGGAGTTAGTATTGCTAGTACTAATATTGGTACTGCTGGCACATAGGTTAACTGTTGGGAATAATCCGTTACCACGGATAGTATGTGGTTTACACACTACTTGATTAATCACTAGCAGGGAAGCGTATTCCCCACCGCCAGTTCATTATTACCATTGCTATCGGTTTTATGCTTAGATAAACTTGGCGTTTAGATAAGTATAGAATAGATCTTGTGTATATTCTATTATGTTAGCTTTATACTTATCTTGTAAAGGACTCCTTGTTGTATAAAAGGAGATCCTAGGTCATTGTCTTAGGTACTTGTCACACCCCCAATTTACCTGTTTTGCAGCGGAATGGAATTCCTGGGGGCATTGACTGTCATAGCACCACATCACAGTTATATTGAACGACCTAAAGTGCCGTTTTAAAAACACATCGTTGGATATATCATAAAAACATTCAGAGTACAACATCGGTCCCAAAAGGTTCAACAAGTTTGCGGAAATACAAATATGTTACAAATCCAAACGATGTTTTGAAATAAAGTACCATAATGTACATAATGTAAGTCGACGCCGCGACTCAAAATGTAGGTCCCTAAACCATGTCATGATGATAATGCCTCATTACCACGAAAATACATTGCTAATAACGGTCAACAATAATGTTGGTGAGAAATCATAGGTTTATGTAAATGTTTTATACGACTACACAAGTATCTAGCATGCATGACCATCAAGTCACGAAAAAAATAATGTTACAATTGCCTTAAGCCCATGACCCCGAAACTAGACTGATCAATTATGTATGCCCCTCCACGGAATGTTTGCCGGACAACCCGTAATGAAATCAAATGAAATGCATCCGTTTACCTGGTTGGGATTCACCAACCCGGATGGAGGCGTCACCTCGATAGATCTATACACTCATCCTCGCTTCAAAGATTAACGGTTCATGGTTCAGGAAATGGGGACTTTCAAATTGGCAAATGAGGTAACTTAAGCAATGTAATGAATTTAACATACTTGGTATCGTACAAAGAAAAATGTAGTGCAATGTATTCTCCCCGTGGGTTTGAAAATAATCGAAAGCATGTAAAACGGGGCTATGAAAACTCACTTGATAAACTGGAATAATGGCAAAAGTGAGTACACCGAGGTTTAATGTAATGCGTCAACCGGGACCTATTATCAATGATATGATATGTCATGAATTGCAATGTAATGATATGCATGCACTTGATATGTAATTTATACCATTTACGAGTGTTTGAAAAAGATACTCGTCGTCGAAAAATACATTTTTGACGCCTTGACCAATCAAAAATGACTTTACATGTTTTTACGTCAAAATGTCATCCTACAATGGTTTTATAATGATTTTAGAGAAATTACCATTTTTCGTCGCAAAACAATGTCGTCGGAAAAATCATGAAATTACCAAAATGGCTTTGGAAAACTAGTCGTAAATGGTGTCACGCCGATCGTTAGAGAACGAACTCGACTGTTTTGGAAAGTTTGTATCGATATCTAAAAGTTTCAGCTCAGGAGTTTTCGTCCAAAAGGTCTCGAACACAAAGATAATAAGGGTTAAAGATGGTGGTTTTGGCTAATAGTGTGCAGAAAATTAGTTACGGCAAGTTTAAGAAAAAGTGCATATCTTTGTCGCTTCAAACTGGTTTTCTACGTTTAATATGCCCTTAGCTTCGTATCAAAGTAAACTAATATATTTTTGACAAGTCGAAATAATTTGTGAAGCTTAAGGCTCATTTTTGACCCGAACAAACTAAAAACATGTTGCTGAAAATTTCTGAAAATAATATTTTCCGTCGTCAAACTTGTAAAATCCATAACTTTTTCGTTATAAGTCCGTTTTATTCCGTTCAAGCGGCCACGGATTCGTTTTTAAGTATATTTTCTAAAAATCAAGGCCAAAGTTTAGTACCAACTGTCGGATTTTCCAGAAAAGCAAAACAAGGACAGAACACAAAATATACTTATCGAAAATAGTTTTTCTCGAACAAAACCTATTCTAATCCCTTCAAATCAACTCCAAAACTAATCTAATCCTACCATACACCTTCTTAGGGTGTCATGGGTTCCTAATCACCATCAAGACCAACCATTACCAAGGGGATAATTATAGGATGACCTTAGGTATATATATAACTTAAAAATCATGACATAAATGGTATAAATCACAATACTTGCATAAAAGCTCCAAAAATGATAAGAAACATATGAAATGAAAGAGGAAACATAAAAATGATGAAAACATGCTTACAAGAGAAATGAAGAGGTGTAGGTAACAAGGATTAACTTAAATATCCTTGGTTTTTATTTCAAAACCATAAAAAGGATATATTCTAGGTTGAAATAACACTTGATCTTGATAAAAATTTTTGATCCCTTGGTTCTTTGGTGCTTGGCCGGTTTTGAAGACACAAGGAAGAATGAGAGAAACTTTTATTTTTACACTTTGAGAATGAGAAATGAGTGAGTGAAATAATAGAGGTAGACTTTTAAGTTTGAGTGAAAGTATTAACAAACACAACACCATGCATCAATTAATGAAACCCTTCCCCCTTGGTCGGCCAAGGGGGGGGGAATGCAAGATATTTATTTTTTTTTTTCAAATCTCATGTACTTATATATATATATTGTATATTTAGTAAAATGTATAAGTAAAAAGGTGTAGTTAAATGTATAAGTAATGATAAGTGGAGATTTTTGGTACAAGTAAGTTTTTAATAGTTCAAAATAGAATGTAATGAGATAATAAAAATTGTAAAAATACTTTCCTTGTGAAATTTGAGTGATAAAATAATTATCGAGTAGTTTTTAAGAAAAACGACGTAATAATTAAATTTTAACGATTTCTATACCAAATAAATTTGAAACACTAGGAAAACTAAAAATATAGTTTTTATAAACTAAATGTAAGTTTAAAAATACCTCGGGATCATTTTTGAAAGTAACGATTAAATGTAAAATAAAACTCACGCGATAAAGATTATTAAACATAAAAATTACGCGCGAAAATATGAAATGAAATGTCGGGAATGAATTTATGAGATGCACATGATGTCAATGAAATGTAGACTAATCATAGTCCATATGAAATGCACGTGATGTCATGATCATGAATTCGCCGCTAAACCTCCAAGGTTACGCTAATTTGAAACAAGTAAACCAAGTTTACTAAAAATGTTGAAATAATGAGACATGCATCGTGTCGAAATAACCGAAAGTACGGATTGTCACATTAAGCCCATCCAAAAAGGAATTCAGTCCACGAATTCAATCATTGTTAGGTCTAACGGTGTCGTCCGAAAAGATGAGGATACTTGCGCTGTTGCATCCGGTCTTCCCGTTCCCAAGTAAACTCAGGACCTCGTCGAGAATTCCAACGAACTTTCACAATTGGAATACGACACTGTTTCAACCGCTTGACCTCGCGGTCCATGATTTCTACTGTGTTCTTCCACAAAGTTGAGTTTGTCGCAAAGTGAACTTCATCCAATGGAATAACGAGCGATTCGTCCGAAAGACACTTCTTCAAGTTTGAAACGCGGAAACGGTTGTGCACATGGTCGAAGTTCGGGTGGAAGATCAAGTCGATAAGCTACCGGACCAACTCTGCTCAAAATCTTGAATGGTCCAATGTATCTCGGTTCAACTTTCCACGCTTCCAAATCGTACCACACGCCTTCCAAGGCGATACTTTCAACATAACTTTGTCTCCACTTGAAATTCCAAATCCTTCGTCTAACATCCGATAACTTTTATGCCGACTCCTTGCGATTCACGAAGTCTATCACGAATTTGAACAATCTTTTCCGCGGGTTTCCCTACCATTTCGACCGATAAGTTGTGCGCCTCCTACCTCGCCCAACAAATGCAGAATGAAGCGGCACTTACGACCATACAAAGGTCCTCAATGGTGCCATCTTGATACTGGTGTGATAACTATTGTTGTACGAGAATTCAATCAATGGCAAATGGTTAGCCCAACCATTGCCAAAATCAATCACACATGCCCTCAAAGATATCTTCTAACGCTTGAATGGTCCTTTCACTTTGACCGCCGGTTTGTGGGTGATATGTTGTGCTCATCTCTAATCTGGTTCCAAATGAATCTTGCAATGAATTCCAAAAGTTTGAAGTGAATCGACTATCTCTGTCGGAAATGATAGAAATTGGTGCTCCGTGACTCGAGACTATTTCCTTGACATAAAGTCTAGTGAGTTGCTCCATGGAATAAGTCTCTATAATCGGTATGAAATGGGCTGACTTGGTAAGGCGATCAACAATTACCCAAATAGCGTCGTAACCTCCCGATGTCTTAGGAAGTTTCGTAACAAAGTCCATTGTATGCGCTTCCCATTTCCATTGAGGAATTTCCTTGTTGGAGTAAACCCTCAAGGCTTCGATATTCGACTTTTACCTTAGAGCGTAAGACATTTGCTAACGTACGTGGCAATCTCCGCTTTCATGTTCAGCCACCAATAAAGCTTCTTAAGATCTTGATACATCTTATCCGATCCTCGATGAATAGAATACTTTGACTTATGCGACTCATGCATAATCAATTCTCGCATTCCGCCATACAATGGAACCCACATTCTATCCTTGAAACATAATACTCCATCTGCTCTCTTTACAAAACCATTTGCGCTTTCGGGCATACCATAAAGCTTTTCACTTGGTCGATTCTCCTCTTTAAGTGCTTCGACTGCATTCGTGGATTTTCGATGGTAAAGGAGAAATAATCGTCATTCCCAATGAACTAACTCTTAAAGGTTTAGGCCTCTCTTTCCGACTAAGAGCATCAGCCACAACATTGGCTTTTCGCGGGTGATACTTGATTTCACAATCATAGTCGCTGAGTAACTCCAACCAACGACGCTGCCTCATATTAAGCTCCTTCTGATCAAGAATATATTGCAAACTCTTGTGGTCGGTAAACACTGTACACTTTGTACCGTAGAGGTAGTGTCTCCAAATCTTGAGCGCAAAAACTACGGCTCCTAACTCGAGATCATGAGTTGTGTAGTTCTTCTCATGAGTCTTAAGTTGTCGAGAAGCATACGCTATCACCTTCTCGTTTTGCATTAAAACAGCCCCAAGTCCTTTATGCGAAGCGTCACAATATACAACAAAGTTCTCAATGCCTTCGGTAGTGCCAAAATTGGCGACCGCAAAGCTTTTGTTTCAGCAACTGAAAAGCAACTTCTTGTTTCTTTCCCCACTCGTACTTCTTGTTTTTCTTTGTCAACTTGGTCAAAGGTCTCGCTATCTTCGAAAAACCTTCGATGAACCTTCGGTAATATCCTCCTAGTCCTAGAAATTGTCAATTTCGTAGGATTCGCTGGAGTAGCCCAATCTTTCACGGCTTCAATCTTTATGGATCAACTTGTAGTCCTCGACTATCAATGACATGACCAAGAAATTGCACTTTGTGGTTCCAAAAATCACACTTCGAAAACTTGGCATACAACTTCTCATTCTTGAGTAGCCTTAAAATCATCCTTAAATGCTCTTCGTGCTCTTCTTTGCTCTTGTAGTAGATCAATATGTCGTCAATGAACACTATAACAAACTTGTCCAAATACGGCTTACAAACTCTATTCATGAGATCCATGAATACCGCCAGTGCATTAGTCAATCCAAACGGCATCACTTGAAACTCGTAATGACCGTAACGTGTTCTAAACGCCGTTTTGGAATATCCTCTTCCTAACTCGCCGATGATAACCCGATCGAAGATCAATCTTGGAATAAATACTAGAACCTTGCAACTGATCGAACAAGTCATCAATTCTGGGGAGTGGGTAACGATTCTTCACCGCTAACTTGTTCAATTCTCGATAATCTATGCACATTCGGAAGGATCCATCCTTCTTCTTCACAAACAAGACCGGTGCTCCCCAAGGCGAGGAACTCGGCCTAATGAATCCTTTGTCTAGAAGCTCTTGTAATTGATTAGACAACTCTTGCATTTCGGATGGTGCTAAGCGATACGGTGCTCGGCGCAATCGGTGCAGCTCGGGCACTAAGTCAATTTGAAATTCTACTTGGCGTGCGTGGAAGTCGGTAAATCCTCGGGAAATACTTGAGAAATTCACGAACAATAGGAACATCTTCAAGTCGCTTCTCCTCCGACGTTTTCTCGGTTACATGAGCTAAGAAAGCAAGACAACCTTTCTTAATGTACTTCTCGTTTGATACTTGATATGATACTAATTGAGTTCCTTCGTTCCCCACGAATAATTAAAGTTTCGCCATTGTAGGGAAGATGAACAACTTTCTCATCACAAATGATCTTCGCACGATGCTTAGATAACAGTCCATGCCGATGACGACGTCAAAACTACCAAGCTCTATGGGCATGAGGTCTATGTTGAAGGGATGATTAAGAAAATTGAATGTGCAACCCCGGACAATGGTGTTGGTGCTAACTACGCTACCATTAGCTAATTCGACAATGTATGATGTATCTAAGGTGGTTGGCTTAATGTTGAGCAAAGGTGAAAATGCATTGGACACAAAACTTTTATGGCACGAATCAAATAAAAGCTGAAGCATAACTTATTGAGAAGGAACGTACCCGTTATGACATTCGGGTCCTCCTATCTTCTCGCCTCAATGGCGTAAACCCTTCCTCGTGCTAAACCTCCTTGATTCGGATTTGCTTGATTATTTCCTTTCTTACAATCCCTCTTGTAGTGTCGGTTTCCCTTGCAAAACAAGTAACTTGCGGTGCCTTGCAATCCCTAGTACGGTGACCAACTTTCTTGCAATTTTCACACGGATCGAGGACATCGACCGGATTGTGGTGACTCAAACATCTGTTACATTTCGAAAAACTCCAGTATATCCTTTTCCTTCTTTTTGGTCCGCAACATAAGCCTTAGCAACCTCTTGCCTCTTGGGCGGTTGTTGAGTAGCATTCCTACTCCTAGTGTTGTCCCACTTGCGCTTGTTATTGTTGTTGTAGTTGCCTCGGTTATTGTTGAAGCGGTTGTTGGGGTTTGTTGTTGTTGCCGGTTGGTGGTGGTGTACTTACCTCGCTTCACCACTTGTGCCATCAATTTCTGAGTCACGAATAGCTTCCTCAATTGTTTGTGGATCAACGAAGTCACATCTCCTTGAACAACCGGGAAGTCCTCAATAAAGCCTCTAGCAACGTTTCATTATCCGATACCATCGACGGGCATAACGTGGCTAATTCCTGGAATCTCCGAATGTAGGTGTCGATATCATACCCAATGGTTACCAATTCATAGAACTCTGTCTCCAACTTTTTGATTTCCGTTCGAGGACAAAACTTCTTAGTCACCAAGCCCTTGAATTCCTCCCAAGTAAGCTTAAAGGCATTCTCCATTCCAATCGGTTGAGCGTATGAATTCCACCATGACAACGCTCCATCGAGTAAAGTGCTTGTGGCAAACTTAACCTTCTTGTCATCCGGACGGTTACAAAGCAAAACACCGATTCCATTTCTCAAACCATCGTACCATTGCGATGCTTCGGTACCTCGAAACTTAGTGGGTTCACCACTCTTGAAATCTTTATGCACGAACATTTCTTAACCCGGATCCTCGGCATTACCATTAGCGTAGCTAGCCTAAGCGGCCAGTGACCCGCTGTTCCTTTCAACTCTTAGTGCATTAGCAATGCTATCATTCACCAACTTTTGAATTTCTGCTTGGGTCATTTCAGGTGTAACTTTCTTAGGCGCCATAACTCTTCAAAATCACAAGATGAAACAATCATGAGAACTCGTAAGTAGAACAACCATCATACAAATATATCCACAACCACATCATGCATAAAGATAAATGGAATCTAGCGGAACAATAACGAAATATCACAAATATAATCACAACACACGTGGATAATATACATGAAAATTTGGCCTACATGGACCGACATCATAGATAATAATAACCATTCCTACATAGTAGAGTCAATACTTGATACATTTGTTTGTACAACAACCAAAATACAACAAGTTCTTTAAACTACGTCCACACACTTGACTAGGATAATAATGGTCAAAACTATACAATGACCAAAGTCTACATAAGGCACCTCATGGTGCTCCGCCGACCTCTGTCACGAAGATGCTTGAACCTGAGTAACAAACTATCCACCAAACTCCTCAACTCATCAACCTGAACACCGCAGAAGCAATACTCTCCCTGTCCTCTAGCTGCCTATCTTTGAATACTCTGATGAGATAAGTCAATACAAACCACGCCTAATATCAAACCCTCGACCTCCTCGTGATGGGTTCAATCCTATCTACCAACTCTCCTCCAACTATGCGTGTCAACCTATCAATCTGGATCTGCTGACTATCAATACGGGCTCCTAACTCCTCTGGTAGAAAGTCATCGGCAGTGCAGCAGAACTCTCTCTAACTCGAACCTAACTTGGTGGCTCGGGCTCGTAGATCTTTGGTGAAGGGATATCAAAACGAGCAGCTTTTTTGGGCAAGTGCAATGGTAGGTAAGGATCTCTAATGAAATGTGATGGAATGTGGTGATGATGGTGGTGATGGTGCTAGCAGTGGTGCTGAAGATTGTGGATCGTGGTACAGGCTAACGTGAGGAGTGGGTGCAACCTCGCCCTCCTCGAAGGGTTCGGTCTCGATTGTCGATCATGATAGGTGGAAAGACGGAGTAGATCCAATGGAAGATACAATCTCGTGGAATGTGATGCAACATCATCCATGATGGGGTTATGGGACATCATCGAGCTAGAGTCCGATGATATGGTGATGGGATGTGAATCTGAAGACATGTGCAGTGACAACGATATGAAATAAAAGTAAATAATCTCGAATAAAGTGTAAGTGAATCGGCATGAAAAGTGAATATGTACTATGATGAAATGATGAGATGCTATGATAATGTAGCTATAGTCTAGGGTCAATGATGCAACCTAGTTCTCTATAACGGTAGCTCTGGTACCAATCTGTCACACCCCAATTTACTGTTTTGCGGCGGAATGGAATTCACTGGGGCATTGGTGTCATAGCACCACATCACAGTTATATTGAACGACCTAAAGTGCCGTTTTAAAACACATCGTTGGATATATCATAAAACATTGAGTACAACATCGGTCCCAAAAGGTTCAACAAGTTTGCGGAAATACAAATATGTTACAAATCCAAACGATGTTTTGAAATAAAGTACCATAATGTACATAATGTAAGTCGGCCTTGCGACTCAAAATGTAGGTCCCTAAACCATGTCATGATGATAATGCCTCGGTTACACGAAAATACATTGCTAATAACGGTCAACAATAATGTTGGTGAGAAATCATAGGTTTATGTAAATGTTTTATACGACTACACAAGTATCTAGCATGCATGACCATCAAGTCACGTAAAAAAAATAATGTTACAATTGCCTTAAGCCCATGACCCCGAAACTAGACTGATCAATTATGTATGCCCCTCCACGGAATGTTTGCGGAACAACTTCGTAATGAAATCAAATGACATGCATCCGTTCACCTGGTTGGGATTCACCAACCCGGATGGAGGCGTCACCCTCGATAGATCTATCCACTCATCCTCGCTTCAAAGATTAACGGTTCATGGTTCAGGAAATGGGGACTTTCAAATTGGCAAATGAGGTAACTTAAGCAATGTAATGAATTTAACATACTTGGTATCGTACAAAGAAAAATGTAGTGCGTATTCCTCCGGTGGGTTTGAAATAATCGAAAGCATGTAAGCGGGGCTATGAAAACTCACTTGATAAACTGGAATAATGGCAAGAGTGAGTACACGAGGTTTAATGTAATCGTCAACGGGACCTATTATCAATGATATGATATGTCATGAATTGCAATGTAATGTTATGCATGCACTAAATGTAATTTATACCATTTACGTTTTTGAAAATATACTGGTTGTCGAAAAATACATTTTTGGCGTCTTGACCAATCAAAAATGACTTTACATGTTTATTCGTCAAAATGTCATCCTACAATGGTTTTATAATGATTTTTAGAAATTACCATTTTAGGTCGCAAAACAATGTCGTTGGAAAAATCATGAAATTACCAAAAATGGCTTTGGAAAACTAATCGTAAAATGGTGTACGTCGATCGTTAGAGAACGAAATCGACTGTTTTGGAAAGTTTGTATCGATATCTAAAAGTTTCATTCGAGTTTTTAATCCAAAAGGTCTCGAACATAAAGATAATAAGGGTTAAAGATGGTGGTTTTGGCTAATAGTGTGCGAAAATAGATTACGGCAAGTTTAAGAAAAAGTGTATATCTTTGTCGTTTCAAATCCGTTTTCTACGTTTAATATGTCCTTAGCCGTTATCAAAGTAAACTAATATATTTTTGAGAATTCGAAATAATTTGTGAAGCTTAAGGCTCATTTTTTACCCGAACAAACTAAAAACATGTTGCTGAAAATTTCTGAAAATAATATTTTCCGTCGTCAAACTTGTAAAATCCATAACTTTTTCGTTATAAGTCCGTTTTATTCCGTTCAAGCGGCCACGGATTCATTTTAAAGTATATTTTCTAAAAATCAAGGCCAAAGTTTAGTACCAACTGTCGGATTTTCCAGAAAAGCAAAACAAGGACAGAACACAAAATATACTTATCGAAAATAGTTTTCCTCGGACAAAACCTATTCTAATCCCTTCAAATCAACTCCAAAACTAATCTAATCCTACCATACACCTTCTTAGGGTGTCATGGGTTCCTAATCACCATCAAGACCAACCATTACCAAGGGGATAATTATAGGATGACCTTAGGTATATATATAACTTAAAATCATGACATAAATAAATTTATAAATCACATACTTGCATAAAAGCTCCAAAAATGATAAGAAACATATGAAATGAAAGAGGAAACATAAAATGATGAAAACATGCTTACAAGAGAAATGAAGAGGTGTAGGTAACAAGGATTAACTTAAATATCCTTGGTTTTTATTTCAAAACCATAAAAGGATATATACTAGGTTGAAATAACACTTGATCTTGATAAAATTTTTGATCCCTTGGTTCTTTTGGTGCTTGGCGGTTTGAAGACACAAGGAAGAATGAGAGAAACTTTTATTTTTACACTTTTGAGAATGAGAAATGAGTGAGTGAAATAATAGAGGTAGACTTTTAAGTTTGAGTGAAAGTATTAACAAACACAACACCATGCATCAATTAATGAAACCCTTCCCCTTGGTGGCCAAGGGTCTAAGGTATTTATTTTTTTCAAAATCTCATGTACTTATATATATATATTGTATATTTAGTAAAATGTATAAAGTAAAGGTGTAGTTAAATGTATAAGTAATGATAAGTGGAGATTTTTGGTACAAGTAAGTTTTTAATAGTTCAAAATAGAATGTAATGAGATAATAAAAATTGTAAAAATACTTTCCTTGTGAAATTTGAGTGATAAAATAATTATCGAGTAGTTTTTAAGAAAAACGACGTAATAATTAAATTTTAACGATTTCTATACCAAATAAATTTGAAACACTAGGAAAACTAAAAATATAGTTTTTATAAACTAAATGTAAGTTTAAAATACCTCGGGATCATTTTTGAAAGTAACTGATTAAATGTAAAAATAAAAACTCACGCGATAAAGATTATTAAACATAAAAATTCTGCGTAAATATGAAATGAAATATCGTGAATGAATTTATGAGATGCACATGATGTCAATGAAATGTAGACTAATCATAGTCCATATGAAATGTACGTGATGTCATGATCATGAATGGCCGCTAAACCTCAAGGTTGCGAATTTGAAACAAGTAAACCAAGTTTACTAAAAATGTTGAAATAATGAGACATGCATCGGTGGAAAGTAACACGAGAATGCAGTTGTCCACGGTACTTGTTAATTTACCTATGTATTACACACAAGAGCTTCAAGGTGTAACCCTAGTGATAAGTTAAGATCACTTGTATTATTTATCAATAATAGTGGAGCTTGTTAGGTTCCTATATATTCAACACAAGCATCAAGAGAAGAGATAGAGAAGAGATCGGTTGAACAATAACAAACACACACACGATATACTATGTGAAAGATTAGGCGTAGAGTGAGAGAGAATGAAATTGAACAACCAACCTTCAAGTGAATGTTTACAAGAGTATTTACAGGAGGGAAGCTAGGGCAACACTCCTAGTTCCCATCCTTTTCCTTATTGGACTTGGGCCTAGGCTTATGGGCCTTCTACATAAGCCTAAGGCTAATTACCAACATAATGGCCATATTAAGCTAACTATTACATATGAATCACTAACACTAGAATTAAGGTTTAGGAGTGATTCCAACAATCTCCCCCTAAGTGTTAGTGATGATTGAATGCTGACGGTGAGGGTGCTGATGTAATAGTAGCTTTGACGTCTTCTGACATTATTCTTTCTTGTGAGAAGAATTGCCTTGATTCGAACAATCTCCCCAGTGTAGAGAAATTGTTTCTTTTGAAGTATTCTGCTTTGACGTCATCTTTGTTCTCTGATCTTTGTTATTTGTAATGGTCGTGATAGTATGTTGATGTTGTCTGCCTCAGGTCTGCTTCGTTGCTCCAGTGTCTCCATGTCATTCTTCAACATGCTCACACGCTCTTTAACGTTGGATTGCGATCTTGATGAAGTTCTCTTAGTCTTTAACTGTAGATTTTTGACTTGACGAAGGATCATTCTGACTTTATGTTGCCTTTTGAGTGAACTTCCATTAGTAATGTTGTTGGTATGAGCATGTGAGAATACGCACGATCGGTCCTGCTCGAGCTTCCATAAGAAGAAAACATAAGAAAGGTTAGTAATAAGCGGATTCAGGCACTTACAAGTTCGAACTTCGAGAGTGTTAACAACATAGTGTGAAAACACAACTCTAATTCTTACAAAGGCCGTTCGAACCGAGTCCCACAAGTGAGATACGCAATGTACCGAAGTACATCTACGATTCAGATAGTCGCTGAGGTACACCGAAGCATCACCCACGATGTGAGACCGTTTGAGACACACTAAGCGTAATCCACGGGGAGTTACCGGCGTGACCCGCTATCGGGGCTGTTTGATGTTGACCCTGCCATGGGAGTTTCCATTCAATCACCGAGGTTCACAATGTGAACCTCTCATGAATGTTCTAGACAGATTGCTAAGATCTGTGAAGGACTCGATAATGTACCACTGAAGTTCTTATTGTTAAACGACAAGTGATAAAATGTCAAGTGTTCCTAAGAGATCTTTTGATGAATCTCGTGGCTCTAGACTCAATAGTGCATTTTGGTTTTCCTGAGCGGAGACTAGGGAGAGGGTCTCCTTCTTCAATTCCAGCAATCTCTAAGAGAAAGCTGATAGTTTACGTAGGGTTCCCTGTGAGAATGAAACAAGCTTCTTTTGAGAGAAACTTGAGTGGTTAAGAAGGTTTAGTGCATACGTCACTGGGTCCATGACGACTTTTATCTTCAATACCGGTATCATCTAGTGACAACCAGTAGCATATGAATTGAACCTGGTGTCTGCCCTAAGTTGAATAATTTAGAGGGCTATTTCTTTTCACCCATTTCTTTGCATTTATTTTTAATTATTCAACTCCTTCTTTCTCCGATTCTCATTTTCTCCTTTTAACAATCATACCTAAGGACTTCTAATTCTAACTTTTGGTAGTGTCCTTGGGTAGATCCCTCCGGCTCTGGCGGATCATAGGACGGTTATTCCTAACCTTAATCACCTTATAACTCCATTGCCATAAAACCATTTTCATGAAAATTTCTCGAAGTGTTTGTGAATGAAAAACATTTTGTACCACTGTGAGAGTTTTATCTTTTCAGAATTACTCCCCCTCCACATGTGCTTAAGAGTTTTGACATAAATCTGCACAGTGAGGAAAGAGCGCGCACTTTTAGAATTGATCGACTCAAGATAGACAATTCCTAGCGAGACACGATTACGTTGCATAGTTAAAGAGATACATTGTCAGCTTTTAGGTGACAACTAGCTCTAATAACTACCTTGAAGATGTGGACAACCCCGAAAGGTTGTCAAACCCGTCAAAGTTCATGTCTATCAAGAGCTTCTCGAATAGGTACAATTTACTTGGACAAATCTTGGAAGACTAATCTTTTCAATATATGACTGTTCAGATCCCGTCAATTCATGGGTTGAAGTCTTTTCACACGAGAAGCCATATAGCAAAACACAACATATTTCTTATCACATAATTTTTCTCCCCCTAAAAAATGGCATATATATATGTTATTTTTGAAGAAAAGTTGAGAATAAATATGACCATTTTGAGTTTTGTGGGAAGATTAATACAAAGAACAATTTGTGAACAAAGTTTTTCAAAAAGACTCCCCCTCAACAAGTGATATTAACGGTTGTGGTTTTGAAAATCATAAGGGGAAGTACTTGTTCATTTGAGAAAAACCGTTTAAGAATGAAAGGTTTGATAGGTTTTACTTAAAAGTAAGAAGCTTTCGCTCCTTTTATAAAGATTGTGGCACTGAAGCGTACCACAGGGTCCTTTCATTACAAGAACGGGTTGTACACTGTTATGTGTGCACAAGCCATTGTCAGATAATCAAACAACCAAAATCACAATCAAGAGAGTACCCAATGATCACAGACGATCATCTACTTTCTGAGGACGTTGGAAAGTCATAATTGAAAAGTTTGGTCATCCTCCCACATAGCTCTCCAACCGTTGCATCTGATCCCGATGAATCAAACATTCATCAATCCTAGTGATAAATCAACGAACATCCTTGCGATCCTTTGAATTCCGTCTCTTCGTCTGAATTATACCCAACTCAATGTCCTTCAATCGATATGACAATCCATCTCGAACCATCTCCAGGGTGGCGTCATAAAAGTTAGTGAATTTCATCGAAAGCCATGAAGCAAGTATGATGATTTTCACTTTGGTAGACAAACCCAAACTTTTGTTTATGAAAGATTTTGTACTGAGGTTCTTGATTGATTTTGATGAAGTGTAGAATTTAGGTAAGATTCAACCCCGAGGTGGAGAATTTCAACACGCTCTTTGATTTGATGTGTATGAAAACAAGGAGTGCATATGTACTTGATGTAAATTTCGGTTGAGGTTCTAGTTGGGGCTCAGGTATGTCGTGATCCTCACCACCGGTGTATGTAAAGTGATCAACAGTTTTCTCCATTGGTGGTGTGGTTTCGAATCCCTTGTTGATCGGATGGTTGTGGCGTGTAGCTTGTTGTGTAGTGGTGATAACCTGCTTAACCATTTGTCGAATCATTGGTTGGAGTTGCCTTCTTATGATTTTGTTGTTGACATAGGTGTTTCTTATGTTGATGGAGGTGATGATTGAGATGATGATTTAGGTTTGTTGGAAGTGTCAAGAGGTGTTTCAGAAGACTGTTGAGTTTGTGTATTGGATTGTCAACTATGTAGTTTTCTGATTCCTTCTTAAACTTTTCCTTCTCACTCTAGCACTTCTTTTTGCCTCTTTTCGAATTATTTCCTCTTCAGCCGCCAAATTATCATCATCAGGGACTCTTTCATCCTTATCATGATCGTAATCTCCTTCGTCATATATTTCCACATCTTCACCATGATTTTCTTCTTGCGGATGTTTTAGTGACACCCTGATCCTTACCGGTTTGATTAACCAGATCGGATGGGGTAAGAGATGTTTGCAATGGATCTTCCATAATTGGAGGACTACTACTTGTCCCTCCTGCCCCACCGGGTGGATTAACCGAAAAGGTTGAAGCATGGTGTTCCATCCTTTTCTGCTTTAATGTCTTATGAAATTTTATTTCCTCTTCCAGTGAATCATACTCATCATCAGGATGACTTTGTGAGCATGAATTCGAATGGATGTTGCAGAAGGATGTCCATAGCAATTCTGCAAGATGATTATGAGCATATGAAGTTGTTGAAGATGACACGGAGATTGTTCTTACCAATTGTTTTGTCGTATCCAGCTGGGAATGTGTTTGCCATCAAGAGCTCTGCTAGGGCATTGATGATTGCTTGATTTGCAGCCATTTTGTGATCTGAAAGACATTAGACAAAAAGACAGACATATGGAAACACAATGTGTTTGTTTTAGTCTGATTTATTATCTAATTCATTGTTTGATGGTAACATGTTTATGTTAAGTACAAGTCCTAAGGCACATTATTCCAATTGATTGAAGTTGATGTGACAAGTTACGTGAACATATTTCACTTAACACACAACATATTAACTTTTGTAAGCTTATGCGAAACATCAGGAATTTGTGACTTATGCGTAACATTTAACAAGTAACATATGCGTAATAAGCCAAAATGTAGTGAACAGTGGGTTATGAGTAACAAGGATCCTTATGCGTAAGAAAGGAGCTTATGCGTAGAAGTAAGCTAAAGCGTAAGACCAAGCTTATGCGTAAGAGTTTCTTACGCGTAAGACAAGTTCAAAGGCTTTAGGCTTAAGCGTAGTAATAAGCAAGATGTTACGCGTAAAGTTTACTCGTAAGAGTAAAGCTTATGCGTAGCAAGCCTTGTTTACGAATATCTTTCCAAGATACGCGTAATCCACTATAGACCTCTTATGCGTAAGAGTTACGCGTAAGATTTCTCTTAGGCGTTACCTTTACGCATAAAAGTATTCTTTAAGCGTAACGGTTTGAACACCTGAAGATTCTGACATTACGAATAATTAACCTGTTAACTATAAACATGAAAACTTGATTGCAGTTAATTCCAAACATCTTTTAGAACACAAAACAAGCATAAGAACATATCAGATACACACAGAAAGACTTGGGCGTAAAATTACTTAAACCCTAAACCCTTAATCTACGTGTAAGAGATATAGCTACACAAATCAAATAAGAATGTTTTTGGAGTGTCCTAGATGTCATATGAGTGCAATGGAACAAGATTTAACACATTTCCACCACATAATCATAAGATTTTTGGGAGATGAACCCTAAAAACCTAAAACTTAAATTCTTGCAGTTTAGATGTTTCTTAATTTAAAGGTTCAAATCATGCATATATACTTATTCTAACACTTTCTTGACCACCTAACAACATATCACAGAATAGAAAAACCCAAGATGAGCGCAAGAACCCTAGAATTAAATTAATGAAATTTAAGATTCTTGATGGTTTTAGACGATTGAAACAAGTTTAATAGACACTAAGAAAGGTTTTAACATAACTCATTTCAATCCAAACACTTTAATGTATAAACACCCAGTACGTTCGAGTGAACAATTTTCCAAAATGAGTTTAAAGAGTTTTAACCGTTGGATTTGAAAGATTTTTTGAAATCCTTGTTTAGAATCTTGATCAAAACAATTTAGATTTTACAGATTATGAAGATTTGATTTGGGCCGTTTGATCTTGGTGTTTTAGGAGTAAATGCACATGAAGTGGTGCATTGAATGTGTTAGGTGAATGCTTTTGTTAAAATTACTTTGCCAAGTTGACACATTCATTCCCTCAACCTCAAAAAGGTTCCAACCAAGATCCTTTAACTTCCGTTTAGGTAAGACAAAACATTTGTAAGGCAAGAAACTTGACGACACTCCCCACTTAACTTAGAAATAATGAAATTTTGAAAAACATTTGAGTCCGAGGAGAGTATTTGACAAGAAATGTATCCACCATTTTAGAAGAAACAACATATTTAAGGTAACATGCAAGTACAAGGTTTTATGAAACAGAAAAATACTTACTTTCTCCCCCTCAACACTTGTTGGGGAAAATAATGAAAGTTTTGATAGAACAAGGTGTTGACGGAAGATTTGTACTTGCCAGGTTGAAAGAAATTAGATAGGAGAATATTTTTGTTGTTTTATCAGATTTTATATTTTTGTATTTTGTTTTTGAAAAATATTTACAAAAGAGGTTTTGGTGTTCGACTGGTTTTTAAGAATGTTTTAAGAGTTCATCCAGTTCCTCTTGAGTCAAACACCGCATACCAATCCGGTGGACCAACTCATTAAACCTAGCAGGAGCTAAGGCTTTGGTGAGAAGATCTGCCAATTGGTATTCTTTACCCACAAAATATAATTCAATAGTACCCTGTTCCACGTGGTCCTTGATGAAATGATATCGAAGATCGATGTGCTTTGATTTCGAATGTTGAAACGAATTGCACGAGATCACAATGACACTCCGATTGTCGCAGTACATCGGGATTCTGTCAAATACGTAACCATAGTCTTTGAGTTGTGTTCTCATCCAAATGACCTGAGCACAACATGCCGACATGGCTACATATTCTGATTCGGTTGAGGACAGCGATGTACAATCCTGCTTCGATTGCCATGACACCAGTTTATCACCAAGAAATAGTAAAGCTCCTGAAGTGCTTTTACGTGAATCTAAGCATCCTGCGTGATCAGCGTCTGAAAAAGCGATTAGTTCAAAACCAGAATCCTTCGGATACCAGATCCCCAAATTAATGGTTCCCTTTATGTATCAGAGGATTCTTTTAGCCTCAGAGAGGTGGGTTTCAGTTGGTCTCGACTGATAACGGGAGCAAAGATAGACGGCAAAAACAATATCAGGTCTGCTAGCTGTTAGATACTTGAGAGACCCAATGATACTATGGTATTTGGTAGGGTCCACCAATTTCCCATGTAAATCAGCGTCTAGCTTCTTGATGTGAGCCATTGGTGTGGCATAGGTGTCACAGTTTTGCATTCCAAATTTGTGTAACAATTCAAGGGCATATTTGGACTGACTCAAGAAAATTCCACGGGGTGATATATGAACTTGCATTCCAAGGAAGAATGTGAGTTCACCCATCATTGACATTTCAAAATGTTTTGTCATATGTTTTGCAAAAGCATTTGAGTATTTTAAATGTGTTGAACCAAAAATGATATCATCCACATAAATTTGAACGATTAAGATGTGAGCCCCGTGATATTCTATAAAGAGTGTAGGGTCGACCGAACCTTAGGTAAACTTATTGGAAATAAAGGAGGATGATAACTTATCGTACCACGCCCGAGGGGCTTGTTTGAGACCGTAGAGAGCTTTCTTCAGTTTGTAGACATGGTTAGGGAACTCTTGATCAACGAATCCTTCTGGCTGGCTTAGATAGACCATTTCTTTCAGTTGTCCATTGAGAAATGCAGTTTTGACATCCACTTGAAAGACCGTGATGTTCATGTGAGCCGCAAATGCCAGACAAATCCGAACAGCCTCAAGACGAGCAACCGGAGCAAATGATTCTTCAAAGTCAATGCCCTCTTCCTATCTATAACCCTTAGCCACCATACGTGACTTGTTTCTAATTACGGTTCCTTCAGCATCCAATTTGTTTTTCCAAATCCATTTTAGACCAATGACGAAGGCCCCTGTTGGCCTTTCAACCAGTTCCCATACTTCAAGACGTTTGAATTAGTTGAGTTCTTCCTGAATGGATTCAATCCAGTTGTCCTTTGTCATTTCGTCTAATGTTTTAGGCTCAGATTGGCAGACAGGTGAGTGCATAAATGCAATGTTTACCATCTGTGAAGACGTTGTCTCGTTATGACCGGTTTGATTCGGGTTGCCAAAAATATTCTCAAGGGGATGGTCTTTTGTCCAACGATGTGTGGAAGGTTGATGTTGATATACATTGTGCAGATTTGGAGGATTCAAATGGCTTGTAGATGATTCCGCTTATCGTGTAGCAGTTTCATTAGAAAACGGGTTAAAGAACGCATTTGGATCAAAATCTGCAGGTGGGGTTACATCATTCTAGAACATCATCACCGTTCTGCGTCGTTGGAAGCAGGTTTGTTCAACTGTTGTTGTAGAGTCAATCGGTGGTGGTGCTTCTTCAACGAAGTTGTTGTAGCAGTGTATCGGGTATAGGGTATTATCAAGTTGAGCAGCGGAAACAACGGATACACCGGAGCACGTCATCAATATCATCAATGAACAGAGGAGCAAATAGCCTTTCCATTTGTTGACGAGTAAGCTGAGGGCTTGTATCGCTGATGATGAGGTTTGGGGAAAGTTTAAGCGGTTGTGACCGTTCCAAGTCATGTATTATACTCAGAAGCCATTTCAGTGAGTTCATCAAAATTAGCATGGATCGTTTCCATAACCTGCTTTGTACGACGATTCCAGATCCGGTAACCTTTAGAATTCTCACAATATCCAATAAATACTCCAATGTCAGCTTTGGCTTTGAGCTTACCAAAGTCATCACGATCATTATTCGGATAGCAAAGAGATCCAAAGACATGAAAGTGTTTGAGATTCGGTTTACGGTTGTGGAGAACCCCAAATGGTGTTTTTTTGTGACGTTTTGTGATCATTGAACGGTTTTGAGTGTAGCATGCAGTTGAGACAGCTTTAGCCCACAAGTAATCTGGAAGTTTAGCATTGATTAACATCGTTCTGGCAGCTTCCACTAACGTACGGTTTCGTCTTTCAACAACTCCATTTTGTTCTGGTGTGCAGGCAATAGATGTTTGATGCTCAATTCCCACTTTCTCATAATATTCCCGAAGAGTTTGATTCACAAATTCAGTTCCTTTGTTTGTTTGAATTTGTCTGACGGTGTTCCGGAGCTGAATTTGAATTTTTGCGAGAAAGGTGATGATCATCTGTGGAGCTTTTCAAACCCGTCAAAGTTCATGTCTATCAAGAGCTTCTCGAATAGGTACAATTTACTTGGACAAATCTTGGAAGACTAATCTTTTCAATATATGACTGTTCAGATCCCGTCAATTCATGGGTTGAAGTCTTTTCACACGAGAAGTCATATAGCAAAACACAACATATTTCATATCACATAATTTTTCTCCCCCTAAAAAATGGCATATATATATGTTATTTTTGAAGAAAAGTTGAGAATAAATATGACCATTTTGAGTTTTGTGGGAAGATTAATACAAAGAACAATTTGTGAACAAAGTTTTTCAGAAAGACTCCCCCTCAACAAGTGATATTAACGGTTGTGGTTTTGAAAATCATAAGGGGAAGTACTTGTTCATTTGAGAAAAACCTTTTAAGAATGAAAGGTTTGATAGGTTTTACTTAAAAGTAAGAAGCTTTCGCTCCTTTTATAAATATTGTGGCACTGAAGCGTACCTAAGGGTCCTTTCATTACAAGAACGGGTTGTACACTGTTATGTGTGCACAAGCCATTGTCAGATAATCAAACAACCAAAATCACAATCAAGAGAGTACCCAATGATTACAGACGATCAGCTAATTTCTGAGGACGTTGGAAAGTCATAATTGAAAAGTTTGGTCATCCTCCCACATAGCTCTCCAACGTTAGCATCTGATCCCGATGAATCAAACATTCATCAATGCTAGTGATAAATCAACGAACATCCTTGCGATCCTTTGAATTCGTCTCTTCGTGAATTATACCCAACTTAATGTCCTTCAATCGATATGACAATCCATCTCGAACCATCTCCAGGGTGGCGTCATAGAAGTTAGTGAATTTCATCGAAAGCCATGAAGCAAGTATGATGATTTTCACTTTGGTAGACAAACCCAAACTTTTGTTTATGAACGATTTTGTACTAAGGTTCTTGATTGATTTCGATGAAGTGTAGAATTTAGGTAAGATTCAACCCCGAGGTGGAGAACTTCAACACGCTCTTTGATTTGATGTGTATGAAAACAAGGAGTGCAGTAATGTACTTGATGTAAATTTCGGTTGAGGTTCTGGTATGTCGTGATCCTCACCACCGTTATGTAAAGTGATCAAGGTTTTCTCCATTGGTGGTGTGGTTTTCGAATCCTTGGTTGATCAGACGGTGGTGGCTGTGTAGCTTGTTGTGTAGTGGTGATAACCTGCTTAACCACTTGTCGAATCATTGGATGGAGTTGCCTTCTTAACAAATTTTGTTGTTGACATAGGTGTTTCTTATGTTGATGGATGTGATGATTGAGATGATGATTTGGGTTTGGTGGAAGTGTCAAGAGGTGTTTCAAAAGACTGTTGAGTTTGTGTATTGGATTGTCAACTATGTAGTTGTCTGATTCCTTCTTAAACTTTTCCTTCCGCTCTAGCACTTCTTTTGCCTCTTTTTCAATCATTTCCTCTTCAAACGCCAAATTATCATCAGTAAATCTTTCATCCTTATCATGATCGTAATCTCCTTCGTCATATATTTCCACATCTTCATCATGATTTTCTTCTTGCGGATGTTTTAGTGACACCTTGATCCTACAGGTTTTGATTAACCGGATCGGATGGGGTAAGAGATGTTTGCAATGGATCTTCTATAATTGGAGGACTACTACTTGACCCTCACCTTTACCGGGTGGATTAACCGAAAAGGTTGAAGCATGGTGTTCCATCCTTTTCTGCTTTAATGTCTTATGAAATTTTATTTCCTCTTCCATTGAATCATACTCATCATCAGGATGACTTTGTGAGCATGAATTTGAATGGATGTTGCAGAAGGATGTCCACAGCAATTCTCCAAGATGATTATGAGCATATGAAGTTATTGAAGATGACACGGAGATTGTTCTTACCAATTGTTTTGTCGTATCCAGCTGGGAATGTGTTTGCCATCAAGCGCTCTGCTAGGGCATTGATGATTACTTGATTTGCAGCCATTTTGTGATCTGAAAGACATTAGACAAAAAGACAGACATATGGAAACACAATGTGTTTGTTTTAGTCTGATTTATTATCTAATTCATTGTTTGATGGTAACATGTTTATGTTAAGTACAAGTCCTAAGTCACATTATTCCAATTGATTGAAGTTGATGTGATAAGTTACGTGAACATATTTCACTTAACACACAACATATTCACTTTTGTAAGCTTATGCGAAACATCAGGAATTTGTGACTTATGCGTAACATTTAACAAGTAACATATGCGTAATAAGCCAAAATGTAGTGAACAGTGGGTTATGAGTAACAAGGATCCTTATGCGTAAGAAAGGAGCTTATGCGTAGAAGTAAGCTAAAGCGTAAGACCAAGCTTATGCGTAAGAGTTTCTTACGTAAGACAATTTCAAGGATTTAGGCTTGCGTAGGAATAAGCAAGATGTTACGCGTAAAGTTTACTCGTTAGAGTAAAGCTTATGCGTAGCAAGCCTTGTTTACGAATATCTTTCCAAGATCACGCCGTAATCCACTATAGACCTCTTATGCGTAAGAGTTACGCGTAAGATTTCTCTTAGGCGTTACCTTTACGCATAAAGTATTCTTTAAGCGTAACGGTTTGAACACTTGAAGATTCTGACATTACAAATAATTAACCTGTTAACTATAAACATGAAAACTTGATTGCAGTTAATTCCAAACATCTTTTAGAACACAAAACAAGCATAAGAACATATCGATACACACGAAAGACTTAGGCGTAAAATTACTTAAACCCTAAACCCTTAATCTACGTGTAAGAGATATAGCTACACAAATCAAATAAGAATGTTTCTGGAGTGTCCTAGATGTCATATGAGTGCAATGGAACAAGATTTAACACATTTCCACCACAGAATCATAAGATTTATGGGAGATGAACCCTAAAAACCTAAAACTTAAATTCTTACAGTTTAGATGTTTCTTAATTTAAAGGTTCAAATCATGCATATATACTTATTCTAACACTTTCTTGACCACCTAACAACATATCACAGAATAGAAAAACCCAAGATGAGCGCAAGAACCCTAGAATTAAATTAATGAAATTTAAGATTCTTGATGGTTTTAGACGATTGAAACAAGTTTAATAGACACTAAGAAAGGTTTTAACATAACTCATTTCAATCCAAACACTTTAATGCATAAACACCCAGTACGTTCGAGTGAACAATTTTCCAAAATGAGTTTAAAGAGTTTTAACCGTTGGATTTGAAAGATTTTTTGAAATCCTTGTTTAGAATCTTGATCAAAGCAATTTAGAACTTACAGATTATGAACAGCTTGAACGGATTTTGAAGATTTTATTTGGGCCGTTTGATCTTGGTGTTTTAGGAGTAAATGCACATGAAGTGGTGCATTGAATGTGTTAGGTGAATGCTTTTGTTAAAATTACATTGCCAAGTTGACACATTCATTCCCTCAACCTCAAAAAGGTTCCAACCAAGATCCTTTAACTTCCGTTTAGGTAAGACAAAACATTTGTAAGGCAAGAAACTTGACGACACTCCCCCTCGACTTAAGAAATAATGAAATTTTGAAAAACATTTGAGTCCGAGGAGAGTATTTGACAAGAAACGTATCCACCATTTTAGAAGAAACAACATATTTAAGGTAACATGCAAGTACAAGGTTTTATGAAACAGAAAAATACTTACTTTCTCCCCCTCAACACTTGTTCGGGAAAATAATGAAAGTTTTGATAGAACAAGGTGTTGACGGAAGATTTGTACTTGCCATGTTGAAAGAAATTAGATAGGAGAATATTTTTGTTGTTTTATCAGATTTTATATTTTTGTATTTTGTTTATGAAAAATATTTACAAAAGAGGTTTTGGTGTTTGACTGGTTTTTAAGAATGTTTGAAGAGTTCATCCAGTTCCTCTTGAGTCAAACACCGCATACCAATCCGGTGGACCAACTCATTAAACCTAGCAGGAGCTAAGGCTTTGGTGAGAAGATCTGCCAATTGGTATTCCCTACAAAATATAATTCAACTGTACCTTGTTCCACGTGGTCCTTGATGAAATGATATCGAAGATCGATGTGCTTTGATTTGGAATGTTGAACTGAATTGGTACGAGATCGCAATAGCACTCGATTGTCGCAGACATCGGGATTCACATGTCAAATACGTAACCATAGTCTTTGAGTTGTGTTCTCATCCAAATGACCTGAGCACAACATGCCGACATGGCTACATATTCTGCTTCGGTTGAGGACAACGATGTAAAATCCACGCTTCTTCGATTGCCATGACACCAGCTTTATCACCAAGAAATAGTAAAGCTCCGAAGTGCTTTTACGTGAATCTAAGCATCCTGCGTGTGATGTCGGCCCCAAAAGCGATTAGTTCAAAACCGAATCCTTGGATACAAGATCCCCAATTAATGGTTCCCTTTATGTATCGAGGATTCTTTTAGCCTCGAGAGAGGTGGGTTTCATTGGTCTCGATAGCGGGAGCAAAGATAGACGGCAAAACAATATCAATTCTGCTAGGCTGTTAGATACTTGAGAGACCCAATGATACTACGGTATTTGGTAGGGTCCACCAATTTCCCATGTAAATCAGCGTCTAGCTTCTTGCTGTGAGCCATTGGTGTGGCATAGGTGTCACAGTTTTGCATTCCAAATTTGTGTAACAATTCAAGGGCATATTTGGACTGACTCAAGAAAATACCACGGGGTGATATATGAACTTGCATTCCAAGGAAGAATGTGAGTTCACCCATCATTGACATTTCAAAATGTTTTGTCATAAGTTTTGCAAAATCATTTGAGTATTTTAAATGTGTTGAACCAAAAATGATATCATCCATATAAATTTGAACGATTAAGATGTGAGCCCCGTGATATTGTATAAAGAGTGTAGGGTCGACCGAACCTTAGGTAAACTTATTGGAAATAAGGGAGGATGATAACTTATCGTACCACGCCCGAGGGGCTTGTTTGAGACCGTAGAGAGCTTTCTTCAGTTTGTAGACATGGTTAGGGAACTCTTGATCAACGAATCCTTCTGGCTGGCTTACATAGACCATTTCTTTCAGTTGTCCATTGAGAAATGCAGTTTTGACATCCACTTGAAAGACCGTGATGTTCATGTGAGCCGCAAATGCCAGAAAAATCCGAACGGCCTCAAGACGAGCAACCGGAGCAAATGATTCTTCAAAGTCAATACCCTCTTCCTATCTATAACCCTTTGCCACCAGACGTGACTTGTTTCTAATTACGGTTCCTTCAGCATCCAATTTGTTTTTCCAAATCCATTTTAGACCAATGACGAAGGCCCCTGTTGGCCTTTCAACCAGTTCCCATACTTCAAGACGTTTGAATTAGTTGAGTTCTTCCTGCATGGATTCAATCCAGTTGTCCTTGGTCATTGCGTCTCTAATGTTTTTAGGCTCAGATTGGCAGACAGTGAGTGCATAAATGCAATGTTTACCATCTGTGTGAAGACGTTGTCTCGTTATGACTGGTTGATTCGGGTTGCCAATAATATTCTCAAGGGGATGGTCTTTTGTCCAACGATGTATGGAAGGTTGATGTTGATATACATTGTGCAGATTTTGAGGATTCAAATGGCTTGTAGATGATTCCGCAACATCAGGTGTAGCAGTTTCATTGGCGAACGGGTTAAAGAACGCATTTGGATCAAAATCTGCAGGTGGGGTTACATCATTCAGAACATCATCAGCTGGTTCTGCGTCGTTGGAAGCAGTTTGTTCAACTTTTGTTGTAGAGTCAAGTGGTGGTGCTTCTTCAACGAGTTGTTGTAGGCAGTGTATCGGTATAGGAGTATTATCAATTTGAAGCGGATACACCTGGAGCACGTTCATCAATATCATCAATGAACAGAGGAGTAAATAGCCTTTCCATTTGTTGACGAGTAAGCTGAGGGCTTGTATCAGCTGATGATGGGGTTCGGGGAAAGTTTAAGCGGTTGTGACCGGGTTCCAAGCTGTTATACTCAGAAGCCATTTCAGTGAGTTCATCAAAATTAGCATGAATCGTTTCCATAACCTGCTTTGTACGACGATTCCAGATCCTGTAACCTTTAGAATTCTCACAATATCCAATAAAGACTCCAATGTCAGCTTTGGCTTTGAGCTTTCCAAAGTCATCACGATCATTATTCGGATAGCAAAGAGATCCAAAGACATGAAAGTGTTTGAGATTCGGTTTACGGTTGTGGAGAACCCCAAATGGTGTTTTTTTGTGACGTTTTGTGATCATTGAACGGTTTTGAGTGTAGCATGCAGTTGAGACAGCTTTAGCCCACAAGTAATCTGGAAGTTTAGCATTGATTAACATCGTTCGGGCAGCTTCCACTAACGTACGGTTTCGTCTTTCAACAACTCCGTTTTGTTCTGGTGTGCGGGCAATAGATGTTTGATGCTCAATTCCCACTTTCTCATAATATTCCCGAAGTGTTTGATTCACAAATTCAGTTCCTTTGTGCATTCGAATTTGTCTGACGGTGTTTCGGAGCTGAATTTGAATTTTTGTGAGAAAGGTGATGATCATCTGTGGAGCTTGATCTTTACTGCGAAGAAAGTAAACACAAGTCCATCTTGAGTAGTCATCAACAATTACCAAGATGTAGCGTTTGCCATTAATCGTTTGCACGCGCATCGGGCCACACAAATCCATGTGAAGAAGATGAAGCACATGCTGAGAGCTGTGTTCCACCATTGAAGGAAAATGAGCACGAGTGTTTTCCCCTTGTTCACAAGGTAAGCATAGATGATCTTTAGAATACCGGAATCGTGGGAGACCTTCAACAAGTTTGTGTCGAGCAAGGATGGTTATGGTTTGAAAGTTTAGATGTGATAGACGACGGTGCCATAGCCAAGATTTTGTAGATGTAGCCTTTCAGAGTAAATAAATGAGAGATGAAGCGATCATGTCTTGCATGGAGATAGTGTAGAGACTGGATGAGTGTTGGCCAGACATAAGATCATTTCCTTGAAGATCACGAATGAAGCAAGTTTTCTCCCTGAAAGCTAATTCCAAGTCTCCATCACAAAATTGACCAACTGAGAGTAGATTGTGACCGAGGCCTTCCACATAATAAACCCTGCTAATTTTGATGTTGCCATAAATGTAATCTCCGTAGCCCATGATAGCTGCGAAGTGATCATTCCCGAATCGGCGCAGTGCCAATGAACTTTGAAACAAAGTTTGATAACAGTTTAACGTTGCCTGTCATGTGTCGGGAACATCCTCTATCAACAATCCAGAGGATGATCTGTATCACCTGCATTAGACACAGCGACGCAGAGATGGAATAGAAGTAGATGTGGAACCCGAAGAGTTAGAGGGTTCCGGAGCAGTTAAAGTCTGAAAGGTAGGACATATTCCTAGTTAAAGTGTTAGAGGGTTCCTCAGCAGTTATAGTTGAAATACACACATCAATGAGTTTAGGCATCCATTTAAATCCTAGTGTATTATGTATCCATTTCGCCATCTCAACTAGTCTTAGCTTTTGTCTTAGTGAATGTGCTAGGTGGTACAACAATCCTTGGAGGTGATACTGGAACTATAGGGACATCAAATCGTTTCTTAGAATCTAAAGAAGGCGGTTTACCAAGCACAGACTTAGAAGCATTAGTGGGCCTAGAGGTATTCGGAATCTTAGGATTCCGTAAACGAGACAAGGTAGCCTTAGCAACACATTTGTCATGACAATCAGAACGCATACTTTTACGACAAATAACACAAGATGCATCAGACTGAATATCAAAAGTACTTAAAGGTTTAATATTAGTTACAACACTTTTTCCATTACATTTCAGAGCGCAATATCTAAAGTAGGTGCAACTGGAGTCTTATTCAAAGTCCTATGGTGTTCTTCTACTTCAACATTCATTATTTGTCTTTTCTTAGTCAGACTTCCTATTCTTCCTTGTATTGCTCCTAGGCTGAATGCGGACGTCTGGAAAAAAGGCAACTAGTCCTGTTTCAATAGAGGGAAGCACATTAGTAACTTGTGTTTTGTCAGTAGGTATTCTGGGGACATGATTGCTAAGTGCTACAGGTGCAACTCTCTTAATGATGCTAGCCTGAACTTGTTCATACTTTCCTAACATCTCCCTTAACTTAAAAATAGTGTGCACCAGCTCTTGATTTTCATAACAAAGATTTCCAGAAAAATTCATGACTTCTTTAGTGTATGCAAGAGAATGATCAAGTTCGTTTGATGCTTCATCACGAGTCTGTTTGAGTAAATCAAATATGACACTATATTCCTTTTTAACTTTTGCAAGTTCTTGTTCATATTTTGAGATTTGACACTTAAAAGACACGTTTTGATCATCCAGTTGCTCAATTTTAGGATCAGAAGATTTTGCACGCAACTGGGCGATTTTGTTTTGAGAAACAAGTTGTTGATCGTGAATATCTTTTTGACACCAATTAAGACGACGTATTAGTTGGCTCGTTTGACAATCGTCCATTTTCAATTTTTAAAGACTCGAACTGAAGCACATTATCCGTATTTTCAACAGTTTCAACAGAATCGACAGTATCAGCAGATATAGAATCAGATGCATATGGCAAAGAATGCAATAACACAACATTATAGATATCAGCACATATAACATCTTCCAAGAGTCGATCAACGTCTTTTCTCAGTAATTTCTTTTTGCGTTTAGTATTTGAAATTGATGTTTCTGTTTTCTCGAAAACTGTTTTCATGAGACCAAGTTCCTTGTGAAAATCCCTTTCCCAATATAGTGCACAATTTTTCAAATTTTTGACATGGGGTAAAATTCTTTTCTAAAAAATGTCTCTTTGTTCTCGTGCCAATGGCGAGTGAAAATGTTCAAATTTTATTTCAGACTGAAATTCAATCTCACGTTCCAAAAGTTTGATGGCAGATAAGAAAGTGTCAAAATATTTGATAACACGACAACTTTCGCTTAATTTTTACTTCACTAGTGAAGGTAAGGACCATTAATTTGTGGACCATTGTGTTGGGGACTAACTGACTGGTGTGACAACCAAAGATGTGTTTGAAGTATCTTGTTGTGTGACAAAAGTTACGGCTTTTGAATAGTTAAATGGTTTGTTATAAATGACATTTTCCATTTTTGACCGACTCGTCAACGCATAATTCCTCCATGCGATTATATTCCACAACAGTCATAATTGAATCATCAATTCTATGTTCGCCTTGTAAACTTCAGGATTTGGTTTGAATGCTCTGTTTGTAAACTTAGGTTTGTAATCAGCAAGATTCGGACCGTATCCATTTGGATTTGGTTTAAAAGTAAACTTTTGAATAGTTGTGATTGATTCACCATGTTTATAAACTACATTTCGAAACTCTTTGATTTTGTGTTGTAAGTCGACAATTTCTTCAAGATAGTTATCTATTCGTCTTGTTGGGATGTTTGTTTGTACTAGAGAACTGTTTTGACAAGTTAACAACTCAGCTTTGGCTTTTTGATTTTCCAAAGTAAGAGCGTTAATTTGTTGTTTATGTTCATGTTCGTTTCTATTAGAACAACAAAGCATTCTTTGATGCGGCTAGATCACGTATATGTCGTTCTAATGATTTTTCGTTTTGATAAGATTTAGCAAAAGCGACTTCAAAAACCTTTTCCCGTTTTCTTGAGTTTTAAAAACTTGATTTGTCGATTAGCAATCGTTATCCACTGTTAACAGTGCGTTTTTGCTTTTAGTTTTGAATTGACATCATGATAATGTTCCACTCAGGATTGTTGGTCTTTAACTAAGGTCCGGAGCTCAAATTGGATCAAACATAAATCATTTTGTTCAACGTGAGTCTCAACATGGTCATTGTTTAGATCCTCAAGTATAACCACGGAGTCAACTTGATCATCAATGGTAAACATAAGGTCATCTTGATCATCAAAGATAACTACGGGGTCTAGTTGATGATCATCAGAATGAGATGTAGAAGGCTCTTGTTGAACACTCTGATCTATGTCCGATGTAGATGTTGGTGGAGGTATCTGTTCATTAATGATAATTGTTTGTTCGGTACACGAGACAAGCCGTCAGTGTCATACACTGGGCTTGTGTCACTCATGTGTAGAGCTTGCATTTGTGCCATCAACATCACTGCTGCATTAGCCTACAAGTCCTCCATATCATCATCAGAATCGCATCGCCATAAAGCTCTTTCCTTGTTCGTAAGAGTTCCACTAGCTTCATCCTTAAGAGCCAAGAGCAAAGCCTCTTTGAAATAAGCACTGCCTCTTGTCCTCGGTTTAGGACATGCATTAGCAGATGACCCTTCTAATTACAGTTATAGCATCAAAGACCATTAACCTCATTCTGAGCATTTCCTGTTCAACCACTTGAGCCCTTTGCTGTTGCGGAGCACCCATGTGATTCCTTCCCATAGAATTTAACCCTTGACCTCCTCCCATCTGAAGACCATAACCACGGTTTTGAACTGCAACGCGTGCATTGTTCTAACACTGATTCCTTGTATTACATGAAGAACGAATGCGATTTTTGGATTTGTTTGTATAACGGCCAAATGCTTTAGCAATCATAACAAATCCTTTGTTGCAATTCATCGAGCATTGGAGTCCTCAGCAGCTTCAACGTTAAGAGCTTGAGCATGATGTTTTGTTGTATGGAACCAATGATTTTGTTGAGGTTGTTTCGTGGCGGATCATAAGGTGTGATAGTTGCGTTGGTTGAGGCGGGTTGAGGCTTGTTGAGGAGGAAGATTTGTTTGAGCCCACAAAGCAAGTTATTGATTATGGAGTGAACGTGAAACAGTTTGGCCACATATAATCCTTTCCTTATCAACTTCCTTTTGATGAGGCTTCAGATAATCGTACAACAATCCGTAGGTAGCATGATGCATATTCTTCGCGTGACGGAGAAAAATGACATACTTTTCCCATTCTGGACCAAGACTACTTAGGAATTTTGTGTTGTGACAATTCGTGGCATGATGATATTGTGTTTGTCCAATCATTAATGATGTCGGGCGATGATGATATGACTCTAATGTCTCTCTGGTTCAATCATGAAGTGTTCATAAGCCAAGTAGATTTTGGATTCCATGTCTTCTGATTGAGTGTTGTGCCTTCCATAAGAAGATGAATATGTTCCCACATCGCTTTTGAAGTCTTTTGAGCATCAACACTTCGAAGGATTGGATTTGGTATTCCTAAAAGGATGTATTGAATTGCAAGTTCGTCGGCTTCAAAGTGTAGAAGTTGATCACCCGTGAGGTCTGCAACAGTAGCAATGTTGGTGACTGCATCTCTTGGTGGATCAGCATCTGGATCTGCGGGTGTGACATTAGTAGGCATCTGAAATGGACCTTCCATAATGACCTTCTTTAAGAACTTTCCATGAGGCTTCTTTAGATCACAAAACCTAAAGAACCTAATCACCTATTGATCATAATTCTCTGGAGTGAGCATTGGAGGTCTATCAAGTGAGCCAGCTTCATGAATTGATTGTTGGCTACTTAAAGCTTCACACATCTTGCCAAACCATGCAGGTTCCTTCATAGTATTCCTTGATGGATGTTGATTGTAGAAGTTTGTGTAAGGTTGTACTTGAAGACTTGGTGGTGGTTGAACCATTAGAGGTTGTGGAGTTGCTGCAAGTTGTGGAGTATGTTGTTGATTAAATTGTTGTTCATAAATCTGTTGTTGATGATTAAATTGTTGATGTTGTGGACTTAGTTGTTGTTGTTGTTGTTGATTATAAGTGTAAGGAAAATAGCTAGAGTATGGTGGTTGTGACATGTTGAAAACTTGTGTTGTTAAATGGATCTTTGTATTCGAATGAACCTTTGTTGATGAAGTATTCGTAGGCGTAGAAATCACAATAAAGCCAAGTACCACTTATGCGTAAAAACACCAAAGTTACGCGTAACAATAAGAGTTATGCGTAGGATTAGCTTACGGCGTAAGTAAGGAAAACACTAAAGTTATGCGTAAACAAGAAGTTAAGCGTAGAAACCTTAGGTGTAGGATTACCTTATGCGTAAGACAAAGCTTAGGCGTAAGATGAATCTTATGCGTAAAAAGTCTCTACGGTAAGCTTTAGCTTATGTGTAATTTTAGGGTTTTGCCCAAATGATCTTTTACACTATCACAGTGCAAAAGATATCCAAAGTCGACGTATTTTCGAGGATTATCCAATCAAGAAAACACGGGTAAACCACGGACGAAGATCAAACCAAGAAGAAGTTACGCGTAAGTTTAGGGTTTTACTTACGTGTAGGATTTAGCCAAAAATGATTTCTTCCAACCGATGTTTCCAAACAAGATTTTAATGATGAAATAGTTTCAATATCACCAAAATAACACAAAAGTGTGAAACTTGATGATCCAAAGCTTAGAAACAGTTAAGCATATAATGAAACCCACGTATAAAACAAGCTAAAACAATGATCCACACGTAAATTTTGAAACTTTTTGCCAAAAACAGTTATTTTAACACCTTAAAACGTTGAAAGTACAAGAATCTTGGATTAAAAAGTGTAAAAAATGTGTTTTTAAGCGAACCAAATTATCAAGTGTTGTTACACGTAAGACCGAAACTCTCATAAACAACAAACACGATTCACCCAACTATTTGGCGAATGATACCACTATTAGGTTCCCATATATTCAACACAAGCATCAAGAGAAGAGATAGAGAAGAGATCGGTTGAACAATACAAACACACACGATATACTATGTGAAAGATTAGGCGTAGAGTGAGAGAGAATGAAATTGAACAACCAACCTTCAAGTGAAGGTTTACAAGAGTATTTATAGGAGGGAAGCTAGGGAAACACTCCTAGTTCCCATCCTTTCCTTATTGGACTTGGGCCTGGGCATGGGCCTTCTAGATAAGCCTAAGGCTAATTACTAACATAAAGGCCATATTAAGCTAACTATTACATATGAATCACTAACACTTGAATTAAGGTTTAGGAGTGATTCCAACAGAGCTTAAGTTTTGTGTTTAATCTGTGTTTTATACAATACATCATATAATCCATCTTCTATGTATTACTAAGTAAATTCCGCGTGCTTAATAATATCATACAAAATATCATTGACACAAGGTGTGTCTCCAGATCCATCAAGTGGTATCGAGCGAAGGTTCGATATTTTGTTTTAGAAAGATCCAAGGAATAAGCTTAACCTACTCACTCAATTCAATGGAGATGGAAAACAACCAATCAAACTCTTCTTCTACTCTAAGACTTCCTAAGCTCAAACTTAATGAGGTTGAGATGTGGAGGATACTAATTGAGAAATACTTCCTCATATAGGACTATTTTCTTTGGGAGATCATTCAAACTGGTGATTCTTTCAAATCTATGACTACTACTTCGAAAATTGGTGAAACAGATGTTGTGAAAGTCTATATGCTTGAATCAAATGCTGAAAAGGCACAAAGAAAGAATGATCTTAAGGCTAGAAGTTTGCTGCTGATGACTCTTCCTAGAGACCAGATCATTGCATTCAGCAAGTTCAAGACTGCTAAAGAACCGTTTGAAGAGATTTGCTCAGTGTTTGGTGGTAATGATGCTACAAAGAAGACACAAAAGACATTATTGAAGCAAAGTTATGAAAACTTCTCTGCTTCAAGCAATGAATCACTTGATAGCATCTTCACCAAACTTCAGAGATTGTAACAGTGACTGTTTGGCATTGAGGTAGTAAAGGAAGACCTCAATTTGAAGTTTCTAAGAAGTTTGCCTTCAGAGTTTCAAACCAATGTTCTTATGGGGAAAACAAATCAGACATAGAAACAATGAAGCTTAATGACCTTTACAACAACTTCAAACTAATTGAGCAAAGGTTGAAGAAGGCAGGGAAACTTGGTACAAGCTCTAGTAGCTTGGCATTGTTGTCAACCTCTGTTGACAGTGATGATTCTGAAGATGAAATTGATGATGACATTGCCACTGCAGGTGTTAAAGTTTCCATTGGTAATGTTAATGTTACCACTGTAGGTACAAAGAAGAAGGTTGCTAGTATTGAAGATCCTACCTTTTATGCTTTTATCTCCACACAAGTTAATGGCTCTGTCTTAACTCATGAAGACATAGAGCAAATTGATGAAGATGACTTGGAGGAGATGGATATAAAATGGCAGATAGCTCTTCTTAGCATGAGGGCTAAGAAATTTTATAAGAAGACTGGCAAGCCTATCCACATCAATGGTGATGATACTACAGGCTTTGATAAGAAGATAGTGGAGTGCTTTAACTGCCACAAGTTTGGACATTTTGCTAGAGAATGTAGAGGATCAAAGACCAAGGACAACAGGTCTACTTGGTACAAGCAAAAAGAAACTGTGGAAGAACCAAAGGCAATGTTGGCTATTGATGGTGTGAGCTATGATTGGAGTTTCATGGTTGATGAACAAGAAGAAGAACATTCTGATGCTGCTCTTGTTTCTACTGAAGTTGCTCTCATGGCTTTTGACTCGAGGTACAAAATATTGAAAGTTGTTCTAAAACATGTAGGGCTGCTAGAGAAGTTGAAAGACTTAATGATTTATATTCTGGTGAAAGACAAGAGTTGTATACTGCGAATTATACTGTGTCTAATCATAGGAGATCCATGGCGCTTTTAGAAAAACAAATAGAGCACTTTCAAGATAATGAGTCAAAATATAGTGATGATATGATTCTTCTTAGAAGAGAATTAGATCATACAAAAGCTGTGAATGAAGCATACCAAATAGAGCTTGAAAAACTTCAAAAGAAAAATGAAAATGTCAATTTTACCTTAGACACATGTTATCATTAGTCTAAGTCAATTGATAAAATTTAAAATTCTCAAGTTTATAGTAAAGGTAAGTCTGGTATAGGTTATAATACAGTGCCTCTACCACTAAGAGGTGTTCCATCACCTCCAGGTATAGATTTAGCTCATACAGGTTTAGAAGATTTTAAGGAACTTGGAAGAGAATATGGTCCTTTAAAGGACACTAAGTTGAAAAGTGAGGAAGAAGTTAAGCTTGATAATGATGTTTTTGAAGAGTGTTAGTGACTCATCGTTTGTAGATGAGAGTGTTAAAAAGAATTTAGAGACTTCTATCTCAAAAGTTGTTAATACATTACAGAGGAACCTAGGAAACCAGTTAATAAAACTAGATCAACTGTAAAGTATGCTGAGATGTATAGGAACAAGCCTACAGCTCCTGGGGTAATTTGAGGAGTTGGAATCATGTTAAATCTCAACAACTAGGTAGTGATTTTGTGATGTACAATAAGGCATGCTATATCTGTGGTAGTTTTGATCATTTACATGCTTATTGTGATTATCATAATGGGAGAAGGGAAGTATATGGGAATAAAAGGGTGGAGTCTAACAAGTTTCAACATAATGTACACCTAACACATTGCAAAATGGTCCCCAAGAGCAGTTCAACTAAGAAGTGGCCTCAAAACTTTTGCCACTGCTAAAACATTAATACGCTCATCCTAAGTCACTTGTTAAAAGTGCAAACTCCAAAACAACTTTTGCAAAATCTGCACAAACAAGGAAAGGAACTTTTCAAGCTAAAAAGTTTAATTATAACCAACAGTGGGAGCCTAAAAAGAACCAGCAGTTACCACTGCTCATTCAAAAGTTACCACTGCAAGGGTTGTAAACAAGAAAAAAGGGGACATGGGCATGCTGTGTGGCCTCAGCCGTTGGGAATGGAAAGCAAAAGGAAATTCCTCTACAACCAATCCCAATGGTGTATCAATGACCTTTGATAGATTTAACTATATTGATACAGAGGCAGATCCAAGTCAATCATGGCTTGGGTCTCCAAAAGATACTAACTCTTTGCTCTTATGTGCAGGAACATCTAAGGACAAAAAGATCAGATCAAGGATATACAGATAGTGGGTGTTCAAGGCACATGACTGGCAACAAGTCCTATCTTTTAGTTTTTGAGCATTATTATGGACAGTATGTTAGTTTTGATAATGAAGTTAGTGGAACAAAATGTGTGATGCAGGAACACTAAAGATAAAGGAAAACATGGATTATTATTATTATTACACAAAACTGCACTCTAAGTGCAGTAGTTACATCCATGAAGTACAGATTACTAGCATCACAACATAAACTGAAAAACAACTTCCAACAACCTACCCCAAACCAACCTTCCTAACCCATCTCCTTCCTACCCATCATCTATCATCTATGGCTTCTTGGTAAAGCCCCAGCTTGGCATCACCTTAGGAGCTCCTCGCATGTTAATCTACTCATACACTCTAGGACATGCTAACCCTCTTACCACTTCTCTGGTGGTGGTGAGGATGATGAAGGACTGGTGGAGGTGCTGATAGCAATGGTAGTGTAGGTGATGGTTGGAGCTCTTCAGAAGGAGCAATTATTGCAAGAGGGGGAACACTCAGGACTCTTCCAGAGGTCTCATCATCTGTATCCACATATGGTGATATATAGGAGCTGATCTCTGAGCTATCTTCCTTGTTTAATGCATCCCGAGGCTCGGTTGTAGTGATGAAGGACCAGCAAGAAAGGATTTGAAAGAATTGAATGTTTTCTCTTCCGGATACAACCATCTCATACTCTTCTTTTTCAACTCTCAGGGTTCTTCAACACAAAGTCATCCCGTGAACTATCAGATGAACTACTAGAAGAAATATTGATTGGACTTGATTGACTCATGGTATTGGTGGAAGAATGATCTTTGAGAGTGAAAGTTTTGGAGTATGTGATTTGAGTGGTTTGTGTTAAATGATTTGTTAAATAAGTTGGATTCAAGAAGTTAATGAGGGGAAGGTGTAAGTAGTTGAGAAGTAAATTGGAGTCCTGTGGCCTAGGAAAGTGTATCAGTGTTTATGAGTTGACTTTATTGAGTATAGCCACTGCTATGTTCATTCAAGTATATACACTAACCATTGCCAAAACTCAACAGTGATTCCAGTGTTTGATTTATGCTTGTGAGTTGCAGATTTGAAGGATTCTTTTGTTTACATTGAATGGTTACTCTTGGATGAATCGATGCTCGAGGTTGTTTAGATTCTATCTTGTTTTCCATCGATATTTACACAAAAATTATTTTACAGTGGGAACTATATTGCAACCAGTGGTAACATGCTTACAGTGGAAAAAGGAAAACAAAGAAACTTCATTAATATAACGTGATACAACCAAAGTTAAAGTACTACTTATCATCAAAACATAAAAGACTGCAACCTAGCACATCCTACATCTAACTTCACTACTCCATGGCTTCTTGCCTTTGCCCACATAATCATGCTTGTTTTTCTGTGTCCTCTTCCTTTTGTTCTCAAAGGTGGATTGCATTCTTGGACATGGAAGACCACGAATTTGTGGAGGAGGCTTTGGTAGTATTGCAAACTTAGTTGGAATGGCTATCTGGTTCATATTGGAGATAGTTGTTTCCAGTGCTATTGAAAGAACTTTTGGCAAATCTTTGGCCATGGAATAAGTTTCATCGTTCTCCTCATCATCGAGATGGTGGAGTAGAACTCAAGAGACTTTGAGGCTTAGCTAGGGGCATACGCTTAGCAGTTTCTTTGGTATACCTTTTGGATGAAGAGCCAGCCCCTGGTGGAAAGTATCCACACCATCCTGATGCTTCAGAGGAGGACTCTGACTCGATTACATATTCTTCTTCTGAGTCTGAAGAGATGTTGATGATATTGGAGGGATTACTCTTGATTGTTTTAGGGTCCTTGGATGTTTGAATGTGATTTGATGAAGATTTCAACAAGCCAAGCCTCCTTATATAGACAAGGTCGGTTGAAAGGGTTATTTAATGAGAATATTTACTTTTTCCTATTTTGGTAGGTTAAGGAGTAAATATAGATATTATCAAGTTAACTTTGGAAGATATTTTACTTGGGTTGGTTAAAGATAACTGGTTAGTATCAAGTTGGTTATTTCTATGTCTTAAAAAAACATAACCAAGCTTTGATAGGAGTTGAATGAAAAAGGTGTATATCTGAGACACACAACAAATGGTTATTGATTCACCATGTCTTATACACATAAGAATCAACTAGTCCAGAGCAAACGGCTCCTGGTAAAGACTTAACAAATCCGTTTATGGTTGATAGTTTACCAAAAACTATATGGTTATCAACTCACCATATTCTTTATGATTAAGAGTTGGATAGTCCATAGTAAATGGCTCATGGTAGAGACATATCAAATCCGTTGATAGCTGGTAGTTTGCTAAAAACTATGATAAGAGTAGTCTAGTTTTATATGATTTTATTTACCACTGCCCTTTGAATTTTTTTGTGAAAAATTACCACTGCTAGTTCACAGTAACCACTGACAGTGTTATTTTACCACTGTTGTTCTAGCCGTTACAACTGATTGTGTCAGTAACTTATTTTTACTAGCCGTTGAAAGTAACCACGATGCCATATATATAGGGTTAGAATTTTAAGAGAATTATCTTCTTTCCATATTTTAATACTTTCTTAAGATAATTTTACTTCCGCAATAATTCTAAACCCTAACCCTATTTATCTTTCTCTCTCAATTGGCTAGTTACTTTTTCATTCTTAATGACATAATATCGTTTTTTGTCAAAATTTTCTATGGCATCTTTGAAGTTTGCAGATGAGCACAACCTCGTGGCCTATCTACAAAAGTCTAATGAGAAGAGTGGCCTGTTATCATCAAATTGTGGACTTTCTACATACCACACATATAGTGTATGCTTTGCTTTTAAAACCCACAATTTATATCTCTCAAATCAAACGCTTTTGGACTTCTCAGTCCATAACACTTGAGATTGGAGATACACATGAAATAGTGGATGCTCTATGAGCCACTGTGGATGGGGTAACTATTGATGTTACTGAGGCATCCTTGAGGAGAGTACTCCAATTGGGTGATCTTCATGGTCTCATCACATTACCTATGCCCGAAATTCATGATACTTTATCATCCATGGGGTATGATACCATTGACAAAAAGGCTACTTTCAAAAAGAGTGGTTTTTGTCCTCAATGGAGATTTTTGATTCATACTCTGTTGCATTGTCTCAGTCCAAAGAAAAAATCTTATGAGCAATTTAGTTCAACCATGGCTTATCCTTTGGTTTTCTAGTCACTGATAAGATTTTCAACTGGTCAAATTATATTTTTACAAGTATGAAAGGCAATGTACAGAGTAAAACAAAATTTTAATGTATCCAAGGTTTGTGCAAGCATTGCTTATGCATTTCAACTGCAATCCCACACTAATGTTTATCAAATCAGTTGCCTAAAGCCTAAAGTTTTTCAAAATTTGAAGAAAGATGGCAATATGATTTTTACACCTCTCCTACCACAAATGCTTGCTAAAATTAAAACTGAACAAAACACACCCATAATTAATGTTCCAAACATTAATTATACTCCACCAGTTTCCAGAACCTATGAGAGAAGGTCTAAACAGTCCACTCCTCTCATGAAAACACAGCAAGTTTCTGAACCTTATGGTCTAGGAACAAGCAGTGGTGGTTCTAGACTTCAACCTAGTCCAACTAGGGAGGAATCGGAACCTTTGCCCCATGATTCACCTCTCCCAACAGGTAATCAGATTTGGAAGTGATGAGGCAGTGGGAACCTATTCGAATTGATGGTTTTGTGTACCAAGTTAGCAAAGCAGGTTGAATCTCTACAGAAGTCTACAAGTCAAGAAGCAGCATGCCAAAGATATTCAAAATTTAAAGACAAAGATTCAGACTTTAAAGGAAGAGATTAATGGGTTGAAAAAGCACAAAAAGACTGCAAAGTTGGTGATTTCATCTTCATCCTCACCTACTGATGGTGATTCCTCTGATCATGATTTGGGAAATTCTTCCAAACAGGGGAGGAAAACAGGTGCTGACACTGAGGGGAGGACAATTGATTTTGAAGATGAAGGAGATACAAGTAAAGGAGCAAAGGAAACTGAAACTCATGGAGATCAACTAGAAGATCAAGACATTTTCCAAACTGCAACTGATTTTACCGCTAATTTGATTTCCACTGTAGAGCCAACTTTTGCCAATGCAAGTGAAGAATTTGATAATTTGAAGAAAGACAAAGGTAAAGCAGTTATGGAAGATGTAGAGCAAACTAGAAGCAAAATTTCAAAGAAAAGATAAACTCAGATTGCTCTTGATAGAGATCTTGCAGAGAAGATAGCAGAAGAACAAGTTGCTGAGAAGAAAAGATTGATAGAAATGTAAGTTGCAAGCTCTTTGGAAGCTAAAAGATTGAATAGAATGGAAGATTTTGTTGATCCACTTTCCACTGTTCAACCTACAGTTCTTAGAGAGAAGACTCCATAGTTTAATTATGTTCCTACTGAAGATGATATTGAATTCTTGATTGCTAATAATCCAAAAATCAAGAAAAAGGCAATTGACCTAGTCGCTGATGCATCCTTAACTGAGGAACAAAGAACAGCTCAGTTGAAGGATTTCATTCAAATGAAGAACAATCAAGCACTTAAAGATGTGATCAATTCAGTCAAAAAGGGAAAGGGCCAGAAGAAACCAAGACAACCAACCAAGGCACAAATACTTGCATACATGAAGACTTATTGTTGTCATGTTGGTAATTAGAAGAAGCAACAATTTAGAGGAATGCCTGATGATCAAGTTGAAAGAGCTTATTACAGAGTTCTAAGACAAGATAAAGCTTTTACTCCAATGGGCTCTGAAGGAGAAGCAAAAAGGTTTCCTAGATTGAAGAGAAAGGCCAAAGTAAGTGATTCTCAAATTGTTAAGAAGACTAAGGTTGATGAAGATCAAGCAATGTCTATTGAGAAGGAATTCCTAGAGAAACTCATTGAAGATCAATTGACTGCAATGATTGTGATTAAGAAAGAGATTTTATCCAGAACCACTACAAGTTCGACATCTTATTATTGATTGGGAAGTTTTCACTGCTAGCAATTTTGCTCCATCATGGAAGATCACAAGGCTAGGTGGTGCAACTTCATCATTCATGACATTTGAAGATCTTATTAAAGCTTTTGATAGAGATGACCTTAATACACTATAGAGATTAGTTCAAGAAAGGTTTAATGCTCAAGATCTCAAAGATACAAAGAAGATGCAGTTATGGGTGAATCTTAGAAGGCTCTATGAACCAAATGTTGATGATGACTTCTGAAAAACCTTATTCACAAGTTTTGGTACTAAATGGTTTTACTATGATTCATGTGAAGTTCATCATGTCTCTACGACTAATGGAAGACTTTTCATGATTGCTGAGAAAGAATATCCACTTAGAGCTGGAGCTCTTACAGTGATGTTAAGCTTACCAATAAGAGTTAATGAAGACAATGAAAAGGTCAGAGCATTGTTACAAAGACTTCAAGATCAATGTTCAAGAGCCATACAGAAGTTAAGAAAGAAGTGAAGTGTTTGGTTGAATTCCCCAAATCCTTGAAGATAATGCATATTGAAGAAACTTATTGATTTGCGGAGAAATCATAAGTTTAGGGGAGGATTGTTGGGAATAATCCGTTACCACGGATAGTATGTGGTTTACACTGCTCGGATTAACACTAGCAGTGGAAACGTATTCCCACTGCCAGTTCATTATTACCACTGCTATCGGTTTATGTTTAGATAAACGCGTTTAGATAAGTATAGAATAGATCTTGTGTATATTCTATTATGTTAGCTTTATACTTATCTTGTAAAGGACTCCTTGTTGTATAAAAGGAGATCCTAGGTCATTTTCTTAGGTACTTGTTAATTTACCCTATTATTACACACAAGAGCTTCAAGGTTAACCTAGTGATAAGTTAATATCACTCGTATTATTTATCAATAATATTGGAGCTTAAGTTTTGCGTTTAGTCTGTGTTTATATAATAATACGTCATATAATCCATCTTCTAAGTATTACTAAGTAATATGCGTGTGCTTAATATTATCATACAAAATATCATTGACACAAGGAGTTTGTCCAGATCCATCATTAACACTGCTAGCCTAAGTGATGCCACTGTTTATGCATTCCTAGCCAGTCAACCCAATGGATCTCTGGTTGTACATGATGATCTGGAGCAGATCAATGAGGATGACCTGGAAGAGATGGACATTAAGTGCGGTGGCACTCCTAAGTATGAGGGCAAATAAGTTCTTCCAAAAGACAGTGAAAAAGATCACCATCCACAACAATGAAATTGTTGGCTTGTCAAGTCCAAAGTCAAATGTTACAACTGCAGGATGATGGCACAGTTTTGTGGAGTTTTTAGGAATCGTGGATCGTTAGAGTGCTATGGTTCAACAATAACATAGATAATATAATATGATACGCAGCGGAATAAAACAAACAACTATGTTATTGACACAAATTTTTTCATTAATAACACTCCAAGCCCCAATTCTTGTTGATCAATTCTAGTCGACTACATTTTGGAAGACATATCTAAAAACCTGTACCCTTGATCTCTTTATAAAGTAGAGATTAGGGTTTAAAAAAGACTACTAAGGACTAAACAATAAATTCTTCTTTTTCAAGCAAGTCCTTCCATCTTTTTGTAGGTTTCATTCTTGTCACTTTAAATCCTTTGTCTCATTATTCTATTTACTTTTTGTCATCAAATCAAGAATCCTAACAGTTGCTAGGGAATGCAGGGAGCAAGGACACAGGAAGGTAGGACAGGAGCGACAAGCTAATAGGGAAGATTCAGGTTCCAAGGCTATGGAAGCCATTTATGCGGTTGGGTATGACTAGAGCTACATGGTGATGGCGAGCATCTCCTCCCAACATGGCCCTAATAGTGTTTTAGTCTGAGCTATACAATGATAAATATTGTAGTAAAAGTTGTATGAATAACTATGAATCTTTAAAAACTCAGTATGATAATTTAAGGATAGAATTAAATCAATCTGGGTAAAATTTGGCTAATTATAATAGCGGATTAGCCTCTAGAAAAAAATAGTTAGATTTCTAAAAAGAAAATGAGGAAGTTTTGAATGAACAGATAGTACTTTAAAAGAGACATGTTGTATAAAGATGCTGAAATATTTGTACTTAAAACTTATTTAAAGAAAATTCAATTAGAAAAGGATAACATTCAAGCTCGTGTAGACAGGTATGCATATTCAAAAGATTGTTCACATAAGATCATAGATGCTGGAATTCTTAGATAAGGAAAGGGTTTAGGATACAATAGTGTTGAACCACCAACCACTGGTCTATACAAACCTCCTACTTTGATTTGGCTAGCACATGTATAGAGGAATTCAAAGAACACTGAAATGCATTATGGGCTTAAAAATTTGAAATGACTGAAACTAAGCCCGTTCCACAAGTAGAGACTGTCCAACCTAAACTAAATGAAAAACCATTTAGGAACACAGTCAGGTATGCTGAGATGTATAGGTCTAGAGGTAGATAATCCACTCCTAGGGAAAACCAAAGGACTTGGAATAGTCAAAAATCATACACCTAGAAATGAGGTTGTAAGGTATAACAAATCATGCTTTGTATGTGGAAATTTATGCATCTGGGGAACATTGTAAGTACCATAAGAGGGATATTATGGTACATGGGAACAATTTTTCTAGGGTGAATAAATTTAATGCTATATATTCACACTCAAGCCCTTTCTCTCCAAGAGCAGTTCTTTTGAAAATTGGCCTTAAAACTGTTAATACTACTAGGCGGTTAATCTGCTTCCCCCGACCAACTATTTTTGGTGCTAAACCTAAGAAATTCTTTGCTAAACCAGCACCATTAACAGACCCAAGACCCATTAAAAGAAAAACAACATCAACCTTTCAAAACTGTAATCAATAGATTGAATTTTACAAAAAAAAATTTAGTACTGCTAGACCCAAAGTTAGTACTGTGGCCCAAAACTTCATACACTTAGACAAAAAACAAATACTTTCAGGTCTAAGGGTAATGCTGGTTGAGGTAAAAAGGGGAATGTTGTTAAGACCTCATCAATTTCGGTTAGGAAGACCACCAAAACGATAGTGCAACAATTAAACAGAAGAAAAATGACTATCTTGTTGCAACGAGATCCAAGCCAGTGATGGCTTGGGTCCTCAAAGGAATCTAACTTCCTTTATTTTTTTGGTAGGGTAAGCCACCAGAAGATGATCAAGGTTAAGTAGACAGTAGTTGCTCGGGCACATGACATGTAATATATCCTATCTATCAGATTTTGTTTCTCTTAATGGAAGATATGTTACCTTTGGGTGAGGAGCCATAGGAGGGAGAATATCTGGCAAAGGCACAATAAGAATAGGGTAACTTGACTTTGAGTTTGTTTATTTTTTAAAATAACTGCAGTTTAATCTCTTCAGTGTCTCTCAAATGTGTGACAAGAAGAACAAGGTTTTGTTTGCTGATACTGAGTGCTATGTTTTTTCTCTTGACTTTAAGATCCCTGATGAAAGTCAGGTTTTGCTTAGGGTCCTTAGGAAGAACAATGTATACATCATTGATATGCAAAACATTGTTCCCAAAGAAAATAACTTGCCTTGTGGCAAAAGCATTGAATGATGAGTCTATGCTTTGGCATAGAAGGCTAGGTCATGTGAATTTTAAAGTGATAAATAAATTGGTAAAGGAAAACCTTGTCAAAGGTTTACCTTCTAAACATTTTCTAAATGACCAAACCTGTGTTGCATGTTTCAAAGGGAAGCAGCAAAAGGCCTCTTGTAAGCCCAATATTTTAAACTCAAACACACAGCCATTAAACTTGCTTTGTATATTGTTTGGCTACTTTCTGTTAGCAGATTGAATCATAAAAAGTATTATGTTGTAGTAACACATTGGTATTCTTCATGTTTTCTAAGGATGAGTCTTCTAACATCCTTAATACCTTTATAACTGAAATAGAATATCGATCTGATAAGAAAGTTAAAATTGTTAGATGTGATAATGGCACTGAGTTTAAGAACAAAGTAATGAATGATTTCTATCAAGCTAAGGGTATTAAAAGGGAATATAGTGTGGCTAGGACTCCTCTCAGTAGAATGAAAAGAGAAATAGGACACTCACAGAGTCTGCTAGAACAATGTTAGCAGATTCAAAGTTACCTAACACTTTTTGAGCTGAAGCAGCAAATACTGCTTGCTACGTTCACAACAGGTTACTTGTGGTTAAGCCTCACTCTAGGACTCCATATGACTTGTTTCTAAGTAGGACCCCTGCCTTAGGTTTTTTAAGAACATTTGGATGTCATGTGACTATCTTTAATACCATTGATTATCTAGGAAAGTTTGATGGGAAATCTGAGGGTTTTCGGTTGGGTATTCTAAAACATTAAGGCCTTTAGGGTTTACAATCTTAGAATCAAAAAAGTAGAAGAGAACCTACACAGAGAGATTTTTTAAAAGAAACCTAGTGTAGAGGGAATGGGCCTAAATGGCTATTTGGTATTGATATGCTAATAGAATCTATGAACTATGTACAGTTGTTGTAGGTTCTAATGATTTTGTAGGTACAAATGAAGGTCAAAATGAGGTATCTCGGTGAGGAAAAAGAATTAGAGGAAGACGCATCATCATGCCACTTTGGAAGGATGATTCTCTTGTTACTGATGATCCTCAGCCCTCAAATACTGATGATTAGGAGGATATAGAAGTTGTGGACAAAGATAGTACAGCTGCTGATGCTGCTAAATCAATTGACAGTACTAATGAAGTTAGTAATAGTGGGCAAAATATTAGTACTGCAAGGCCATTTGTTGATATTGCTAGGCCAAGTCTTTGTCCCACCAGTCAGTACTGGTACTCCACCTTCTGTTGCAGACTTGTTTGGTGAAAGTGATGATGATAAGGTGGACCTCACCAACATAGCATCATCATATCCTGTTGATAACACTCCTCACACCAGAATAAAAAAAGATCATCCTTTGGACAACATTATTGGTGAAGTTCAACAAGGTTCGACTAGTGAGACGGATTAATCAGTGTTATCTATAAAGAAAGGTCTCATGGTGTGATAGCGTCGGTTCAGGGTCGAAAGGACTTCCTTTTCTATGAGAAAGTTTTTCAACCCTCTAGGCAGTGTACCTAATCGTTGTAGTGTACTATGGGGTAAGCCTAAGGGAATGATTTGTTATCTAGGGGAATAGAGATGCTAGCAAGAGATGTAAAGGTGAGGTCGAGGGAGATTCTTTTAAGTCTTTTTGGGTTTTTTGAAAGCAAGGTAAATATCTCGGTGTATAGGAGTGGGGGTGGTAGTTCAACCAATTTTAACTACTTTTTATAACTACTTATCTAATTACTAATTAACTATGGATAGATTATGCTTAATGTAGGTGTGCTTGTATGATGATTAAAGATGTGTTTACTTAGATGTTCTTACTCCTTAGTAATCTCTTATTGGTTGGTTGAATTGTCACATCCTCATCTTAATTGTGCGTTGTATTCGTTTGCACATAGGGGGTGCCTAATTCCCTAGTTCTATGAATTTTAACTCTCCTCTATACTATCCGAGATCGGCAAGTACAACAGTATCTCCCCCGAATACTCTACTATGCTTAAGCTACAACTCACATAATAAACATAATGGAATGGCCTAGGACATTCAAGCTCGAAACAATTAAAGAAGAAGCAAGTTTTCCTTACTCTAGTCTACCAATTAGATAAGAGAAAACTTAACAATAATCAACAACTAGGTTTCGTAGATCTAAGCAAGCACAAGGATAATATAGCTACTCATGCTAAACAAGCAAGCATACATACATACAAGTGAACATGGGGTATAAATAATGATAATATGGATTAACAAACATATCTTATGATGTAAAATAGGGTATGGAACCCTAGAATATTGTCCAAGTCGGACTAAAACTGAATTACGATTTACTCTCCAAAGTTCTACCTCTTTTAAAATAGAAAAATCGAATTCTATATATATAGATTTACAAATACAACGGCGTCACCTTTTACTAGTGAAGCCGGTAGGTCGCCGTCATTAGGGTTTCGTTTGGGCCACGTCATCATTGGGACGGTGTCAGGTGGTAAGTGTGACGCCATCGTCGTCGAGATTGGTTCTAGGGCTTCTGGTGTAGAAAATGAGAGAGACGCCTTCCAGAGTTTAGGCGTGATGCCGCCAGGTTGTAGAACCAAAATTGTTCTTAGCTTTTGTCACTTGTATTCGATCAAATTTCTTGATGAGGGATGGCGTCTCCCTTTGGTTGGGATGCCGTCAGGTTACCTTTGAATGGCCTTTAATCTTGACTTTGCCATTTTCTTCATGTTTTCGCTCTTTAGATCCAGTATGCTTCATTCCAGCATTTTTTCTTCCAAGACACAAAATATGAAAAGAGGCGATTTTAAGTAGTACTTGGATATAAAATATGTCAATTTGGGGCTTAAATAACCCCTAAAACAAATGTTTTAAATACTTATCAAATATCCCTACACTTAGAATTTGCTT
>OU343219.1:31482331-31657209 GCA_910596185.1 Chrysanthemum makinoi
CCCAGCTCTTGATTTTCTAAAAAGATTTCCAGAACAATCATTGACTTCTTTAGTGTATGCAAGAGAGATGATCAAGTTGTTTGATGCTTCATCACGAGTCTGTTTGAGTAAATCAAATATGACACAACCTTTTAACTTTTGCAAGTCTTGTTATATTTTGAGATTTGACACTTTAAAAGACGTTTGATCATCAGTTGCTCAATTTTAGGATCAGGAAGATTTTGCACGCAACCGGGCGATTTTGTTTTGAAAAACAAGTTGTTGATCGTGAATATCTTTTTGACACCATTAAGACGACTGTATTGCAGTTGAAAGCTCGTTCGACAATCGCTCATTTTCAAGTTTTTAAAGACTCGAACTGAAGCCCATTATCCGTATTTCAAAAGTTCAACAGACTCAACAGTATCAGCAGATATAGAATCAGATGCATATGGCAAAGAATGCAATAACACAACATTATAGATATCAGCACATATAACATCTTCCAAGAGTCGATCAACGTCTTTTCTCAGTAATTTTTTTTGCGTTAGTATTTGAAATTGATGTTTCTGTTTTCTCGAAAACTGTTTTCATGAGACCAAGTTCCTTGTGAAAATCCTTTCCCAATATAGTGCACAATTTTTCAAATTTTGACATGGGGTAAAATTCTTTTCTGAAAAATGTCTCTTTGTTCGTGCAATGGCGGTGAAAATGTTCAACTTTATTTCGACTGAAATTCAATCTCACGTTCCCAAAGTTTGATGGCGATAAGAAAGTGTCAAAATATTTGATAACACGACAACTTTACGCTTTAGTTTTACTTCACTAAGTGAAGGTAAAGGACCATTAATTTGTGGACCATTGTGTTGGGGGGCTAACTTCAGAAACTGGTGTGACAACCAAAGTTGTGTTTGAAGTAGTCTTGTTGTGTGACAAAAGTTACGGCTTTTGAATAGTTAAATGGTTTGTTATATACGACATTTTCCATTTTGACGACTCTCGTCAACTGCATCGAATTCCTCCATGCGATTATATTCCACAACAGTCATAATTGAATCATCAATTCTATGTTCTGCAATGTAAACTTCGGATTGGTTTGAATGCTCTGTGTGAAAACTTAGGTTTGTAATCAGCAAGATTTGGACCGTATCCATTTGGATTTGGTTTAAAAGTAAACTTTTGAATAGTTGTGATTGATTCACCATGTTTATAAACTACATTTCGAAACTCTTTGATTTTGTGTTGTAAGTCTACAATTTCTTCAAGATAGTTATCTATTCGTCTCGTGGAATGCTGTTTGTACTCGAGAGGAAGTTTTGACAAGTTAACAACTCGGCATTGGTTTTGATTTTCCAAAGTAAGAGCGTTAATTTGTTGTTTATGTTCATGTTTCAGTTGTTCTATTAGAGACAACAAAGCATTCTTTGATGCGGCTAGATCACGTATATGGTTTAATGATTTTTCGTTTTGATAAGATTAGCAAAAGGCGACTTCAAAACCTTTTTCCCGTTTTTCTTGAGTTTTAAAAACTTCGATTTGTCGAAGTAAGCAATCGTTATCCTGGTAACAGTGCGTTTTTGCTTTTAGTTTTGAATTGACATCATGATAATGTTCCACTCGGGATTGTTGGTCTTTAACTAAGGTTCGGAGCTCAAATTCTGGATCAAACATAGAATCATTTTGTTCAACGTGAGTCTCAACATGGTCATTGTTTAGATCCTCAAGTATAACCACGGACTCAACTTGATCATCAATGGTAAACATAAGGTCATCTTGATCATCAAAGATAACTACGGGGTCTAGTTGATGATCATCAGAATGAGATGTAGAAGGCTCTTGTTGAACACTCTGATCTATGTCCGATGCAGATGTTGGTGGAGGTATCTGTTCATTAATGATAATTGTTTGTTCAGGTACCTGAGACAAGCCGTCAGTGTCATACACTAGGCCTGTGTCACTCATGTGTAGAGCTTGCATTTGTGCCATCAACATCACTGCTGCATTAGTCTGCAAGTCCTCCATATCATCATCAGAATCTGCATCTGCCATAAAGCTCTGTTCCTTGTTCGTAAGAGTTCCACTAGCTTCATCCTTAAGAGCCAAGAGCAAAGCCTCTTTGAAATAAGCACTGCCTCTTGTCCTCGGTTTAGGACATGCATTAGCCAGATGACCCTTCTAATTACAGTTATAGCATCAAAGACCATTAACCTCATTCTGAGCATTTACTGTTCAACCACTTGAGCCTTTCCTGTTCGGAGCACCCATGTGATTCCTTAATAGAATTTAACCCTTGACCTCCTCCCATCTGAAGACCATAACCACGGTTTTGAACTGCAACGCGTGCATTGTTCACAACAGCCTGATTCCTTGTATTACATGAAGAACGAATGCGATTTTTGGATTTGTTTGTATAACGGCCAAATGCTTTAGCAGTCATAACAAATCCTTGTTGCAATTCATCGAAGGCATTGGAGTCCTCAGCAGCTTCACTGTAAAGAGCTTGAGTAGTGTTTTTGTTTTATGGAACCAATTGATTTTGTTGAGGTTGTTTCTGTGACGGATCATAAGGTGTCACACCCCCAAATTACGTGTTTTGCAGCGGAATTGAATACCTTGGGGGAGGACTGTCATAGCATCAAAGTTACAGTTATATCGAACGACCTAAAGTGTCGTTTAGAAAATACATCGTTTAATTTATTAAAACAATCAGAGTTTACAAAGTAATGGTCTCAAATGAAAATCAACTTGTGCGGAAATAAGTTTGCTACAAGCCAAACGATGTTTTAAAGTTTATAAAACCCAAGTGAGACGCGTCGTCACCACGACTCTATGAGATGTCCATATGCATGCCATGAAGTGAATGCCTTAGATACCTGAGATAAAACATGCTAAAAAGTGTCAACACAAAGGTTGGTGAGTTCATAGAGTTTGGTTAACAAGTAAAGCTTTTAAAGAGCGCTAATGCAACAAAGGCAAAGTTTTTGGTTATATAGAATAGTTCGCAAAGCAAAGGCATCGTAAATCCACTCAGTTCCAAGTCCCGCCCATACAAAACTTGCAACCTGTGTGTTTACAACCCACTGCTAAAAAAAATAGTATGTCAATCATGTATGTATATATCATAGTAGTAAAAAGTATATGTGTCACCACAAGGGTCTTCCAACACTCGTGTTGGGATGTTTGTAAATTAATAGCCTTCCAACAACTTAATTTGGAGCCATTAATTCTTGCATGTTTGTAAATTAGTAGCCCTCCAACAACTTAATTTGGTGCCACTAATTCTAGTATGTTTGTAAATTAGTAGCCCTCCAACAACTTAATTTGGTGCCACTAATTCTAGTATGTTTGTAAATTAGTAGCCCTCCAACAACTTAATTTGGTGCCACTAATTCTAGTATGTTTGTAAATTAGTAGCCCTCCAACAACTTAATTTGGTGCTACTAATTCTAGTATGTTTTGCAAGTATGCATATGAAATCAAAATAACCAAATCAAGTATAAAACGCAATCAAGTCTAAAGTATAAGTAATGTTGTTTGGCAAAAGAGTTTAAATGTTTGATAAATAAGCACGTATCTCGCCCCCAAATAGTTTATAGGAATTTAAATGAGTAAAAGCGGGGTATGAACTCAAAGTAGTATGTCAAAGTTTAGAATATTTGTGAAAGTAAATGAAAATAGTTTGAGCATGTATATCCCCCAAAAGTAATTGAAAATGTATAAAAGTAGGGGTTATGAAACTCACAATAGTATGTAAAAGTTTAGAGTACTTGTAATAGTGAATAAAAATAGTTTGAGCATGTATATCCCCCAAAAGTTTGTATACAATTAATAGAAAGTGGGGCTATGAAAACTCACCTGGTGTGATTGATATGCTAACAAAATGAAATGCACGAAAGTGAGGCCCGAAACTATCCGCGACCTAAAATGAATGTTATGACTTGAGTTATGATATGTTGTCGTGAATGCATGATTTTGAAAACGTATCACCCAATATGCTACTTGAAAACTAGTTATATAAAAATATTGTTACTTGAATGTGTGACGGTTTCTTGTCAAAAATAATCACTTTTGAGTTAATGGTGAAAATGTAGTTAAAACTATGTAACGGTTTTAGTAATTGAAAAATCAGTTTACGTTAGACTTGAAGTAATATATACATAGGAAAACTAACTCGTTTTTAAGGTCCGTTTCCCCCGAAACGTCCGTTTAGGCCCTCAAAACCTTGATTAAAAATCCTGACAGCATACTAATGCTGTGAATAGTGTTTTCAGCACGTTTTCGACTCAAAGTTCGGTTAACCATAACTCACTCGTTTTAAGTCCGTTTTTCAAGTTCTTTATATCCACGCGAAGGTAATTAAGTGTACTAATATATTTTTAAACTTCGGAGACTTCACAGAAATTTTAAGGCCACTGTTTGGGTCAGTTAAAATTCGGACTGCATGTACAATTTTCCGGAAAATGGTAGTTTTAAATCGTAACTTGGAAACCACGTATATTTTTCGTTATAACTCCGTTTTAGTCCGTTCAAAAGGCCACGTTCATAACTAAAAATCTAGTTTCTAAAACTTTAATAAAACTTATAAAAATGACTAACTTTTCGGAAAAATTATAAATTTCGACAGCGCTTCCGCGCTTATTTTAAAATTACCATTTTACTACTTGTTTAACCACAACTTCACCACAAAAATCCCTTAATCTACTCATCACCAATCCTACTAGTAAAACAACTTCATTTGATCATACCCAAAATAAATATTCATTATGAGGCTAAAAATATACATACGAACTTAAATAAACATATATAAAATTTATGTAACCATTTCCTCCAAAAACCACAACTAGACTTTGATGATCCATTTTTCTTACACAATAATTTTATAAACTTTTAACTAGCACATGATTGTTATAAATATTTATATAGCACATATGGGTGATAATCTTGGATGATAATGAATAAAAATCACAACAATTCAAATATGACCATGAGGACTTCATAAAAATGTATGAAAAATATATATGAAAGGTAAAAGATGAAATTTCATGCTTACAAGAGTGTATGATAAAGATGGTGATGTTTGGATGTGATGAGAGCAAGATGAGCACCGAACCCGAATTAAACCCACAATCTACTAATCAAAACACACCGAACTTGGACACTACTTGGAAACTTGAATGTTTTTCTTCCTTGCCCTATGGCTGCCGAAATTTTGAGAGAGAAGGAAGAAGAAGTTTTTGCATTATTGAAATAATGAAGTGAAAAGTCTTGGAGTGTAAAGTTGTATATGTAAGAAAATCTTGAAATCTTTAGTGAATCTTGTATTTAATAATACATATATATATTTATTATTATTATTATTATGTAAATGTATAAGTGTAAGTTATGCAAAGTTACTTGAAAGTAAGTAGTAACTTGTTGTATTGTTAAGTAATATTAGTAAGTTGTATACACATTTGAATATATAAGGTAGCGTTAGATAAAATAAATTTCACGGGTCAAGATAAAATATATTTAAGTCATAAAAATTATAAAAATACATTTCTTGAAAGATTTGAGTGAATAAATATTTATCGGGTTGAATTTAAGAAAACCGTCGTAATTTATATAAACATAACAATTTATATACGAAATAAATTTAAAACACTGGGTAAACTAATAATAATATTTTTATAGACTTAATATGAGTATAAAAATATATTGTGATAAATTTTTGGAAGTATTGTATCAATTGTTCAAAATAATTTATTACGCGATAAGGTTTATTTAATATAAAATTTACGCGTTTAAGGTGAAATGAAAAATCATGAATAAATTGATATGAAATGATGAATATGGAGTTTGAGAAATGACCGGAAATTGAGAATTGTGACATTCTTCCCATGTCAGCGGAATCACGTCCTCGTGATTCGATTAATGATACTATGGCCCAAAACGCGACAAGGGTTTTAAAAGTTTATGCTCATGTATGATTTAAATGATTATGCCAATGCTCATGCATATGTCGTGACTATATCCCATTCTAAAGACATGCTCCCTTATGATTAGGCTCGATGAGGCAGGCTTTCCCATTCTCGAGCAAAATTTCCAAAAGACTTCTAGGTAACCGATTTTGCTTAATCCCACAACTCATCAAACAAGAACTGTCATACGATTAGGCTAAATCGGTTTAGGTAACAACTTGTTTCTAGCTCGATCTTTGCAACACATCAAACAAGAACTGTCACGCGGATCAAACTGGAAACAAGTGGTTTGAAGAAAATCTTATGAAAATTTGGCTCGATTACGAATTGCTTACTCATATGAGACTACTACTCCCTTCATTGCATGATTCTTCCTGAATTAGACATAGGTGATCAGGCTATGTATAATTTAGGAGTAACTATGCAATGCTTGGACTAATCGACTCATATGATGTTTGGTGTTGAGTCATAAGTTCACATGTATAAAGAATATACTTATAATGATATGATGAGATGCTATGATGATGTGGTTATAGTCTAGGGTCAATGATGCAACCTAGTTCTCTATAACCAACTCTCTGATACCAATCTGTCACACCCCCAAATTACGTGTTTTGGCAGTGAATTGAATACCTTGGGAGGACTGTCATAGCATCAAAGTTACAGTTATATCGAACGACCTAAAGTGTCGTTTAGAAAATACATCGTTTAATTTATTAAAACAATCAGAGTTTACAAAGTAATGGTCTCAAATGAAAATCAACTTGTGCGGAAATAAGTTTGCTACAAGCCAAACGATGTTTTAAAGTTTATAAAACCCAAGTGAGACGCGTCGTCACCACGACTCTATGAGATGTCCATATGCATGCCATGAAGTGAATGCCTTAGATACCTGAGATAAAACATGCTAAAAAGTGTCAACACAAAGGTTGGTGAGTTCATAGAGTTTGGTTAACAAGTAAAGCTTTTAAAGAGCGCTAATGCAACAAAGGCAAAGTTTTTGGTTATATAGAATAGTTCGCAAAGCAAAGGCATCGTAAATCCACTCAGTTCCAAGTCCCGCCCATACAAAACTTGCAACCTGTGTGTTTACAACCCACTGCTAAAAAAATAGTATGTCAATCATGTATGTATATATATCATAGTAGTAAAAGTATATGTGTCACCACAAGGGTCTTCCAACACTCGTGTTGGGATGTTTGTAAATTAATAGCCTTCCAACAACTTAATTTGGAGCCATTAATTCTTGCATGTTTGTAAATTAGTAGCCCTCCAACAACTTAATTTGGTGCCACTAATTCTAGTATGTTTGTAAATTAGTAGCCCTCCAACAACTTAATTTGGTGCCACTAATTCTAGTATGTTTGTAAATTAGTAGCCCTCCAACAACTTAATTTGGTGCCACTAATTCTAGTATGTTTGTAAATTAGTAGCCCTCCAACAACTTAATTTGGTGCCACTAATTCTAGTATGTTTTGCAAATATGCATATGAAATCAAATATAACCCAATCAAGTATAAAACGCAATCAAGTCTAAAGTATAAGTAATGTTGTTTGGCAAAAGAGTTTAAATGTTTGATAAATAAGCATGTATCTCGCCCCAAATAGTTTATAGGAATTTAAATGAGTAAAAGCGGGGTATGAACTCACAGTAGTATGTCAAAGTTTAGAATATTTGTGAAAGTAAATGAAAATAGTTTGAGCATGTATATCCCCCAAAAGTAATTGAAAATGTATAAAAGTAGGGGTTATGAAACTCACAATAGTATGTAAAAGTTTAGAGTACTTGTAATAGTGAATGAAAATAGTTTGAGCATGTATATCCCCCAAAAGTTTGTATACAATTAATAGAAAGTGGGGCTATGAAAACTCACCTGGTGTGATTGATATGCTAACAAAATGAAATGCACGAAAGTGAGGCCCGAAACTATCCGCGACCTAAAATGAATGTTATGACTTGAGTTATGATATGTTGTCGTGAATGCATGATTTTGAAAACGTATCACCCAATATGCTACTTGAAAACTAGTTATATAAAAATATTGTTACTTGAATGTGTGACGGTTTCTTGTCAAAAATAATCACTTTTGAGTTAATGGTGAAAATGTAGTTAAAACTATGTAACGGTTTTAGTAATTGAAAAATCAGTTTACGTTAGATTTGAAGTAATATATACATAGGAAAACTAACTCGTTTTTAAGGTCCGTTTCCCCCGAAACGTCCGTTTAGGCCCTCAAAACCTTGATTAAAAATCCTGACAGCATACTAATGCTGTGAATAGTGTTTTCAGCACGGTTTCGACTCAAAGTTCGGTTAACCATAACTCACTCGTTTTAAGTCCGTTTTTCAAGTTCTTTATATCCACGCGAAGGTAATTAAGTGTACTAATATATTTTTAAACTTCGGAGACTTCACAGAAATTTTAAGGCCACTGTTTGGGTCAGTTAAATTCGGACTGCATGTACAATTTTCCGGAAAATGGTAGTTTTTAAATCGTAACTTGAAAACCACGTATATTTTTTCGTTATAACTCCGTTTTAGTCCGTTCAAAAGGCCACGTTCATAACTAAAAATCTAGTTTCTAAAACTTTAATAAAACTTATAAAAATGACTAACTTTTCGGAAAAATTATAAATTTCGACAGCGCTTCCGCGCTTATTTTAAAATTACCATTTTTCTACTTGTTTAACCACAACTTCACCACAAAAATCCCTTAATCTACTCATCACCAATCCTACTAGTAAAACAACTTCATTTGATCATACCCAAAATAAATATTCATTATGAGGCTAAAAATATACATACGAACTTAAATAAACATATATAAAATTTATGTAACCATTTCCTCCAAAAACCACAACTAGACTTTGATGATCCATTTTTCTTACACAATAATTTTATAAACTTTTAACTAGCACATGATTGTTATAAATATTTATATAGCACATATGGGTGATAATCTTGGATGATAATGAATAAAAATCACAACAATTCAAATATGACCATGAGGACTTCATAAAATGTATGAAAAATATATATGAAAGGTAAAAGATGAAGTTTCATGCTTACAAGAGTGTATGATAAAGATGGTGATGTTTGGATGTGATGAGAGCAAGATGAGCATCGAACCCGAATTAAACCCACAATCTACTAATCAAAACACACCCGATAACTTGGACACTACTTGGAAACTTGAATGTTTTTCTTCCTTGCCCTATGGTTGCCGAAATTTTGAGAGAGAAGGAAGAAGAAGTTTTTGCATTATTGAAATAATGAAGTGAAAAGTCTTGGAGTGTAAAGTTGTATATGTAAGAAAATCTTGAAAAGTCTAGTGAATCTTGTAATTAATAATACATATATATATTTATTATTATTATTATTATGTAAATGTATAAGTGTAAGTTATGCAAAGTTACTTGAAAGTAAGTAGTAACTTGTTGTATTGTTAAGTAATATTAGTAAGTTGTATACACATTTGAATATTTAAGGTAGCGTTAGATAAAAATAAATTTTTCACGGGTCAAGATAAGATATATTTAAGTCATAAAAATTATAAAATTACATTTCTTGAAAGATTTGAGTGAATAAATATTTATCGGGTTGAATTAAGAAAAAACCGTCGTAATTTATATAAACATAACAATTTATATACGAAATAAATTTAAAACACTGGGTAAACTAATAATAATATTTTTATAGACTTAATATGAGTATAGAAATATATTGTGATAAATTTTTGGAAGTATTGTATCAATTGTTCAAAATAATTTATTACGCGATAAGGTTTATTTAATATAAAATTTACGCGTTTAAGGTGAAATGAAAAATCATGAATAAATTGATATGAAATGATGAATATGGAGTTTGAGAAATGACCGGAAATTGAGAATTGTGACATAAGGTGTGATAGTTGCAGTTGGTTGAGGAGCGGGTTGAGGAGCTTGTTGAGGAGGAAGATTTGTTTGAGCCCACAAAGCAAGTTATTGATTATTCGGAAGTGAAGGTGAAACAGTTTGGCCACATATAATCCTTTCCTTATCAACTTATTTTTGATGAGGCTTCAGATAATCGTACAACAATCCGTAGGTAGCATGATGCATATTCTTCGCTTGACGGAGAAAAATGACATACTTTTCCCATTCTGGACCAAGAATACTTAGGAATTTTGTGTTGACAGCAATTCGTGGCATGATGATATTGTGTTTGTCCAAATCATTAATGATGTCGGAAAAGCGATGATGATATGACTCTAATGTCTCTCCTGGTTCAATCATGAAGTGTTCATAAGCCAAGTAGATTTTGGATTCCATGTCTTCCTGATTGAGTGTTATGCCTTCCATAAGAAGATGAATATGTTCCCACATCGCTTTTGCAGTCTTTTGAGCATCAACACTTCGAAGGATTGGATTTGGTATTCCTAAAAGGATGTATTGCATTGCAAGTTCGTCGGCTTCAAAGTGTAGAAGTTGATCACCCGTGAGGTCTGCAACAGTAGCAATGTTGGTGACTGCATCTCTTGGTGGATCAGCATCTGGATCTGCGGGTGTGACAGTAGTAGGCATCTGAAATGGACCTTCCATAATGACCTTCTTTAAGAACTTTCCATGAGGCTTCTTTAGATCACAAAACCTAAAGAACCTAATCACCTATTGATCATAATTCTCTGGAGTGAGCATTGGAGGTCTATCAAGTGAGCCAGCTTCATGAATTGATTGTTGGCTACTTAAAGCTTCACACATCTTGCCAAACCATGCCGGTTCCTTCATAGTATTCCTTGATGGATGTTGATTGTAGAAGTTTGTGTAAGGTTGTACTTGAAGACTTGGTGGTGGTTGAACCATTAGAGGTTGTGGAGTTGCTGCAAGTTGTGGAGTATGTTGTTGATTAAATTGTTGTTCATAAATCTGTTGTTGATGATTAAATTGTTGATGTTGTGGACTTAGTTGTTGTTGTTGTTGTTGATTATAAGTGTAAGGAAAATAGCTAGAGTATGGTGGTTGTGACATGTTGAAAACTTGTGTTGTTAAATGGATCTTTGTATTCGAATGAACCTTTGTTGATGAAGTATTCGTAGGCGTAGAAATCACAATAAAGCCAAGTACCACTTATGCGTAAAAACACCAAAGTTACGCGTAACAATAAGAGTTATGCGTAGGATTAGCTTACGCGTAAGTAAGGAGAAAACACTAAAGTTATGCGTAAACAAGAAGTTAAGCGTAGAAACCTTAGGTGTAGGATTACCTTATGCGTAATACAAAGCTTAGGCGTAAGATGAATCTTATGCGTAAAAAGTCTACGCGTAAGCTTTAGCTTATGCTTAATTTTAGGGTTTTGCCCAAATGATCTTTTACACTATCACAGTGCAAAAGATATCCAAAGTCGACGTATTTTCAGGATTATCCAATCAAGAAAACACGGAGTAAACCACGAAGACTGAAGATCAAACCAAGAAGAAGTTACGCGTAAGTTTAGGGTTTTACTTACGTGTAGGATTTCGCCAAAAATGATTTCTTCCAACCGGTGTTTCCAAACTAGATTTTAATGATGAAATAGTTTCAATATCACCAAAATAACACAAAAGTGTGAAACTTGATGATCCAAAGCTTAGAAAACAGTTAAGCATATAATGAAACCCACGTATAAAACAAAGCTAGAAAACAATGAGCCACGCGTAAATTTTGAAACTTTTTGCCAAAAACAGTTATTTTAACACCTTAAAACGTTGAAAGTACAAGAATCTTGGATTAAAAAGTGTAAAAAATGTGTTTTTAAGCGAACCAAAGTATCAAGTGTTGTTACACGTAAGACCGAAACTCTCATAAACAACAAACACGATTCACCCAACTATTTGGCGAATGATACCACTATTAGGTTCCCATATATTCAACACAAGCATCAAGAGAAGAGATAGAGAAGAGATCGGTTGAACAATTACAAACACACACACGATATACTATGTGAAAGATTAGGCGTAGAGTGAGAGAGAATGAAATTGAACAACCAACCTTCAAGTGAAGGTTTACAAGAGTATTTATAGGAGGGAAGCTAGGGAAACACTCCTAGTTCCCATCCTTTTCCTTATTGGACTTGGGCCTAGGCTTATGGGCCTTCTAGATAAGCCTAAGGCTAATTACTAACATAAAGGCCATATTAAGCTAACTATTACATATGAATCACTAACACTTGAGTTAAGGTTTAGGAGTGATTCCAACAGAGCTTAAGTTTTGTGTTTAATCTGTGTTTACATAACAATACATCATATAATCCATCTTCTATGTATTACTAAGTAAATTCCGCGTGCTTAATAATATCATACAAAATATCATTGACACAAGGAGTGTGTCCAGATCCATCAAGTGGTATCAGAGCGAAGGTTCTGATATTTTGTTTTAGAAGATCCAAGGAATAAGCTTAACCTACTCACTCAATTCAATGGAGATGGAAAACAACCAATCAAACTCTTCTTCTACTCTAAGACTTCCTAAGCTCAAACTTAATGAGTTTGAGATGTGGAGGATACTAATTGAGCAATACTTCCTCATATAGGACTATTTTCTTTGGGAGATCATTCAAACTGGTGATTCTTTCAAATCTATGACTACTACTTCGAAAATTGGTGAAACAGATGTTGTGAAAGTCTATATGCTTGAATCAAATGCTGAAAAGGCACAAAGGAAGAATGATCTTAAGGCTAGAAGTTTGCTGTTGATGACTCTTCCTAGAGACCAGATCATTGCATTCAGCAAGTTCAAGACTGCTAAAGAACTGTTTGAAGAGATTTGCTCAGTGTTTGGTGGTAATGATGCTACAAAGAAGACACAAAAGACATTATTGAAGCAAAGTTATGAAAACTTCTCTGCTTCAAGCAATGACTCACTTGATAGCATCTTCACCAAACTTCAGAAGATTGTAACACAGCTGACTGTGTTTGGCATTGAGGTAGAAAAGGAAGACCTCAATTTGAAGTTTCTAAGAAGTTTGCCTTCAGAGTTTCAAACCAATGTTACTGTCTGGGAAAACAAATCAGACATAGAAACAATGAAGCTTAATGACCTTTACAACAACTTCAAACTAATTGAGCAAAGGTTGAAGAAGGCAGGGAAACTTGGTACAAGCTCTAGTAGCTTGGCATTGTTGTCAACCTCTGTTGACAGTGATGATTCTGAAGATGAAATTGATGATGACATTGCCACTGCAGGTGTTAAAGTTTCCACTGGTAATGTTAATGTTACCACTGTAGGTACAAAAAAGAAGGTTGCTAGTATTGAAGATCCTACCTTTTATGCTTTTATCTCCACACAAGTTAATGGCTCTGTCTTAACTCATGAAGACATAGAGCAAATTGATGAAGATGACTTGGAGGAGATGGATATAAAATGGCCGATAGCTCTTCTTAGCATGAGGGCTAAGAAATTTTATAAGAAGACTGGCAAGCCTATCCACATCAATGGTGATGATACTACAGGCTTTGATAAGAAGATAGTGGAGTGCTTTAACTGCCACAAGTTTGGACATTTTGCTAGAGAATGTAGAGGATCAAAGACCAAGGACAACAGGTCTACTTGGTACAAGCAAAAGAAGGGACCAACTGTGGAAGAACCAAAGGCAATGTTGGCTATTGATGGTGTGAGCTATGATTGGAGTTTCATGGCTGATGAACAAGAAGAAGAACATTCTGATGCTGCTCTTGTTTCTACTGAAGTTGCTCTCATGGCTTTTTCTGACTCTGAGGTACAAAATATTGAAAGTTGTTCTAAAACATGTAGGGCTGCTAGAGAAGTTGAAAGACTTAATGATTTATATTCTGGTGAAAGACAAGAGTTGTATACTGCTAATTATACTGTGTCTAATCATAGGAGATCCATGGCAGTTTTAGAAAAACAAATAGAGCACTTTCAAGATAATGAGTCAAAATATAGTGATGATATGATTCTTCTTAGAAGAGAATTAGATCATACAAAAGCTGTGAATGAAGCATACCAAATAGAGCTTGAAAAACTTCAAAAGAAAAATGAAAATGTCAATTTTACCTTAGACACATGTTATCATTAGTCTAAGTCAATTGATAAAATTTAAAATTCTCAAGTTTATAGTAAAGGTAAGTCTGGTATAGGTTATAATACAGTGCCTCTACCACTAAGAGGTGTTCCATCACCTCCAGGTATAGATTTAGCTCATACAGGTTTAGAAGATTTTAAGGAACTTGGAAGAGAATATGGTCCTTTAAAGGACACTAAGTTGAAAAGTGAGGAAGAAGTTAAGCTTGATAATGATGTTTTTGAAGAGTGTTAGTGACTCATCTGTTGTAGATGAGAGTGTTAAAAAGAATTTAGAGACTTCTATCTCAAAAGTTGTTAATACTGTTACAGAGGAACCTAGGAAACCAGTTAATAAAACTAGATCAACTGTAAAGTATGCTGAGATGTATAGGAACAAGCCTACAGCTCCTGGGGTAATTTGAGGAGTTGGAATCATGTTAAATCTCAACAACTAGGTAGTGATTTTGTGATGTACAATAAGGCATGCTATATCTGTGGTAGTTTTGATCATTTACATGCTTATTGTGATTATCATAATGGGAGAAGGGAAGTATATGGGAATAAAAGGGTGGAGTCTATCAAGTTTCAACATAATGTACACCCTAACACACATTGCAAAATGGTCCCAAGAGCAGTTCAACTTAGAAGTGGCCTCAAAACTTTTGCCACTGCTAAAACTGTTAATACTGCTCATCCTAAGTCACCTGTTAAAAGTGCAAACTCCAAAACAACTTTTGCAAAATCTGCACAAACAAGGAAAGGAACTTTTCAAGCTAAAAAGTTTAATTATAACCAACAGTGGGAGCCTAAAAAGAACCAGCAGTTACCACTGCTCATGCAAAAGTTACCACTGCAAGGGTTGTAAACAAGAAAAAGGGGGACATGGGCAATGCTGTGAAGGCCTCAGCACGTTGGGAATGGAAACCTAAAGGAAATTCCTCTACAACCAATCCCAATGGTGTATCAATGACCTTTGATAGATTTAACTATATTGATACACGAGGCAGATCCAAGTCAATCATGGCTTGGGTCTCCAAAAGATACTAACTCTTTGCTCTTATGTGCAGGAACATCTAAGGACAAAAAGATCAGATCAAGGATATACAGATAGTGGGTGTTCAAGGCACATGACTGGCAACAAGTCCTATCTTTTAGTTTTTGAGCATTATTATGGACAGTATGTTAGTTCTGATAATGAAGTTAGTGGAACAAAATGTGTGATGCAGGAACACTAAAGATAAAGGAAAACATGGATTATTATTATTATTACACAAAACTGCACTCTAAGTGCAGCAGTTACATCCATGAAGTACAGATTACTAGCATCACAACATAAACTGAAAAAAAACAACTACCAACAACCTACCCCAAACCAACCTTCCTAACCCATCTCCTTCCTACCCATCATCTATCATCTATGGCTTCTTGGGAAAGCCCCAGCTTGGCATCACCTTAGGAGCTCCTCGCATGTTAATCCACTCATACACTCTAGGACATGCTAACCCTCTTACCACTTCTCTGACTGGTGGTGAGGATGATGAAGGACCTGCTGATGGAGGTGCTGATAGCAATGGTAGTGTAGGTGATGGTTGGAGCTCTTCAGAAGGAGCTATTGCTGCAAGAGGGGGAACACTCAGAACTCTTCCAGAGGTCTCATCATCTGTATCCACATATGGTGATACATAGGAGCTGATCTCTGAGATAGCTTCCTTGTTTAATGCATCCTGAGGCTCTGGTTGTAGTGATGAAGGACCAGCAAGAAAAGGATTTGAAAGAACAATTGAATGTTTTCTCTTCCTGGATACAACCATCTCATACTCTTCTTTTTCAACTCTCCCAGGGTTCTTCAACACAAAGTCATCCCGTGAACTATCAGATGAACTACTAGAAGAAATATTGATTGGACTTGATTGACTCATGGTGTTGGTGGAAGAATGATCTTTGAGAGTGAAAGTTTTGGAGTATGTGATTTGAGTGGTTTGTGTTAAATGATTTGTTAAATAAGTTGGATTCAAGAAGTTAATGAGGGGAAGGTGTAAGTAGTTGAGAAGTAAATTGGAGTCCTGTGGCCTAGGAAAGTGTATCAGTGTTTATGAGTTGACTTTATTGAGTATAGCCACTGCTATGTTCATTCAAGTATATACACTAACCATTGCCAAAACTCAACAGTGATTCCAGCGTTTGATTTATGCTTGAGTGTTGCAGATTTGAAGGATTCTTTTGTTTACATTGAATGGTTACTCTTGGATGAATCGATGCTCGAGGTTGTTTAGATTCTATCTTGTTTTCCACTGATATTTACACAAAAATTATTTTACAGTGGGAACTATATTGCAACCAGTGGTAACATGCTTACAGTGGAAAAAGGAAAACAAAGGAACTTCATTAATATAACGTGATACAACCAAAGTTAAAGTACTACTTATCATCAAAACATAAAAGACTGCAACCTAGCACATCCTACATCTAACTTCAGCTACTCCATGGGCTTCTTGCCTTTACCCACATAATCATGCTTGTTTTTCTGTGCCCTCTTCCTTTTGTTCTCAAAGGTGGACTGCATTCTTGGACATGGAAGACCACGAATTTGTGGAGGAGGCTTTGGTAGTATTGCAAACTTAGTTGGAATGGCTATCTGGTTCATATTGGAGATAGTTGTTTCCAGTGCTATTGAAAGAAATTTTGGCAAATCTTTGGCCATGGAATAAGTTTCATCGTTCTCCTCATCATCAGATGAGCTGGATTAGAACTCAAGAGACTTTGCAGGCTTAGCTGCAGGCATACGCTTAGCAGTTTCTTTGGTATACCTTTTGGATGAAGAGCCAGCCCCTGGTGGAAAGTATCCACACCATCCTGATGCTTCAGAGGAGGACTCTGACTCGATTACATATTCTTCTTCTGAGTCTGAAGAGATGTTGATGATATTGGAGGGATTACTCTTGATTGTTTTAGGGTCCTTGGATGTTTGAATGTGATTTGATGAAGATTTCAACAAGCCAAGCCTCCTTATATAGACAAGGTCGGTTGAAAGGGTTATTTAATGAGAATATTTACTTTTTCCTATTTTGGTAGGTTAAGGAGTAAATATAGATATTATCAAGTTAACTTTGGAAGATATTTTACTTGGGTTGGTTAAAGATAACTGGTTAGTATCAAGTTGGTTATTTCTATGTCTTAAAAAAACATAACCAAGCTTTGATAGGAGTTGAATGAAAAAGGTGTATATCTGAGACACACAACAAATGGTTATTGATTCACCATGTCTTATACACATAAGAATCAACTAGTCCAGAGCAAACGGCTACTGGTAAAGACTTAACAAATCCGTTTATGGTTGATAGTTTACCAAAAACTATATGGTTATCAACTCACCATATTCTTTATGATTAAGAGTTGGATAGTCCATAGTAAATGGCTCATGGTAGAGACATATCAAATCCGTTGATAGCTGGTAGTTTGCTAAAAACTATGATAAGAGTAGTCTAGTTTTATATGATTTTATTTACCACTGCCCTTTGAATTTTTTTGTGAAAAATTACCACTGCTAGTTCACAGTAACCACTGACAGTGTTATTTTACCACTGTTGTTCTAGCCGTTACAACTGATTGTGTCAGTAACTTATTTTTACTAGCCGTTGAAAGTAACCACTGATTGCCATATATATAGGGTTAAAATTTTAAGAGAATTATCTTCTTTCCATATTTTAATACTTTCTTAAGATAATTTTACTTGCGCAATAATTCTAAACCCTAACCCTATTTATCTTTCTCTCTCAATTGGCTAGTTACTTTTTCATTCTTAATGACATAATATCGTTTTTTGTCAAAATTTTCTATGGCATCTTTGAAGTTTGCAGATGAGCACAACCTCGTGGCCTATCTACAAAAGTCTAATGAGAAGAGTGGCCCTGTTTATCATCAAATTGTGGACTTTCTACATACCACACATATAGTGTATGCTTTGCTTTTAAAACCCACAATTTATATCTCTCAAATCAAACAGTTTTGGACTTCTGCTCAGTCCATAACACTTGAGATTGGAGATACACATGAAATAGTGGATGCTCTATGAGCCACTGTGGATGGGGTAACTATTGATGTTACTGAGGCATCCTTGAGGAGAGTACTCCAATTGGGTGATCTTCATGGTCTCATCACATTACCTATGCCCGAAATTCATTATACTTTATCATCCATGGGGTATGATACCATTGACAAAAAGGCTACTTTCAAAAAGAGTGGTTTTTGTCCTCAATGGAGATTTTTGATTCATACTCTGTTGCATTGTCTCAGTCCAAAGAAAACATCTTATGAGCAATTTAGTTCAACCATGGCTTATCCTTTGGTTTGTTTAGTCACTGATAAGATTTTCAACTGGTCAAATTATATTTTTACAAGTATGAAAGGCAATGTACAGAGTAAAACAAAATTTTTAATGTATTCAAGGTTTGTGCAAGCAGTGCTTAATGCATTTCAACTGCAATCCCACACTAATGTTTATCAAATCAGTTGCCTAAAGCCTAAAGTTTTTCAAAATTTGAAGAAAGATGGCAATATGATTTTTACACCTCTCCTACCACAAATGCTTGCTAAAATTAAAACTGAACAAAACACACCCATAATTAATGTTCCAAACATTAATTATACTCCACCAGTTTCCAGAACCTATGAGAGAAGGTCTAAACAGTCCACTCCTCTCATGAAAACACAGCAAGTTTCTGAACCTTATGGTCTAGGAACAAGCAGTGGTGGTTCTAGACTTCAACCTAGTCCAACTAGGGAGGAATCTGAACCTTTGCCCCATGATTCACCTCTCCCAACAGGTAATACAGTTGGAAGTGATGAGGCAGTGGGAACCTATTCGAATTGATGGTTTTGTGTACCAAGTTAGCAAAGCAGGTTGAATCTCTACAGAAGTCTTTGGCACAAGTCAAGAAGCAGCATGCCAAAGATATTCAAAATTTAAAGACAGAGATTCAGACTTTAAAGGAAGAGATTAATGGGTTGAAAAAGCACAAAAAGACTGCAAAGTTGGTGATTTCATCTTCATCCTCACCTACTGATGGTGATTCCTCTGATCATGATTTGGGAAATTCTTCCAAACAGGGGAGGAAAACAGGTGCTGACACTGAGGGGAGGACAATTGATTTTGAAGATGAAGGAGATACAAGTAAAGGAGCAAAGGAAACTGAAACTCATGGAGATCAACTAGAAGATCAAGACATTTTCCAAACTGCAACTGATTTTACCGCTAATTTGATTTCCACTGTAGAGCCAACTTTTGCCACTGCAAGTGAAGAATTTGATAATTTGAAGAAAGACAAAGGTAAAGCAGTTATGGAAGATGTAGAGCAAACTAGAAGCAAAATTTCAAAGAAAAGATAAACTCAGATTGCTCTTGATAGAGATCTTGCAGAGAAGATAGCAGAAGAACAAGTTGCTGAGAAGAAAAGATTGATAGAAATGTAAGTTGCAAGCTCTTTGGAAGCTAAAAGATTGAATAGAATGGAAGATTTTGTTGATCCACTTTCCACTGTTCAACCTACAGTTCTTAGAGAGAAGACTCCATAGTTTAATTATGTTCCTACTGAAGATGATATTGAATTCTTGATTGCTAATAATCCAGAAATCAAGAAAAAGGCAATTGACCTAGTCGCTGATGCATCCTTAACTGAGGAACAAAGAACAGCTCAGTTGAAGGATTTCATTCAAATGAAGAACAATCAAGCACTTAAAGATGTGATCAATTCAGTCAAAAAGGGAAAGGGCCAGAAGAAACCAAGACAACCAACCAAGGCACAAATACTTGCATACATGAAGACTTATTGTTGTCATGTTGGTAATTAGAAGAAGCAACAATTTAGAGGAATGCCTGATGATCAAGTTGAAAGAGCTTATTACAGAGTTCTAAGACAAGATAAAGCTTTTACTCCAATGGGCTCTGAAGGAGAAGCAAAAAGGTTTCCTAGATTGAAGAGAAAGGCCAAAGTAAGTGATTCTCAAATTGTTAAGAAGACTAAGGTTGATGAAGATCAAGCAATGTCTATTGAGAAGGAAATTCCTACAGAGAAACTCACTGAAGATCAATTGACTGCAATGATTGTGATTAAAGAAAGAGATTTTTATCCAGAACCACTACAAGTTCGACATCCTATTATTGATTGGGAAGTTTTCACTGCTAGCAATTTTGCTCCATCATGGAAGATCACAAGGCTAGGTGGTGCAACTTCATCATTCATGACATTTGAAGATCTTATTAAAGCTTTTGACAGAGATGACCTTAATACACTATAGAGATTAGTTCAAGAAAGGTTTAATGCTCAAGATCTCAAAGATACAAAGGAGATGCAGTTATGGGTGAATCTTAGAAGGCTCTATGAACCAAATGTTGATGATGACTTCTGGAAAACCTTATTCACAAGTTTTGGTACTAAATGGTTTTACTATGATTCATGTGAAGTTCATCATGTCTCTACGACTAATGGAGAAGACTTTTTCATGCTTGCTGAGAAAGAATATCCACTTAGAGCTGGAGCTCTTACAGTGATGTTAAGCTTACCAATAAGAGTTAATGAAGACAATGAAAAGGTCAGAGCATTGTTACAAAGACTTCAAGATCAATGTTCAAGAGCCATACAGAAGTTAAGAAAGAAGTGAAGTGTTTGGTTGAATTCCCAAATCCTTGAAGATAATGCATATTGAAGAAACTTATTGATTTGCAGAGAAATCATAAGTTTAGGGGAGGATTGTTGGGAATAATCCGTTACCACGGATAGTATGTGGTTTACACTGCTTGGATTAACACTAGCAGTGGAAACGTATTCCCACTGCCAGTTCATTATTACCACTGCTATCAGTTTATGTTTAGATAAACGCGTTTAGATAAGTATAGAATAGATCTTGTGTATATTCTATTATGTTAGCTTTATACTTATCTTGTAAAGGACTCCTTGTTGTATAAAAGGAGATCCTAGGTCATTTTCTTAGGTACTTGTTAATTTACCTACGTATTACACACAAGAGCTTCAAGGTGTAACCCTAGTGATAAGTTAATATCACTCGTATTATTTATCAATAATATTGGAGCTTAAGTTTTGTGTTTAGTCTGTGTTTATATAATAATACGTCATATAATCCATCTTCTAAGTATTACTAAGTAATATGCGTGTGCTTAATATTATCATACAAAATATCATTGACACAAGGAGTTTGTCCAGATCCATCATTAACACTGCTAGCCTAAGTGATGCCACTGTTTATGCATTCCTAGCCAGTCAACCCAATGGATCTCTGGTTGTACATGATGATCTGGAGCAGATCAATGAGGATGACCTGGAAGAGATGGACATTAAGTGGCAGGTGGCACTCCTAAGTATGAGGGCAAATAAGTTCTTCCAAAAGACAGTGAAAAAGATCACCATCCACAACAATGAAATTGTTGGCTTGTCAAGTCCAAAGTCAAATGTTACAACTGCAGGATGATGGCACAGTTTTGTGGAGTTTTTTAGGAATCCGTGGATCGTTTAGAGTGCTATGGTTCAACAATAACATAGACAATATAATATGATACGCAGCGGAATAAAACAAACAACTATGTTATTGACACAAATTTTTTCATTAATAACACTCCAAGCCCCAATTCTTGTTGATCAATTCTAGTCGACTACATTTTGGAAGACATATCTAAAAACCTGTACCCTTGATCTCTTTATAAAGTAGAGATTAGGGTTTAAAAAAGACTACTAAGGACTAAACAATAAATTCTTCTTTTTCAAGCAAGTCCTTCCATCTTTTTGTAGGTTTCATTCTTGTCACTTTAAATCCTTTGTCTCATTATTCTATTTACTTTTTGTCATCAAATCAAGAATCCTAACAGTTTGCTAGGGAATGCAGGAGCCCAAGGACACAGGAAGGTAGGAACAGGAGCAGACAAGCTAATAGGGAAGATTCAGGTTCCAAGGCTATGGAAGCCATTTATGCGGTTGGGTATGACTAGAGCTACATGGCTGATGAAGCAGCATCTCCTCCCAACATGGCCCTAATAGTGTTTTTAGTCTCTGAGCTATACAATGATAAATCTTGTACTAAAAGTTGTATGAATAACTATGAATCTTTAAAAACTCAGTATGATAATTTAAGGATAGAATTAAATCAATCTGGGTAAAATTTGGCTAATTATAATAGCGGATTAGCCTCTAGAAAAAAATAGTTAGATTTCTAAAAAGAAAATGAGGAAGTTTTGAATGAACAGATAGTAGTACTTAAAAGAGACATGTTGTATAAAGATGCTGAAATATTTGTACTTAAAACTTATTTAAAGAAAATTCAATTAGAAAAGGATAACATTCAAGCTCGTGTAGACAGGTATGCATATTCAAAAGATTGTTCACATAAGATCATAGATGCTGGAATTCTTAGATAAGGAAAGGGTTTAGGATACAATAGTGTTGAACCACCAACCACTGGTCTATACAAACCTCCTACTTTGATTTGGCTAGCACATGTATAGAGGAATTCAAAGAACCTGAAATGCAGTATGGGCTTAAAAATGTTGAAATGACGAAACTAAGCCTGTTCCACATGTAGAGACTGTCCAACCTAAATTAAATGAAAAACCATTTCAGTCAGGTGTGCTAAGATGTATAGGTCTAGAGGTAGATCATCCACTCCGTGGGGAAAACCAAAGGAATTGGAATAGTCAAAAATCACAGCACCTAGAAAATGAGTTTGTAAGGTATAACAAATCATGCTTTGTATGTGGAAATTTATGCATCTGCAGGAACATTGTAAGTACCATAAGAGGGATATTATGGTACATGGGAACAATTTTTCTAGGGTGAATAAATTTAATGCTATATATTCACACTCAAGCCCTTTCTCTCCAAGAGCAGTTCTTTTGAAATTTGGCCTTAAAACTGTTAATACTACTAGGCCAGTTAATACTGCTTCCCCCGACCAACTATTTTTGGTGCTAAACCTAAGAAATTCTTTGCTAAACCAGCACCATTAACAGACCCAAGACCCATTAAAAGAAAAACAACATCAACCTTTCAAAACTGTAATCAATAGATTGAATTTTACAAAAAAAAATTTAGTACTGCTAGACCCAAAGTTAGTACTGGCAGGCCAAAACTTCATACACTTAGACAAAAAACAAATACTTTCAGGTCTAAGGGTAATGCTGGTTGAGGTAAAAAGGGGAATGTTGTTAAGACCTCATCAATTTCGGTTAGGAAGACCACCAAACCTGATAGTGCAACAATTAAACAGAAGAAAAATGACTATCTTGTTGCACGAGGCAGATCCAAGCCAGTGATGGCTTGGGTCCTCAAAGGAATCTAACTTCCTTTATTTTTTTGGTAGGGTAAGCCACCAGAAGATGATCAAGGTTAAGTAGACAGTAGTTGCTCCAGGCACATGACATGTAATATATCCTATCTATCAGATTTTGTTTCTCTTAATGGAAGATATGTTACCTTTGGGTGAGGAGCCATAGGAGGGAGAATATCTGGCAAAGGCACAATAAGAATAGGGTAACTTGACTTTGAGTTTGTTTATTTTTTAAAATAACTGCAGTTTAATCTCTTCAGTGTCTCTGAAATGTGTGACAAGAAGAACAAGGTTTTGTTTGCTGATACTGAGTGCTATGTTTTTTCTCTTGACTTTAAGATCCCTGATGAAAGTCAGGTTTTGCTTAGGGTCCCTAGGAAGAACAATGTATACATCATTGATATGCAAAACATTGTTCCCAAAGAAAATAACTTGCCTTGTGGCAAAAGCATTGAATGATGAGTCTATGCTTTGGCATAGAAGGCTAGGTCATGTGAATTTTAAAGTGATAAATAAATTGGTAAAGGAAAACCTTGTCAAAGGTTTACCTTCTAAACATTTTCTAAATGACCAAACCTGTGTTGCATGTTTCAAAGGGAAGCAGCAAAAGGCCTCTTGTAAGCCCAATATTTTAAACTCAAACACACAGCCATTAAACTTGCTTTCTATGTATCTGTTTGGCGCTACTTTCTGTTAGCAGATTAAATCATAAAAAGTATTATGTTGTAGTAACACATTGGTATTCTTCATGTTTTCTAAGGATGAGTCTTCTAACATCCTTAATACCTTTATAACTGAAATAGAATATCGATCTGATAAGAAAGTTAAAATTGTTAGATGTGATAATGGCACTGAGTTTAAGAACAAAGTAATGAATGATTTCTATCAAGCTAAGGGTATTAAAAGGGAATATAGTGTGGCTAGGACTCCTCAGCAGAATGGTGTAGCTGAAAGGAGAAATAGGACACTCACAGAGTCTGCTAGAACAATGTTAGCAGATTCAAAGTTACCTAACACTTTTTGAGCTGAAGCAGCAAATACTGCTTGCTACGTTCACAACAGGTTACTTGTGGTTAAGCCTCACTCTAGGACTCCATATGACTTGTTTCTAAGTAGGACCCCTGCCTTAGGTTTTTTAAGAACATTTGGATGTCATGTGACTATCTTTAATACCATTGATTATCTAGGAAAGTTTGATGGGAAATCTGAGGAGGGTTTTCTGGTTGGGTATTCTAAAAACAGTAAGGCCTTTAGGGTTTACAATCTTAGAATCAAAAAAGTAGAAGAGAACCTACACAGAGAGATTTTTTAAAAGAAACCTAGTGTAGAGGGGAATGGGCCTAAGTGGCTATTTGATATTGATATGCTAACAAGGTCAATAAACTATGTTCCAATTGTTGCAGGTTCTAATGATTTTGTAGGTACAAATGAAGGTCAAAATGCAGGTATCTCTGGTAAGGAGAAAGAATTAGAGGAAGACTGCATCATCATGCTACTTTGGAAGGATGATTCTCTTGTTATTGATGATCCTCAGCCCTCAAATACAGATGATCAGGAGGATATAGAAGTTGTGGACAAAGACAGTGCAGCTACTGATGCTGCTAAATCAATTGACAGTACTAATGAAGTTAGTACTGGTTGGCAAAATATTAGTACTGCTAGACCATTTGTTGATACTGCTGGCCCAAGTACTGTCCCACTAGTTAGTATTGGTGTTCCACCTTCTGTTGCAGACTTGTTTGGTGAAAGTGATGATGATAAGGTGGACCTCACCAACATAGCATCATCATATCCTGTTGATAACACTCCTCACACCAGAATAAAAAAAGATCATCCTTTGGACAACATTATTGGTGAAGTTCAACAAGGTTCTGACTAGTGAGACTGGATTAATCAGTGTTATCTATAAAGAAAGGTCTCATGGTGTGATAGCGTCGGTTCAGGGTCGAAAGGACTTCCTTTTCTATGAGAAAGTTTTTCAACCCTCTAGGCAGTGTACCTAATCGTTGTAGTGTACTATGGGGTAAGCCTAAGGGAATGATTTGTTATCTAGGGGAATAGAGATGCTAGCAAGAGATGTAAAGGTGAGGTCGAGGGAGATTCTTTTAAGTCTTTTTGGGTTTTTTGAAAGCAAGGTAAATATCTCGGTGTATAGGAGTGGGGGTGGTAGTTCAACCAATTTTAACTACTTTTTATAACTACTTATCTAATTACTAATTAACTATGGATAGATTATGCTTAATGTAGGTGTGCTTGTATGATGATTAAAGATGTGTTTACTTAGATGTTCTTACTCCTTAGTAATCTCTTATTGGTTGGTTGAATTGTCACATCCTCATCTTAATTGGTGCGTTGTATTCCGTTTGCACATAGGGGGTGCCTAATTCCCTAGTTCTATGAATTTTAACTCTCCTCTATACTATCCGAGATCGGCAAGTACAACAGTATCTCCCCCGAATACTCTACTATGCTTAAGCTACAACTCACATAATAAACATAATGGAATGGCCTAGGACATTCAAGCTCGAAACAATTAAAGAAGAAGCAAGTTTTCCTTACTCTAGCGTCTACCAATTAAGATAAGAGAAAACTTAACAATAATCAACAACTAGGTTTCGTAGATCTAAGCAAGCACAAGGATAATATAGCTACTCATGCTAAACAAGCAAGCATACATACATACAAGTGAACATGGGGTATAAATAATGATAATATGGATTAACAAACATATCTTATGATGTAAAATAGGGTATGGAACCCTAGAATATTGTCCAAGTCGGACTAAAACTGAATTACGATTTACTCTCCAAAGTTCTACCTCTTTTAAAATAGAAAAATCGAATTCTATATATATAGATTTACAAATACAACGGCGTCACCTTTTACTAGTGAAGCCGGTAGGTCGCCGTCATTAGGGTTTCGTTTGGGCCACGTCATCATTGGGACGGTGTCAGGTGGTAAGTGTGACGCCATCAGTCGTCTGAGATTGGTTCTAGGGCTTCTGGTGTAGAAAATGAGAGAGACGCCTTCCAGAGTTTAGGCGTGACGCCGCCAGGTTGTAGAACCAAAATTTGTTCTTAGCTGTCACTTGTATTCTGATCAAATTTCTTGATGAGGGATGGCGTCTCCCTTTGGTTGGGATGCCGTCAGGTGCACTGAATGGCCTTTAATCTTGACTTTGCCATTTTCTTCATGTTTTCGCTCCTTTTCGTCCAAATATGCTTCATTCCAGCATTTTTCTTCCAAAAGACCTAAAATATGAAAAGGAGCGATTTTAAGTAGTAACGGATATAAAATATGTCAATTTAGGGCTTAAATAACCCCCTAAAAACAAATGTTTTAAATACTTATCAAATATCCCTACACTTAGAATTTGCTTGTCCTCAAGCAAATGTGATTTTGGCCAATCAATTTATAAGTTAGGGGGCAGGAAGCATTAGTTTAAGATAGTCTACAATTAGTACGAGTTTCACAATATCCATAACAAGCACAAAAATTATGTACTAGCACCTCACAATTGATGTTTGGATTCTCTTATCTTTCGGGTTTATATGAAATATAATATGAATGGAAATGGAAGATAAACACTCATTACCTGGCATAGTACATAGATTACCATAAGCTTGAGAATAGATCAAACCTCCATCGCTTTGGCGTTAAAACCGAGGAATAACTATCTAAGAGGTCTTTACAAAGGGTTGTAACGTTAGGCTTAGGGTAGTGAAGTAAAGGATTTTGTTGGATAGGGGATATTTAGTGGTGGCAAGTCAAAAATCTTATGTTACAAGCATGTAAAGTGTGGCGATGCTAAGCCAAGACTTGACACACTAACATTAAAAAACTTGAAATAAAATACAAACATAAACTCAAAAACATAAACATAAAGTCAGATTTAGGATGGTAGCCCGTATGTTTTTTTTTTCATTTTTTTTTCAGTTGACTCTTTTTCTTTTCTTTTCTTTTTTTCATTTTTTTTACTCTACCATCCTCTACGATAACATCAACATAAATAGATTTATAGGAGCATCCCTACACTTGAGTTTTTATTTCACTAACACTAATTGACTCGATTTAAAAGATCCAAACACTTGGAGTATTTAATTACTTAAACAAAGGGAATTTGAGTTTATTGTTCTTTCCCGTTACTCCATTAAATATTACTTTGACCCATGAGTCCCAATCGTCCCAAAACTATATACAAAAGATATGACTCGACTTAGCAACCATGCAAGTAACTAGATAATTGAACAAAGGGATTAATAATGATGACAATAATGCACTAAAGATGATTGCATACAGGGTACGCTAAGGCGATTTGGGTGTAACATTTGGGTGTGGATTGTAATTAATGTTCTTCATTGATATTCCGAAAAACCGAAACGTCACGAGAACCGCAAAAATCATAGGCTTTAAGGGGTTAACTAGGGGTATCGTGTACTAAAGATGTGTACATCGCAAGGGTGTGGGGAAAATTACTCAACCGATGTGGAAGAAGTAATTAAGTTACAGGTTTCAAACAAGGGTTATCCTATGCCTCTTATCATTTAGTTAATCTTAACTACACGAATGTAGTCTCACTAACGATCTCGGAATGCTTCACAAAACAAGTTCTAGAATCTGTTATTCTACCGGTACACTCACTAAGCATTAAAGATGAATTTGAGTAGTATACGGTTTTTTGTGATAGTCATATAATTCTTATTCATAAGACGCTTTATTAAGACTAAAGTTAATTTGGTGCTAAAATTTCCCTAACAAATATTTCTCATAGTTTATTACACAAATTACCAAGGACAAGGAAAAATTAAGTGAGTGAATAGTTTCTAAGTTCTTGTTTTATTCTCCCTCCCTACACTTAATCTGAACATTGCCCCGAATGTTCCCCCAAAGTATCAAAGTTATGATAAAGGAAGGTGAGTTAAAAGATAAAGAAACTAGTACTCCCCTGATTAGCTCAGTTGGATATGTATGAAGTTGCGGTTAAATCCTCTTCCAAGAAGAATGAATAAGTAATAAGTGCTTCTTCCAATATGTGTTTCTTCTTCTTATTCAATATAACCTGCACACGTATAAGAAAAACAAAATGATACCTCGCGTAAAATCAGAGGTAAAACTATATATGACACACAACTAAACTAGAAAGCGAGTAAGATATAATGCTTGTGGAATGGATGTTTGCAGTTTTTCTTGAAAATTAAGAATTGGGAAACAAAACTGGCATTCTGTTTCCACATTGCCTGACATTGTCAGTTGTTAATCCTGACGCCGTTAGATTGTCCTAACAAAAAGTCGTCTGACGCATTTTTCTGGATAAATTCTAGAAAAAAAATTTCATTAAAACCTGGAAAATTTTCTACAAAACATCAATTATAACTCGATAAAAGCATTTGACTCTAACGAACACAAAAATATATACAATTTCAATTACTGTTAATCTCATATTCATGTTCTTAAAAAATGTATGTGATCTTCCCTACACATATCTTTTTGTAAAATATCTTTATATGCAATTAAGACGAGGTTAAAAACAAAATAAAGCATTTTCAAAAAGTTTAACATGAGAATAAACAACGATGAAAAAGATATATAAACACAGAAACACAATTGAAAAACGAAACAAGCAAACAATTAAGCATGTGTTGCCTCCCAAGAAGCACTTTTCTTTATTTATGAGTGTTGTAGCTAGACTCGAAGTCGTGCCCCTATGTGACTTCCTTACCGTCATCTTTTTCCTCATGACTAATTCTATTGGGGTTTTCCATAGCATAATTATGCCTTATTGTACATCTTTCAAAGAAATCATCTTGCCCCCATTTGGTTCTATATTTCGGCCCTAATTTCACATATCCTTTATAGAATCCAAATATCTTACTGATCACATAATCTACTCCTCTCCTTCTATCCTCCTCATTCCTATAGTAGACCGATAGCTTAAGTTCCTTTTAATTATTGGATAGTGATGAGAATTTCGCAATCTTAAATGACATTTGGCAGGCAATGTCATTGGTCTCGTCCTTGAATCTAACTATCTCTAATAATGGATCATAAGTCATCCCGGAGATATCTATGAATGGCTTTCCTAGAACTACATGGGATAAGCTAGGGTCTATAGCCGTGCTAATATCCTCCACAATCACGAAATCCGTTAGGTACGTGAAGCTTCCTACATAGACGGGCAATCCCTTAATTGTACCAAGGAAATTACATCTCACTCTAGGATCATCGGGGTCTTGCCTATTTGGGATAGGTTTTTTCATCACCCATTTATAGTACATGCTAGTCATGATGTTTATTGGGGACTTTCGATCGATGTATGCCTTTGCCACGAAAAGATGTCCTATGCAATATGGTGTGTTGAGGTTTCTAGGATTTCCAAAGGTGATGTGTGGGCATCTCATAGTATAAAAGGGACGAAGGTCGCGCACTAGGTTTGGGTGGTATGAAAGCTCCTCATCCGTAGGAAACTTGTTAAAATATTCATCACCTACTTCGCCTACTTCATTGGTTGTTTCATCCTTAGGAGTCTCACTAACCTCAAGCACCGTCTCATGGTTTGCTTCATCGTTATTCCTATTTGGTCTCACTAGGGTGATGGCATTGACGAAGTGAATATGCTTTGATGAATACGGGTCCCTAGTTTCATTGCCTAATTGCGAGTGAGCAAAGTACTTGCTCGGGTCCTTTATCTTTACAAGGTAAGTTTTTTCGGGAGGGTGAGTCAAGATGGCATTAACCTTTTTGGTTGTCGTCCTATCATGGTTGGTAATAGCTTTCAAGAGGTTATCTATCTTCCTATCCATCTCGACTTGTTGTTGGTTAAAGCGGTCCGAAATCTTGGCTATTTGGGCTTCTTAGGGTGTAGCGACGTTTTGCATTATCCTTTCCAAGTTGTGTTGACTAGGGGCATGAGGGCTTGAATTGTGTTGTTGGGGCCATGAGGAGTTGTTAGAGGTGAATTCTTTGGTTTGACTCCAATTATAGTTGGGTTTGCCCCTCCATGCATCTCGGGCTTCGTTGTAAATCCTAGGTCCGGGGGTTATGGGGAATCTTCCTCCTATTCCGTTGGTACGCGAGGATGCGTAATCTACGGAAGCTTATTTGGGGAGTCTCGTGCAATTACGAGTGTCATGGGGATGACTACATAACTCACACAAGGAAGAGACTTTGTTCACTTGGCGTGAAGGTTTAGGAGTTTCGTAGGAACTCATTAAGAATTTGACTTGATCCTCAAGTTCGAGCATCCTACGATTGAAAGTTGGTGAGTCAATGGAAGGCAATGATATTGCCTTTACGGTTTTAGGCAACTCACGAGGGTCATTCCAACATTCGTTGTAATAGAGGGGAAGTTCCTCTACTGTACCCCATGACTCTTCCACGATAAGTTTACTAAGCTTACCACCGGCCGCTTGGACAATGGTTTACCTAGAGTAGAGATTGACAAAATCGTAAAACATTTGGACTTAAAGCCAAAGATCAATGCCGCAATGAGGGACTTTATGGAGTAAGTATTTAATCGAGTCCACGCCTCGTAGATAGTTTCTCCTTGATGTTGGTGGAACATCAAGATGTCATTCCTTAGCTTAGTTGGTCTCCCCGGTGGGAAAAATTGGGCGAGAAAACGAGTGGTGAGATAATCCCAACTTGAGATAGATCCTGCGGGAAGTCGCTCAAGCCATTTACTAGCTTGGTCCCGTAGAGATAGGATTGAAGCCATTAGACTTTTCTTGGCTTATGCATCCTACAAAGGCTTCTCATTGTATCAAATGGATGTCAAGAGTGCATTTCTGTATGGGGCAATTCAAGATGAGGTATATTGTTAGCCTCGCTTTTTTATAAAGATAACGTCACTTACGTGAATTGGACTAGATGCGTAGTATACTTTGCCCATAGGGACTAGTATCGTTTAAGTGGCAAAGTTAAGGTTTGTTGACCCTATAAATACCCCTCATGACTCTCCATGAGGGGTGAGGTGAAGCATTAGGCTAAAGGTGTAGTGTGTGTTTTTATAATAAAAGTATTTGTTTTCTCCTCCCTCTCTCTAGTTTCTCTCTCTAAACAAGATGAATACTTTCATCTTCTTCCACCAACCTAGACCTCCAAACCACATAAATCTTATACTTTTTTTATCCTAACAAGTGGTATAGAGCCATGGTTACAATGTTTGTTAATTTGTGTGGTTGTTGAAGCTGTTTTCATAGCATTTTTTAGAGTCGGAATTTTTTTTTTCGTATATATTATTGTTAACAGTTTCAACAAAGTTTTGTGTATCCTTGTTTTGGTAAAAAAGAAAAAAAAATTGTCCTTTCATGTTTAAATCTGTCTTGTATCAATATGTCTTGGTCCAAACAGATATATTTTTTTTAGCCTTTTTGTCACCATATCCGTGAAAGTCGTGTGGTCAAACCAAAAGTTTTTCTTGGTCAAACGAGGCAACAAGGAATATTCATATGCAGTTTTTTTGGGTAAATATGAAGCTGGTCGGAGAATTTGGTCGGAATATCTCGCCAAAAAAAAAGTCAAAGTGTCAAAACCCTAGTTTTTTACGCATAAGGAGCATCTTCAGAGATATTACGCATAACTGTGATGTTATGCGTAGGAATTGTTACGCGTAAGGTTTTTTACGCATAAGCCTTGGCTTACGCCTACGAAATGGCCTACGCATATGTTTACGCGTATGTTTACGCATAAGCAAGTTGGGTTTACGCATAAGCCATAGAAGTTAAGCGTAAGATTTTTTACGCACAAGAACTGATAAGAAGAATAAGTTATGCGTAAACTAACAGACCTTGAACACAACGACTTGTACCAAATTACCAATATACACGACCTCAGTATTCAATCAACATCATCAGTCCATTAAAACTTAACTGAACCAAAACAAATCCTAATCCAACTCCTCAACTCTCAATCTCCAATGACTCAAAGATCAAAAAGAAAAATTCCAAAATGATCTCAGTTTAGTTTCATTTTTTTTGCAATCTTTTAAAGATTGTTTTAAGTGAAACAAACATCATCTCAGATCTATAAGTGTGAAGCCTTGCTTCTTTATTAATATCCGGAAATTGTATAAAAAGATTTTAAACAAGATTGTTTAAATCATTTTTATATTTTTGTTACTCAACACAAAAATGATTACAACAAATCGTATCACCCTACCTGAGACCATATTATGATCTTGAAGACTTCATCAGGCCCTCTCGATTCATATTTTGGTGGAACGAAATCTGTTTAAGTGAGGTTGTAATTGGGTTTTTGTTTGAGTATCTCTAATTGGATGATGGTTGACTTGGATTATGATATGAGTTTGATGATTGATTGTTGATAAATCTGTGTTGGGAGTACGGGTTTGTGAGAGAAAAAAACGTGCGGTAGGCGTATTTTTTTATCACAAGTGTTTTGAGGGTTAGGTCAAAAGTGGGATAAGTTGTTTATAACTGGGTATTTGTTCAATGGTTCCTACGTTGGGCACTTATACCAGGTTATTCAAAGAATGTGATTGGATAGGGCCATAAGCTAATTCAAGGTTGATGGGCTTTGTGCTCATATTAGATTTGGGCTGGTATTATGTTTGTGGACTGTTAGGAATTGGAAATTCCATGTTAAAGTATCGGTCACCCCAAATATTATCTAGCATAAGTTAGCTCGTAGACTTGTAGTTATTTACGTTATTTATTAGTTTATTAGTTAGTTAGTATCGTAGAATAGTTTAGCGTAACACCGTGGAGGAAGGACGGGTCTTTACCTACTTTATACCTGATCCACAGGCCGTCAGGAGGTCGTGTTGTCTTGTAACTATAGATACCCCTTCAATCCTTGGAAAGGGTGTGGCTTGGAATCTAACCTTTCTTTTTTATTGAACCAACTCTCTACCAAGAAGACCATATCTCTACTTTCTCTCTCTAAAATGTCTAACATGTATTTTCATCATCCAAGACCACCCGAATCATCATAACACAATAATATTACGATCCTACAAATGGTATCAAAGCCAGGTTGTTGTGTTTTGATGATTTATTATGGCTCGAATACTTGTTTTTAACTGATATTTGTACCAATTTTTTTGCCGGAAAAATATTTTTTCTACTTCTTTGTGATATCAGTTTTTAACTAGTTTTGTGTCTTTTGTCCAAACAGTGAAACGTCAACTTTGTGGTCATATGGTCACTTGTTTATCTCTTTGTGGTCATATGATCAGTTGTGTCAACTTTGACAAGTTTATTGGTATGCAATTTTTATGGTCAAAAGCAAATGTTTTTTTTGCATTTTCTGGGTTTTTTTATGAAGCTGATCGGAAAATTTAGTCGGAAAACTTGCCGGAAAAATTTTAATGGTAAAACTTTCTTGTTAGCGACTTGTGGTTTACTTTGGAAGCGAGTTGTGATTGTGGATGTAGCGACTTGTCTTTACAAGTCGTAGCTACTTGACACAATGTAGCGACTTGTTGACTCACGCAAAAATGTAGCGATTTGTCAAGAAAAAATAATAATAATAATATCAACTTGTGTTCATAAAGAAGTAGCGACTTGCTAAAGACCATAGCAACTTGTTTCAAGATATCATAGCGACTTGTGTTAAGAAGTAAGATATGAATGAGATGAAGAAAGAAATGACCACGACTTACTCGACCTTAATACCATAATCAGACTCTTGACCTCAGTTCTAAACTATCATTGGTCCAAGATAATTGAAAACAAGAACGAACCATTCTCTAACAGATCCGAAACAAAAATCATTCATCCTACACTTGTAACTCCAATCTCATATCAAACTCAACCTAGACTTGAATTAAATGATCTCAGAATTGATTCGTCTTTCAATCTTTTCAAGTTTTTTTTGACGAATCATCTCCATCATAGATCCATATGGAATAAAACATCCTCTTTGATATCCGAAAAGCCATAGAACGTGTTATAACAAATATGTTACACATGTCTCTTTAGTTCGTTCTTTGCACAAACACAAAAATAAATACATCAAAACATTCATTAACCTACCCGAGACCATATCCTAATGATCTTGAAGCCTTCATAATGACCTCCTGATTCGTCTTGATTCGAATTTGGGTGAACCAATATCGTTATAGGATAGGTAGTATTTAGGTTTGTATTTCGATTTTATGATTATGTAAGGAGATGAGATTGGATCTGAGATAAAATGATGTGTGATATTAGAAAGAAGGAGGCATATGTTTTAGGAGTATGTGAGATTAGGTTAGACAAATGACCTAATATTTAGGTGAACAAAGTTATATAACCGGTTTGATTTTTCTGTCGTTGGATCGGATAGTGTAACTGGACCGGATACTTGTCTGGAGTTGGATGTGGGCCTCAAACATTGGATCTGGGCTTGTGTGTAGAATCCAATTTGGGCAGATCATTAGAACTGAGGGTCTTGGCATATGCGGTTTATTCCAAATATAGATTGTAAAAGAAGTTGTTATCAAGTTTTGTGTTACAAAATTTTTTAGATACACCTTTTTAATATTGGAAAACCGAGTGGTATTATTGGTATGGTATATTTTCACGGAAGGATACATAATTCACGGCTTGAGCGAGAAAATTTGAAAAAATGACTATGGGGTATTTGTACGGTATTATTAATGCTAAAATGAAATGACGTTATCTCCATATGTGGTCATTACTATTAGCCTTTGAATCAATGGAGATTCATTTCAGCAATTCCCATGAGATATTCGACGCTACAAAATGTCAATGATAATTCACAGTCTAACCATCATGGAGGAGAAACGTGTACTTTGATGTTTTACGGTCAACCTTAGGGGAAAGCAGTGTATACTACTCGACTTAGTATGGTTTGTGAAGTTGTCTTCATATGGGTAAAGAATCATTGATGAACCGCTGCATGTTCCCCTAAAACGGATATTCACCGGAACCAAAGTTGTCATAACACATTCAAGCTGACATTGTTTACGGTTTTGTCTTGATTTTGTAAAATCCCGCGAAAGAAACTATTTCTCGGTTTAAATCATAGACTTATAAAATCCCGTGATAGTGGAAACATCCTGGTAATAGTAAAGTGCATTTCCGGATCTATCTTACGGTTTATTCTTGGTTTTGTAAAATCCCGCGAAAGAAACTATTTATCGGTTTAGACCATAGAATTGTAAAATCCCGTGATGATGGAACCATCCTGGAGAATGAAAAGTGTATTTCGAGGTCTTATCTGATGTTGGTGCTATAGTTTCTGTTTCGAAGAAGGGATAAAAGGGTGTATTTCATGGATGTGTGTTTGGATATTCGTCATGACAGTTTGGGTATTACATGGTTTTACGGGGTTATGTGCTTTTTACCAAGGTCGGGATGAAACCATTATCATAGTTCACTCAAAACATAAAAGGAGGCTAGAGTTGAGCTTTTAACCAGAAGATGTGACAACGGGGTTAATTCACTATTATTTATTTGAGGATGAAGTGAAATATCACGGGCGAGTGTACTTAGTATCTGAAGGTATCGGGGATGGTTGGATGAAGATTCTTCGAGATCCTTGTTCGAGCTTATTATCAAAAACGAAGACTTGGAAATCTAGTTATTGTTGGGTGACCTTTTCTTTTTCTTTTACCACTTGAGGGAATTGGGCTCTTATCACGTCAAAATAACTATCACTTTAAGGAGTTATGTTGTATTGCTCAGTGTCACATTCAATTGTGGATTTTTAAGAGGTGATGTACGTCTTATACTTGATGGTTGGTTGGATGAAGAGTATAGAGCACTTAGAGATTCAATGGAGGATGAATTCTCGGCACCGCTCTTTTTTACATATGTGCAAGTTTAAGTCACGAGTTCGGGTTAATTTACTTCAAGGTCAAATTCATCATATTGGGTTTTCTTCATCAACTGTCACGACAAAGAGCCTACTCAATGATAATGGGGGTTGATTTCATGTTTGCCAAGAGATTGAAAAGAGAGATGTGGAAAACTAGAAGGGGGGGGGGTGGTTGAATAGTTTTACCAATTTAAAACGTCATTTTAAATATTTAGATCGACTTATGTCAATCTATTTGGTTGTTTACGTTGGACGTTTTTAGATAGATATATAAATGTGTAATGAAAGATAAAGAGTAAGAAGCACATCACCACGACACAAGTTATTTATAGTGGTTCAGCTACAAGGACACCTTCCTTGCCCTACTCCACTCCTCGAGTCACCTACTCGAGAGTTCGTAAGCAGTACACCAATCTCCTTATGGCGGAGAAGCCTTCACAACGTCGCTTAACCTTTTTCCGGTACAAAGCTAAATACTGAGTTCTTTCACACCAAGGCGAACCACACCTAACACAACGTCTCCTACCCTTTATACGGTGCTAGGCTAACCACCGAGTTCTTTCACACCAAGGAGAACTAATCCTATCACAACGTCGCCTACCCTTTATTAGGTACTAGGCTAAGCACCTAGTTCCATTACTATGGAGGAACTACTACCCTTCACAACACAACACCTAATATCAAGGAGATCAACTCCTTGTTACACCATCATCAAGGATATCACCATCCTTGGAAATAAATAAATACTTATATGTATAATGATGCACCTAATCGATTATACGACCTAGGCCTTCTTCCCAAATGCGACTTGATTTGATTCTTCGGCATCTTTCACTAATGCCTTTTGACACAACGCTTGGCACCCTTCACTAATGCCTTCGTCTTGACACCTTTAGCATTCTTCACTTCATGCTTTGACACGGATGATGAGCACCTTTCACTAATGCTTTTATCTTGACACTTTCGGCATTCTTCACTAATGCCTTCAACCCAACATCTATGGAGAAAGGAAGAACTATCAACAAGAGAACCTTAGTTGTCTTGATGATGATGAAGCATGACAACTCATGGACTTGAGCTTGCACATCTTCAAGAAGTGGTGATCTTTCCTTTAAGAGGAACCTAGAAGATCACACAAAAGTAAAAGACAAACTACATAGATCACTTGGATCTGAGGTTAGAGGGTTAGAATACTTGGTGAAGTATGTGTGTAAAAACCTAAGTAGAAAGGAAGAAATTGCTCTCAATTTATAGAGAAAATTCTCTACTGTTCCCCGGATCCCACAGATCCCTTCCACTTGGGATCTGGCTAGCACAAAGCTAGGGATCCGTAGAACGCTCCTCTTTGCCCATGGGTGTTTTTGGTTATGGGTCATGGGTCATGGGTTATGGGTTGATCCATGGTTTTCTTTCTAGATACAATGAACTTGGTTAAGTGGTATATATAAAACCATGGGTTATGGGTCAATACCATTTGCTAGTTTTTACCCATTTAGTATATACTTGTTTTTACCCATTTAGTATATACTTGTTTTTACCCATTTTAGTATACTTAGTTTAAGCATATGCTAACCCAATATGTAAACACTAGTTGTTGTACATATGTATCTAAATCATAAAATCACTTATACTTGTTTTAGTGCTTTATGTGAAAATGTAAATGTGTTAGGAAACTATTAACTCAAACTATTTACGTATTCTATTTGTATCGTTAAAATGATTTTACGTTTGTTATCGACAAAACATTAGAAGATCGTAAAATATAAATAAATGTTTTTACGGCTTATTTGTATTAACAATCTCCCCCTTTTTGTTGATGACAAAAAATAAAATTATTTTTAGAAAAAAACTAGAATTCGTAAAAGTTTGAATTTGTAGTTTTTACTTTCTTCTCCCCTTTTTTGTCGAAAGAAAAAGTGTTAAAAGAAACTAACACAATTTTTATAAGAAAAGGTGTGTAAAAAAATGTAAAGAGAGCAAGTGACTGGAGTGGTACTCGTCTTAACTCCCCCTTGACGAGTCCATCCCTTTGAAAGGGCGTCAAGGACATGACATAAAATAAACTAAGTGTGTTTGCAAATGGTTCGTCTAAATGATGACAACGTGCTCCCCCTTGAAGATTGCAAATTTGCAATGGGGTGTCATGAAGTATAGTCCAAAATCAGATTAAGTTGCAAATGTTTTTGCAATTTCGTTTGACACAAAGCTCCCCCTAGCTTTATGGTGTCAAATTCTTCATGTGTTAGTTTGAAAATCTACAAAGTAAAGGTTAGAAAACAAGAGTATAATGCATAATTTCCTGCAAATAAAACTCAAGTTAGTAGAAATTAGTGTTTTTGTACCACGGATCCCACGGTTCCCTTCATGGAGGGATCCGTCTAGGTGTTTTGGAGGGATCCGGCTATCTGATGACAGTTTCTTCAGCAGTGAAGAAATATCAAGCAATGCTAATGAGGAAATGAGATATATGTACAATGTAACAAGCACAACTCACAAAATAATCATAGAATATAAGTATTCATTCAATAAAACAAGAGATGATCAACCAAATCTCTAAAACTAAGAGAATGAACTTAGCCATACAAATACTACTAATGCTACTTTCATTACTAGACTTAAAATGCGACAATGTGCTTGAGTCTAGGGATGAGTGGACTTGTTGAATTGATCCAACTTTGCAAGAAGATGATTAAACATGAAATGTATCTCATTTCATACTTCTTGAACAAGTCCTTGAGTTTTTAGACAATTTGGGCAATTATTGTCTTGGTTTGGACCCGGAGGGAAATGGATATTTTGAGGAGGCTCAATGTGTGTTTGCGGGTCTTCATTTGGAGAAGTAGGAAGAGGTTCTAAAAATGAGGGTGGTAATGGAAATTCTTCCATATGATCAAGGTTGTTCCTTGTCTCCCATGATGGGCTAGTTGGTGTTGTAGGTGGTTCCCGATTCGATGAAAAGGTTGGTGAATGGGAGGTTCTTGGTGGTGAATGGAACAATGAATAGATGTTTGGATGAGGAAGAGGCTCATTCAAGGAGTGTAGTCCATGCTCAATGAATGATGGTTTTGATGGCTTGCTAGAACTAGCCATGTTTGGTTTAGAACTAGATGATCCTTTTTCTAGTTGGAAAGGTTTGATGCTAATCCTTGCGGTCTTAGCTTTTGTTGGATGGATTTGATGAGGTGGGATTCTAGTGTCATTATCTCTAATGGGAGATGATTCGGTAGATGAAATTTCATGGATCATTTGACCCTTTCTTTTGGATGATCCTATGTTTGAAGAGTTGTTTGATAGGTCACAAGGTTTACAACACAAGCTTATAAGAAAGATAGAGAGGCGATTGAACAAGATTCCAAACACACACACACGATAATATGGAACGGTTAGGCGTAGAGGTGAGTGAAAGAGAATAACTTGAACAACCAACCTTCAAATGAAGGTTTACAAGGGGTATTTATAGGAGGGAAGCTAGGGCAACACTCCTAGTTCCCTTCCTTTCCTTATTGGGCTAGGCCTAGGCTTATGGGCCTTCTACATAAGCCTAAGGCTAATAACAAACATAAAGGCCATAATAAGCTAACTATTACAAATGAGTAACTAACACTTGAATAAGGTTTAGGAGTGATTCCAACAATCTCCCCCTCAAGTGTTATTACATATGAGTAACAAACACTCAAGTGTTGGTGATGAAAACGGTGAAGGCGTTGATGTAATAGTAGCTTTGACGTCTTCTGACATACTTCTTTCTTGTGAGAAGAATTGCCTTGATTTAAACAATCTCCCGGTGTAGAGATAGTTTATTTTGAACGGTTATGCTTTGACGTCATCATTAACTTTGTTCTTTGATCATTGTTCTTTGTGGTGAAAGTGATAGTATGTTTTTGTCTGCATCAAGTCGCCTCAGTGTCTGCCGCTGCTACAGTGTCTCCACGTCGTTCTTCAACATGCTCACACGCTCTTTTTGACGTTGGAATTCGATCTTGATGGAGTTCTTTAAGTCTTTAACTTTGTAGATTCTCTGTATTGACGAAGAATCATTCCGACTGTTGTGTTGCTTTAGGATAGAACTTCCATTAGTGATGATGTTGGCGTGAGTATGAGAAGAATCTGCACGATCATTCAGCTCCGGAGCTTCCATAAGAAGAAAACATTTAAACGGTTAGTAATAAGCGGATTCCGGCACTTACAAGTTTGAACTTCGAGAGTGTTTACAGCATAGTGTGAAAACACAACTCTAATTCTTACAAAGGCCGTTCCTGAATCGGAGTCCCACAAGTGAGATAACACGATGTACCGAAGTACACCTACGATTCAGATGAATCGCTGAGGTATACCGAAGCATCACCTCACGACTGTAGACCGTTTGAGACCACTAAGCGCAATCCACGTGGAGTTGCCGAAGTGACCTGCTGTCAGTGGTGTTTAATGTTGACCCGGCAGGAGTTTCCATTCACTCACGAGGATCACATATGTGAACCTCTCATAAATGTTCTCGACAGATTGCTAAGATCTGTGAAGGACTCGATATGAACCACTGATAACCTTATTATTGATCATCAAGTGATTAAATGTCAAGTGTACCTAAGAGATCTTTTGATGAATCTCGTGGCTCTAGACTCAATAGTGCGTTTTGGTTTTCCTGAGCGGAGACTAGGGAGAGGGTCTCCTTCTTCAATACCAGCAATCCCTAAGAGAAAGCCGATAGTTTACGTAGGGTTCCCAGTGAGAATGAAACAAGCTTCTTTTAAGAGAAACTTGAGTGGATAAGAAGGTTTAGTGCATGCGTCACTGGGTCCATGACGACTTTCAATCTTCAATACCGGCGTCACTAAGTGACAACCAGTAGCATATGAATTGAACCCGGTGTCTGCCCTAAGTTGAATAATCTGGAAGGCTATTTCTTTACACCCTTTTCTTTGCATTTCTTTTTAATTCTTCAACTCCTTCTTTCTCCAATTCTCATTTTCCCCTTTTTATAATCATACCTATGGACTTCTAAATACTAACAATTTGTGGTGTCCTTGGGTAGATCCCTCCGGCTCTGGCGGATCATAGGACGGTTATTCCTAACCTTAGTCACCTTATAACTCCATGACTAATTTATGTTGCCATAAAACCCTTGTTGTGAAAAATCTCTCAAAGTGTTTGTGAATGAAAAACATTTTAGTACCACTGTTGAGATAAGATTTTGCATAAATACTCCCCTCCACATGTGCTTAAGTGTTTTAACGGTTAAAATGCACAGTGAGGAAAGAGCGCGAACATTTTGAATTGATTCACTCAAGATAGACAATCCCCCGCGAGACATGGTTACGTGGCATAGTTAAAGAGTTGCATTGTCAGCTTTTAGGTGACAACTAGCTCTAATAACTACCTTGAAGGTGTAGACAATCCTCGAAAGGTCGTCAAACCCGTCAGAGTTCATGTTTATCAAGAGTTTCTCGAATGGTACATTCTACTCAGCCAAGTCCTTTGCGAGACACGTTTACATCACTAGCGAACTAGCTTGAAATTATTACCCGCCCAGGACAAGTCTTTTCGAGTTACTAACAGTTAAGCATCGTCAATTTGTTGGTTAAGTCTCAAGCACATGATTCATTTGCATTTTACACAACATATTTCTTATCACATATTTTCTCCCCCTAAAAATGGCATATTAAAGTGTTATTTTTGAAACGTTTGAGAATAAATATGACCATTTCGAGTGTTGCGGGAAGAATGACCACCGAGAACAATTTTGAACAAAGTTTTGATTCAAGTACTCCCCTCAACGAAAGTGATATAAACGGTTGAGGTTTTGAAAAATCATAAGGGAAAGTACTTGTTCTTTTGAGCAAAACCTTGAAAAGTGAAAGGTTTGATAGGTTTTACTCAAAGTAAGAAGCTTTCGCTCCTTTTATAAGGATTGTGGCACTGAGGCGTACCACTGGGTCCTTTATTTACAAGTACGGGTTGTACACTGTAATGTGTGCACAAGCCATTGACATAATTAATCAAACATCCAAAATGATATGAAGAAAACAATTCAAGGGGTACCAGGAAGTGCGGTGATGTTCCCGGAGTGTGCGAGGCGTTGAAATCGGTTATGTTTCTCCCGGGTCGACCACCCATATAACTCTCCAATCGTCAAGGCTGATCCCTTCAAACAACCGTTCATCAATCATTGTGATGATCCGCCTCACATCCCTCCTTTCACGAGAATTCCAGCTTAGGAGACCCAATTTTCGGCGTATATCCTTCAACCTGTATGCCAATCCATCCCTAACCAGCTTCAAAGTATGATCCCGAACTTGTGGAGTTCGCTACACGCCATTAAGCAGTTTCTTTGAAGTTCACTACGGTAAACAACGCCGAAAGGTTTTCTGATGAGTGTATATTGAGATAGCTGGTTGATATCAGGAAGATCAAGCTTAGGAGGAGTGAAGTTGACACGCGTCGATAAGATTCAACGGCCACCTGGAGATCTTCTACACGTTCCTTGATGACAATCCGCCTTATGAAGATGAGAAGTGACTTGATAAATTCACGTTGTACTGCACTTGAGAATTGTCTCATGCGACCCTGTACCTTGGCAAGGTACATGTCTTCGATGTCATTGAGAGACAAATTCTCAAAGTCAACCTCAGAGAAAGCATAGTCCCGTTCATCTTGTCGTTTGACTACGATCTTCTTTAGGAATGTGTAGTCCCACTTAGACGAAAGTTCAACGTGTATGATGGCAACGATATCTTTAGAACTATCCACAGCATGTTGAGACTTCGAACGGCGGCTTCTATAGTAGATTCGGCGTTCGGCCGGTGATGAATCCCATACAATGCATCTCGGTATGCCTCCACCGCGTGTTGGAGAACAAGTGATTGGCACGTTCCTCAATGGCTATGCAGTTTGAGTAGACAGCAGCTGGGAATGGAAGTGTCAACGACGTAGCATATTTTCTTGAATCATCGTCACCGTGTAAGAAAATCCGGTCTTTGTTGAAGAAGTATCCGAAAGGAATCCTTGGTTTAGTTGTTTGTCCAAGTGTTGGTAGAGGTTTGGTCCAATCGGTGTAGTATGGAGGGTTGTCCCTTTGTGTGAAGTCAATGTTTGCTTCCGGGTTGAGCCAATCCATGTTGTTAGACATAGCTCGAGCAATGTTTTCAAGGTGATATTCAACCTCGAGGGCACTTTCAGAGCTGTCTTTTAGAAGTTGAAATGCTTTATTTTTGATTCGCTTCATTTCGATTTCGTCATTTTCTTCACATGGAACTTTTCTTGCAGAATTTTTGCATGCTCCAATGTAGAACCGTCTACCAAATTCTGACCTTCTTCAAGGTAGGGAGTGTTGTTAACAAGATTAGCAAACCATTCAAATTCCTCTGTTTTATCGTCATCTAGCCATGATACGACGGCAGTTTGAGGCGTCTTCTTCTTCTTCTTTTTCGAAGGCCTAGATGATGATTACGGTTTGAACTTGTTTGGGAGAGGTGGGTTGTTGTAGGGGCTCAAGGACCTCTTCATCGTCACCACCCGTATACTCAAAGTGATCATCGGTTTTCTAAGTCGGGGTTGGTAACTCGGAATCGATCCGAGGTTTTTCAGTAGAAGAACAAGGAGGAGATTTTTGTTGACAGAGCCCGTTGTGGATGAGGTTGCATCAAAGAAGATTCATCGACCGCTTCGGCGTTTAGGTGCGAGTCTTTATCCTTATCCTTGTCTTCATCGTCTCTAGGACGTTTAGACTTTTCAGCTTCAAATCTACAAGCTTCTTGAAGTTGGTAGGCCAGCAATGCTTGAAACAACTTTCCTTCATGAAGTAAATGTCCCGATCGTGGACATTTGTGTAACAAGCTTGGCCACCAATTCATTAACCGAGAAAACTATTGGATCGGTTGGATTGATTGTGACGGTTAAAGGCGTTGATCGAATAGTTTGCTTGGCGATCTGCATAAGATTTGGATAAAGTTGTTTGGTGAACAACTCCATTGTGACTTTAGGAACGCATACTCGAAGGTACTTTTCGTGTAGCCTTCGATCATTTCGTTCAGTTCCTCTTGACGGTGATTTTTCATGAATTTCTGAACAAACTTCCTTTCTCCTTTTATCTTTTCATGCTCGTCATACATATCTTTGTATGTGATCGGAAAGAAATTTAGCTTTTGTTGAGCACGTTTTTTTTCGACTTGTTTGACGGCTTTGGTAATCCGTTCATGAGCTTGAGAAATCCAAGATTTAGATGGTTTCTTCACGGATTTGGATGATGATTTGGTTGACATCTTTGATGGTGGTGGTGAGGAGTGAGAAGACGAATCTGATGATGAGGAGATATGAGGAGACTCTGGATCCTTGAGGTTGAGGTTTCTTCCTTTGATCGCGCAGGACTATCTAGAAGAAACGTATCATAATAAACATCTTGATCTTTTCGGACTTCTCGTTTCGGTTCCTCGAACTCATATTCGATAGTATCCTCCACAAGCTTTTGTTGTTGCATAAGAGTGGTGGCACCAGCTCCCTTATCGGATTGATTAACCGCATCGAGATGGTTGAGTGGACAACACCACTTGATCCTTCGGGACCACCCATTTGGTCTTTAGCAAATTCTTCAGCTTTGTGAAGGTGTCTAACGATATTAAACTTATTCCTGTATGATATATCCAGTTGCTCTTCTTCTTGATCGAGCTTTCATCATAACGGTACAAGTACGTGAGTCTTTCCTTTTCCTTTGTCGCCAGTGGACTTGGAGGTTTAGGCTGCGAGGAGGTGTTACTTGATTCGAGTAGGTAATCTCTTCATCTTGTCGTACCTTGAGCTTTCGTCCACAAGCTTTCTTTGCGGTTCAAATGTGGGAATAGGTTCAGCTTCCTTTACAGGAACAATCCTTTTACGAGGAGGATTCCTTTTGGGAAGCTTCCTTTGACTCACAGTACTTGTTGCGCTTCTTGCACTTCCTCTTCTGGTTCTCCTTACAGGTGTTCCAGAAGATTTTTCGTCGAGATGACCAACTTTGCCTTGTCTAACTGCTCTCAGATACCTTTTGTATGCGTTTCGAGCTTTCGACATCTTGATTAGAAGGAAATCGGCAACACAGCACCTTGTTTCTTTGTAGGCGATTCCTTGATTCTCACCGATAGAATAGGTTCCGTCAACATATCATGATTATTCGGGGTCATTTAGCCTCTTGGGAATATCGGGATGAAGTCCAAGTGCTCTCTGGATCAACAATTTAGTATATCCGATGTAGGGAATCTTTGAGCCAAGTTTGTTGAGAAATGACATCATGTCATCCCAAATCAGAGCTTCGATAGCGATGTGTTTCATGTTGACCAATGCCCAAAATATTTGCAGTTCCATGAGCTTAGGATGCTCATGGCCACTGTCACGACCGTAAAAGCTTGACTTGGTGATGATCATGTAGAGAGTTCTCCATGGTTGAGGAATACTCTTAAGCTCTACGTGAGAATGCTTGGTGATTACTCCTGTAGCCTCGTCATAACCGATATTGATTAAGAATTGAAGAGTGAGCTCTTCAGGGTGTGGCATAAAAGTTTGGTTGGTTCGACTTCAGAATTAGGAGAACAACCCTTAAGTCTGCAGTGTAATGGTGACTTGTTTGTGATTGAGTCACCGTCACAGATCCTTTGACCCTTTCCATAGTGTTCCGAACTGTTGGATATAGATCTCAGGAACAGCGCAGAGTGAGTGAGCATATTCTGATACGGATGAGTCCTCAGAATATCAATAGCAATTAAACACGAAGATTCTGAGCAAGTGAGGGTGTCAAAGTCAACACGGAGATTATTCTTTCCTATCTTCATTGGATAGCCACGAGGATAGATATCAGCAATGGAGAGAACTTCGATGCATCCATATTCATTTGTTCACCATGTCTTGATTGAAATAACATTAGACAAAAGCACCAACATATCGAAGGACATAATGTTAGTCAACAGAAGGACTTATTGTCTAGTTGTTGAATGTACAGTATCAATGATTGTTACGAGTCCTAAGTCACTTGTATGTTCAATAGTTCAATGACGTCGTGAAATGTTTCGTGAGTTAGTTAACTTTAAGTTTTAAAGTTTATTTTACCACTTATTGTTCACAACATGTCAAACGATTTAAGTTTATTAGTGACATTATTGGATTCGTGATGATATGATTAGTTTATTTACAAGTTTGCACACGTAACAATTCATAACGAAGGTATAATCCAGGCTTATGCGTAGGATTGGTAAAGTTATGCGTAGACAGAAATGATATATGCGTAGGCGTAAACTTACGCGTAGGATCCTAACTTACGCGTAAGAAATATTACGTGTAAGAAAAATTGGACCTTATGCGTAGAGGTTACGCGTAGGCATATATTAACCTTACGCGTAAGGCTACTTGTAAGAGTTGACCTTATCGCGTAGAGGTCCTGTTACGCATATCCTTCACAGGATACGCGTAGTCCCATATGTAGAACCTTATTCGTAGAAGCTACGCATAAGACTAATCTTACGCATAACAAGCTACGCTTAAGGTGATCCTTATGCGTAGAGTTACAACAACCTTGATTCTGAATTTTAAGTGTAGCAAGCCTGAAACAAAGCATCATATCATCAATTTTGACACATAACATTCATTTTATGACCGATCAAAACACAATTGTTCATATAAACAATTAAGCGTAGAAAACCTTACGCGTAGTCTAAACCCTAAATCTACGCGTATGAAATCTAGCCATGGAAAATGCACAAAGCTTTTTCTGGTAGTTTAAGAGTGTTGAGGGAGTCTTTATACCAAGTTATAACACTTAACTCGTTGAGAATCAATAGTTACCAAATATTATGAACTTTAAACCCTAAATCCAAAATGTTTAACCAATTAGTGTTTCGGGTGGTTAATAACCATGGAAATCATTAATTCAACCACTTAAGACTATAACCCAACAATCTTTTATACCAAAACACTTCACATTTGGAAAAACCCAAATTGGCACATAAACCCTAATTTAAGTAAATCATTTAATTACGTGATCTGGGCGTTTTGATGATTAAAACTGTATCATTGATGTGTTAGAAACGTTTTGACACTATTCTTTTAATCGTAAACACCCAATCTTGATTATTTGATCATACACATATGCGTGACCACAAAACAAGATTATACAAAGTTTTAACCGTTGGATTTTTGAAAAATTCAAAACCATTGCTTAAAAGCATGTTGTAAACACGAAATCACTTACAAAATGATGATCAGAAACACGGATTACTTGAGTGAATTCTTATGCGTAGGATGGTTTTATGTTTTGAGTAATAAATGAGAAGTGAAAGTTAGGTAGGGGTGTTATTAAAAATAACTTTAAGGTTTTGGCAGTTTGGTCCCTCCACCTTTTCCTTTTTTCAAACAAAGCCTTTTAACTTCCATTTTGGTTACCAATCAAAGATTTTAAAAAAGAAACTTTGACGACACTCCCCCTTGACTTAAGAAATAATGAAAGGTTATAAATTTAGTCCGAGGAGTGTCATTGTACCAGAAAATTTACCACCAATGAAAAAAGAAACAACCGAGATATGATAACATGCAAGTACAAAGATGTTTTGAAACAGTTAAAGTTTTGATTTCTCCCCCTCAAGACTTGATCGAAAAAATCTTGAATTTTGAAAGATTATAGTGTTGACGGAAGAAACGTACTTGCAATGTTCAAAGAAAATAGATAGAAGAATATTTTTGTTGTTTTTATCAGGTTTTATATTTTTGTATTTTGTTTTTGAAAAATTATTTACAAAAGATATTTTGGTGTTTGGAAGGTTTTTAAGACTGTTTTAGGAGGTCACCCAATTCCTCTTGAGTCAAACACCTCATACCAATCCGGTGGACCAACTCATTAAACCTAGCGGGAGGCAAGGCTTTGGTGAGAAGATCTGCCAATTGTTATTCTGTACCCACAAAATATAATTCAACAGTACCATGTTCCACGTGATTCTTGATGAAATGATATCGAAGATCGATGTGCTTTGATTTCGAGTCTTTGAACGAGTTGCGCGAGATTGCAATGGCACTCGATTGTCGCATACATCGGGATTCGTCAAATACGTAACCATAGTCTTTGAGTTGTGTTCTCATCCGGATGACTTGAGCACAACATGCGGACATGGCTACATATTCACTTCGGTTGAGGACGCGATGTACAATCCTGCTTCTTCGATTGCCATGACACCAGTTTATCACCAAGAAATTGTAAAGCTCATGAAGTGCTTTTCCGTGAGTCTAAGCATCCTGCGTGGTCAGGTCCTGAAAAGGCGATTAGTTCAAAACCGAATCCCTTAGGATACCGGATCCCCAGTTAATGGTTCCCTTTATGTATCGGATGATTCTTTTAGCCTCACAGAGGTGGGTTTCAGTTGGTCGCGACTGATAACGGGAGCATAGATAAAGCGGCAAAGACAATATCAGTCTTCTTGTTAGATACATGAGAGACCCAATAATACTACGGTATTTTGTAGGGTCCACCAATTTCCCATGTAAATCAGCGTCTAGCTTCTTGGTATGAGCCATTGGTGTGGCATAGGTGTCACGGGTTTTCATTCCAAATTTGTTTAACAATTCAAGGGCATATTTGGACTGACTCAAGAAAATACCACGGGGTGATTGATGAACTTGCAGTCCTAGAAAGAACGTGAGTTCACCCATCATGGACATTTCAAAATTTTTCTTCATTAGTTTTGCAAAAGCGATTGAAAACTTTTTATGTGTAGACCCAAAAATGATGTCATCCACGTAAATTTGAACAATTAAGATATGTGCCCGTGATATTGTATAAAAAGAGTTGGGTCAACCGAACCTTTGGTGAAATTATTAGCAATGAGGAAGGATGATAGCTTATCGTACCATGCCCGAGGAGCTTGTTTGAGACCATACTGAGCTTTGTTCAGTTTGTAGACGTGATTCGGAAACTCAGGATCAACGAATCCATCCGGTTGGTGACATAAACCGTTTCTTTAAGTTGTCCATTGAGAAACGCAGTTTTGACATCCATCTGATAGACCGTCATATTCATATGAGCCGCTAACGCTAGAAATATCGAACGACCTCAAGACGAGCAACCGGAGCAAAAGATTCTTCAAAGTCAATACCCTCTTCCTGACGATAACCCTTAGCCACCAGACGTGACTTATTCGGATAACATGTCCTTAGCATCCAATTTGTTTTTCCAAATCCATTTTAGACCAATGATGTAGACTCCTGTTGGTCTTTCAACCAGTTCCCATACTTCAAGGCGTTTGAATTGGTTGAGTTCTTCTTGCATGGATTCAATCCAGTTGTCTTTTGTCATTGCGTCTTTGATGTTTTAGGTTCAGATTGGCAGACAGTGAGTGCATAAATGCAATGTTCACCGTCGTGTGAAGACGTTGTCTCGTAACGACTGGTTGATTCGGGTTGCCAATAATGTTTTCAGAGGATGGTCTTTAGTCCATCTATGTGTGGAGGGTTGATGTTGATATACATTGTGCGATTCGAGGATTCAAATGGTTTGTTGAAGATTCCGCGACATCCGTGCGCAGCGTCTCATTAGCAACGGGTTGAAGAACGCATTTGGATCAAAATCTGCAGGTGGGGTACTTCATTGAACATCATCGCGGTTTCATCATCATTGTTGGAAGCGGTTTGTTCAACTGTTATGGTGGAGTCAAGCGGTGTGTAGGTGCATCGCAGCGATAGTTGTTGTAGCAGGTGTATCGGTATAAGAGTATTATCGGGTTGAGCAATGCGGGCGGATACACCGAGCACGTTCATCAATATCGTCCTGAGCAGTGAGCAAATAACCTTTCCATTTGTTGACGAGTAAGTCGGGGCTTTGTTCACCGATGATGGGGTTTGAGGGAAGTTTAAGCGGTTGTGACCGGGTTCTAAGTTGTTATACTCGAAGCCATTTCGTAAGTTCATCGAAATGAGCATGAATCGTTTCCATCACCTGTTTTGTACGACGATTCCAAATTTGGAAACCTTTGGAATGATCCGATTATCCGATAAAGACTCCAATGTCGGCTTTGGCTTTGAGCTTTCCAAAGTCATCACGATCATTATTCGGATAGCAAAGAGATCCAAATACATGAAAGTGTTTTAGATTCGGTTTTCTGTTATGGACGAGCTCGAAAGGTGTTTTGTTGTGGCGTTTTGTAATCATTGAACGGTTTTAAGTATAGCATGCAGTGATACAACTTCGCCCATAAGTAATCTAGAAGTTTAGCATTGATTAACATTGTTCTTGCGGCTTCCACTAAGCGTTCGGTTTAGTCTTTCGACAACTCCGTTTTGTTCCGGTGTACGTGCAATAGATGTCTGATGTTGAATTCCCACTTTCTCATAGAATTCATGAAGAGTTTGATTAACAAATTCAGTACCTTTATCATTCGATTAGTCGAACGGTGTTTTGTAGCTGAACTTGTATTTTCGTGAGAAAGGTGATGATCATTTGTGGAGCTTGATCTTTGCTTTGAAGAAAGTAGACCCAAGTCCAGCGTGAATAGTCATCAACAATTACTAAGATGTAGTGTTTTCCATTGATCGTTTGCACGTGCATCGGGCCACACAAATCCATGTGAAGAAGATGAAGCACATGCTGAGAGTTGTGTTCCACCTTTGAAGGAAAATGAGCACGAGTGCTTTTGCCTTGTTCACAAGCTGAGCAAAGATGATCTTTAGAATACCGAAACCGTGGAAGTCCTTCAACTAGTTTGTGTCGAGCAAGGTTAGTGATGGTTTGAAAGTTTAGATGTGAGAGACGACGGTGCCATAGCCAGATTTTGTTGATGTTGCCTTTGAAAGTAAACATATGGGAGATGAAGCAACCATGTCTTTCATAGAGATAGTGTAGAGACTAGAATTACGCGATCCGGACATAAGGTCATTTCCTTGTAGATCACGAATGAAACAAGTTTTCTCCGGAAAGCAACCTCCAAATCTCCATCACAAAACTGACCCTACTGAAAACAGATTATGACCGAGGCCTTCCACATAGTAAACCCCGCTAATTTCGATGTTCCCATTGACATAGTCTCCGTAGCCCATGATAGCTGCGAAGTATTCATTCCCGAACCTGGCGAGTGCCAATGAACTTTGCAATAAAGTTTGATAACAGTTTAAGATTGCCTGTCATGTGTCGGGAACATCCGCTATCATTAATCCAGAGAATGATCCAGTATCACTGCATTACACAGGCGACGAATAAGATGGAATAGAAGTAGATTTGGAACCCGAAATGTTAGAGGGTTCCGTAGCAATTATAGTAGATATACACACATCAATAGCTTTAGGTATCCACTTAAATCCTAGTGTGTTATATATCCATTTCCGCCATCTATAACTACTCTTTGCTTTAGTCTTAGTGAATGCACTAGGTGGTACTACATTCTTAGGAGGTGAAAATGGAGCTACAGGGACAGCAATGCGTTTCTTAGAATCTAAAGATGGCGGTCTACCAAGCACAGACTTAGAAAGATTAGTGGGCCTAGAGGTATTCCGGTTCTTAGGATTCCTTAAACGAGAGATGATAGCTTTAGCAACACATTTATCATGACAATCAGAATTCATACTTTTACGACAAAAAACACAAGGTGCATCGGTGAATATCAAAAGTACTTAACGGTTTAGCATTCGTTACATCACTATTTCTATTACATTTGCGACGCCTTAATATCTATAGTGGAGGCAACGTGAGTCCTATTCATAGTCCTAGGGTGTTCTTCTACTTTAGCATTCTTGATTGATCTTTTCTTAGGTCGCAACTTCCTATTCATCGATTGAGTGCTCCTAGCCGTGAAGTGCGGGCCTTTGGAAAAGGCTCAACTATTCCTGTTTCAATAGAAGGAAGCACGTTAGCTACTTGTGATTTGGGAGTAGAAATTCTAGGTTCATGAGTACTAAGTGTTATTGGGGCTAATCTCTTAATGATGGTTGGCGGAAGTTGTTCATACTTTCCTAACATTTCTCTTAACTTGATGATAGTGTGAATCAGAGCTTGATTTTCAGACCAGAACATTTCCAAAATGCATAACTTCTTTAGTGTGTGCAAGATAATGATCAAGTTCATTTGATGCTTCATCACGAGTCTTTTTGAGTAAATCAAATATGACACCATATTCCTTTTTGACTTTTAAAAGTTCTTGTTCATATTTTGAGATTTGACACTTAAAAGACACGTTTTGATCATCCAGTTGCTCAAATTTAGAAGATTTTGTACGCAACTGGGCGATTTTATGTTGAAAAGCAATTTGTTGATCGTGAATATCTTTTTGACACCAATTAAGACGACGAATTGCATTTGAAAGTTCGTTTGACAATCGTTTGTTTTCAACTTTTAAGTACTCGATCTGAAGCACATTATCAGTGTTCTCAACATGTATCACAGATTCAACAGTATCAGCAGAGTTATGATCAAATGCATATGACAAAGAATTCTTTAGCACAACATTATGGACATCGGCACAGATGACATCTTCCAAGAGTCGATCAACATCTTTTCTCAACAGTTTCTTTTTACGTTTAGTATTAGAAATAGATGTTTCTGTTTTCTCCAAAACAACCTTCATCACTCCAAGTTCCTTATGAAAATCCTTTTCCCAGGCTAATGCACAATTTTTCAAATTTTTAACATTAGGTAAAAGATTTTTCTGAAAAATGTCTCTTTGTTCTCGCCCTAGAGGCGATTGAAAATGATCAATTTTGATTTCGAAGCGATATTCTATCTCATGTTGTAAAATTTTGAGGTCGCCATGAAGATGTCAAAATATCTAAGAATTTTTCGATTTTCAGGTTTTGAATTTACTTCCATCGATGGAAGGTAAAGGACCATAAATTTGTGCATAATCCGGTTGGGGATTAACATTAGAAGACTCAGGTGTTTTAATGATAACCCTTGGTGTGTTAGAAGAATCCGTTGGTGTGACGAAAGTGACCGCTTTAGAATAGTTAAAAGGTTTGTTGTAAACAACTTTTTCTAATTTGGATCGACTCTCGTCTTCTACATCTAATTCCTCTTGACGATGATATTCAACAACATTCATGACAGAATTATCAACTTTATATGCCTTTGGAAACTTCGAGGATTTGGTTTGAATGCTTTTATTGAAAGCTTAGGTTTGTAATCAGCAAGATTCGGTCCATATCCATTTGGATTGGGTTTTAAAGTAAACTTTTCAATGGCTGTGACCGACTCGCCATGTTTGTAAACAACAATTTTAAACTCTTTAAGTTTGTTTTGCAAGCCGATGATTTCTTCAAGATGATCATCTATTCGTTTCGTTGAAGGCTTTTTGTATGCAGAGAACTGTTTTTGACAAGTTAACAACTCAGCCTTAGCTTTTTGATTTTCCAAGGTGAGAGCGTTGATGAGTGCTTATTCACTCATTCTTTTTACCCACCTAAGACCACAAAAATGACAAAAAACACCCAAATATGATCAAAATATGTTAAAAATATCCTCGGAGTGTGTTTTGTGTCTTGCAGGTACAAAAGGATCGAAAACATAGCGAAAACAGGCAAAATCAAGCTGAAATTAGAAATAGTGCTTTGCGGACAGAGCCGGGAGTGGGATTTCTATATTTTCAAAGCTCGAGACATGTTTTTGGACTGAGCAGGGGGAAACAAACCCAAAATCTAACCCGAAACCAAAATTCCCATTTTATCCGTCCCCGAACCCAAATTGCCATTTTACCCTCAAAAACGTTTTTCACTAAAAACAATTATTTTTAACCATTTTTTTATTTTACAACAATTATTTTTTAGTAAAACCAATTTTTATTAAATACTTTTCTCTCTCTCTAAAAAAAAAAAAAAAAAAACACACATTTTATTAAAAACTTTTACAAAACAAAACAAAAGCCAATAAACCTCACTTTTACCCCGTCACCCTTTTATCCAATCCCTGATAACACACCCAAACCTAGAAACCCACCTTGGCGCCAAATCCATTTCACTCCTTCAATCCCTTTCAATCCTAGAAACCCAGGTAGACTCACATGTTTCCCCCATCCTCACATGTTGCCATTGCCACCTTGGCAATCCTAGGGCATAGAGCATCTCACAAACGGCTCATATTGATGATAAAAGGGTACCTAACAATTGAAGGGTGGGGATTGATTCAAGGAAGCACAAGATACTTTTGGTTTGTTTACACTCACAGAAAAAGCACAAAAGCAGAAGAGAGAAGAATTGAAGACATTTTTTACTTTCCTGTATAAATAGGCTTTTTAGGATTAGTGTACAATTTGTCTAGAATCTCATGTTCTAGTCCAGCTTTTAATTTTAGGCCATTTACATTTCATGTAACTTTAAATTTCCAATGCAATTCATGTTTTTTTTAATTCCAGTTTACTTAAAGATTTCTGCAGTTAACTTTTCTTTCATTGGTTTTTAATTTGTCTAGTGTATCCTTGATTGGTACTGAGGTATTTTGAAGATTTTGTTAAAGGCATACTCAAGTTTTCAAAGTTTTAGAACCTTACAGCTTCAAAAAAATCCAAGTTTTGCCCCAATAGAGGGTGTTTGGAACAGCTTTGTTCTGGGTCAAATATCAAGTTTTTGACCCATTTTTAAAGTTGAAAAGATTTTATGCAAGTTTTAATCAAGTGTTTTGAAGTTGTTGTTAGTTTTCATCAGGGAAAAGTCAGTTTGGGTCGTTTTCTTTATTGTCTATTTTGCTATATTAGCAGGCCTCAACAAAGAGCAAGCCCACTTCAGCAGCCCATATTTAGCTTGTAAAAGCTCCTTGTAAGCTGGGTAAAGGGGGCAAAAGTGAGTTAGGTGGGTGGGTTTCATCCTCCCAAAAGCTTAGGGGCTTATGCACTCTCTAGCTTAATCAAAATACGCAACAAAGGTGCCTCTTTGGGCTGTTTTGGACTGCATCAGCAGGTCAGGTCACGGCAGCACACTTAACTTTTTTTTTTGTTTGTTTAACAGCTTATTTATTCTTTGAATTTGCTTATTTTATGTTTCCTTTAGTTCTTTTAGATAAGTTAGATTAGCACTGTTCACATGTTAGCTTATTAGAAGCTTTTTGGTAGTTTAAATAATCCCTTAGTAGCTTTTTTTAGTCACAGCAGTCCCATAGGTGCCCCTTTTAGCCTGCTTTTAGGACGGCGCAGTAGCAGTAGGTGTCATCTTAGAAGCTTATCATCTTTTGGTGCAGCTTATTAGGAATTCCTTAGTGTTTCTAGGAATATTAGATTAGTTCTCAACCTCTTAGTAGCTTGTTGTAGTTTTAATATGTTCCCTTGAAGCTTGTTTCATATATTTTTTTAATCTTCTGTTGGAAACAAGCTTCTCACAGCTTAATTTTCAAGTCTTGAAAAGTTTAGTTTTTGTAAAAAGTTTTATTTTTAAGTATTTTTCAAGTTGCAAAAAAAAAAAAAAAAAAAAAAAAGAAAAAACCAAAAGGTGTATAGCTTGTTGCCAAATGTATTTTCCCCCTTTCTTGTTGTTTGCCTTTTGTGTTTCTAACTTACTTTAGCTTACTAGATGCATGATTAACTTATTTCACCTTTTACACTTGCTGCTCCTAAGCTTTTTGTGATTTAAAGTCGTCAATTTGGGTGTTTGTTAGTTCTTTGATCACTGTTGGGCTATAGCTGTGAAAACAGTTTACTTTAAGCTTTTTACAAAGTTGGTTTTTGTAGAAAAAATCTTCCTTCAAACCTTAGTTAAAAAAAAAAAAAAAAAAGGCCAAAAAGGTGCAGGGGTGCGATTCGAACCCAGGACCTCCTGTGCACGAGCACAACAACACACACCTAAGTACCAACTGCCCTTGGGTCTTTCTCATGTTTTACTTTACAAAATTTATTATTTGAATAACCTTTTAGTCCTTTAGCTTATTTACTAGTTTAGCTTTTTAACTCTTGAATTCCAAAAGCGTGTAGAGTTTTTTATTTTACTTCAATCCAGCTTCATTAAAAGTAATTTTTGTAGTTTTTTATATTTTTCTAGAAATGTTTAGTATTTTTAATTATTTAACTAGTTTAAATTAGTTTTTAATTCGTAGTAATTATTTCAAAAGTCAAAAAAATACCCGACTTTTTCCTAAAATTATTTTTGGTCATTTAGAATGAAGGAAAATTAATTTTGCACCCTAGGATGTAATTTAGCTTTGTTTTATTGTTCCTTAGGCTTAGTAATAGTTTATTTAGTGTGTAAATTAGTTTACTTGCTTTAGTTTTATTTCTGTTCTTTAATTTGTAGATTAGCGTAATCACAAATCCAAATTGTTAAACCAATTTAAGTCCTTATCTCGAAACTCAACGACACCGTCAATTTCACACCTCGTTGGGACACGACCCGGGGAAATCACTTTCCCGGTATCACTTTTATCACATTCGTGAGATTTGACACGTTAACCCTTTTCCTAAAAGGTTAATTTATCGAGTCTTACGGTTATTTTGATATACGTTGATATTTGTGTTTGTTTTTCACACACTCATTCCACAACGAATCAAATTTTGGCGCCGCTGCCGGGGAGGTGTGTTGCGACAATATCGTGATTTTTGCGATTAGTGACTTGAAGAACCTTCCTCGTGAAGTTACCGTTTTTGAAAAAACCAAAAATATTCTTCTCATTCCTCTTATTCGTTGATTCTATTTCTCTTAACCTCTTTTGCCGTTTAATTCTATCCTTCGCATCCTCTCGACCATTTGATTCTATCTCTTCAACCCTCTACATGTTTAATTCTCATGGCGACGATCGATTATCGTCGTTGTTTTCATTGCAAAGGCCGTATGGAAGAGGATCAGCTTTATTGTCAGAATCACGATTGTTTATGTAAGCGGTGTGGAAGGGCTGGTGCAAGCAAATATTGCTATTGGTGCGAATTATCCGATAAAAACTCTCGCGATGATTCTCCAAGTTTTTCTGACCACCCGCCACAACCCGAGATTTGTTCTATTGTTTCTGAGCCTAAACCGTCTAGATGTGATCCAAATCTTTCGCGATTTACGGTTAAGGTTAAGAGAAAAGAGCAAGAACCGGAGACCAAAACGGAAATGGTGGAAATTGCTAGCTCTAAGAGCACACCATTTGTCCCACCTCCGGAATCTTCAAAACCTTTTTCGGATGAAATCATGAACATGCTTCAAAATTGCTTAAATGAATTTCGTCAAATTTCAACTTCGGGAAATACCATTTTACCTAACAATTGTGATATTTTTGAGCCCTCGATTCCTACTCCCGTACCCGAGATATCGTCATTCGATCAAGAGTATTGCTACGGTTGTGGAGACATGTTACCAAAAGGTTTCCGTTGTTACAAATGTATGTGCGAGTGGTGTGGAACCTATCTCATTGATGGATGTTGTTCGATTTGCGCTGAGAATTCATTCACTTATGATTCTAACCCGAACTCTTTCAATTATCCTCAAAACAATTTCAACTACCCTCCACAAAACTCATACGAACCACAGCCGTACTATCATCATTTCAATGATTCATCGTTTCAAAGTTTCTCTCACCAATACCCTCATTGTGATAAGTGTGGGGGTCCTCATGATGATTATCAATGTCAATCGTGGAATCAAAATTACTATGGACCTGATCCTTGTTATAACACTTCCAGTTTTGACAACATCCAACCCCCACAACTTCCCGTCATTGATCAATTTCCTCGTATAATCCTTGAAGAACTTTCCGAGGAACAAGCAGCTCGCAACGAAAGATATCTAGCCGATGAACGAGCAGCTCAAAATCTTCTCCTATTGAACGAAGCTGCTCAACAGCGTCTCCTATTTAACGAAGCTTGCCGTCTCGATGACGAGGATGAGGAGGATTGGGAGATGACAAAGGACAAAGTGCATATCTCAAGCTCACAAAGTACCGCACATGTCCACTCTCCGCCCTCATATTGCCTATCCACCATAGAACTTTCGGATAACCTTTTAATGGGGGACGAGCATCTTGACACTATTCCAAAAACGGAACCGTCTTGTGCTGAGAACCTTGTCCCAACCCCAAGTGAGTCCGAGGTTATGTGTGACGAGCCTCTCGATGATGATTCTTCTCCCACCCCGAAAGAACCTGTTGAGGTGATCTCCGAGTCTGAAAACGATTATACGTCGTTTGATGATTCGTTATCGTGTGGAGACATCGAGTATGTTGAGGAAATTCCTTCTGAGCTCGTCAGCTTAGAAGAAGTGAGAGATGTTGATCCCGATGATCTTGATATGGACACTGACTTTGAAACGGATGATGAAGATATTCTTGTTGTGTCCGAGAAACCTTTTGCTATGGCATTCACTAATCCTCTGTTTGACCTTGATTCTGAATTCACTCTAGTTTCAGATAATCCCATCTTTGACATTCAGAAAGAGGATAGTGACTCTTACATGGAGAACCTCGTTATATCTCCATCTTTTCCCGAAGAAAAGAATAGTGGCAATCCCACTTCGACGTTAGACCTTCTCGAGGAGTTCTCCGATGAACTTGCTCTCGTTGATCATTCTCCACCGGGAGATGATGATGCTCACTTCGACTTTGAAGCCGACCTTACCGAATTAGAAAATCTTCTATACAATCGGTCTTCTGATAATTCGTCGAGTGACACCCTTATTGAAGAGGTCGACTTTCTTTCTCCGGATGACTCGACACCTTCGGGTTTTCAAAGTGACGATTATGGCTTAGGTCCATCATCCACTCGTCTGCCTGCTAAACCGCCGGATGATGGAACCTCTTCTAAGCCCGATACGGATGTTTTCATTGCTAAAGTGGTGGATAAGATTTCTGAACATTCCGTCAATGTTCCTCAATCTAATCTTTTACCCACCCATCCCACCCGTTGTCATGTCATTGTCACTTTACCTTCTCCGCCAATTTCTTCTCCATGTCTTAACTCCTACGGGAGTGAAGATACCATCTTTGATCCCGGCATTTCTCTCTCTCTTGAGCCGGTTATATCTCATCAGAGTGGAACTTTCAACACATTCAATGTTTATCCACACCACTTGAATGAAAGTCCGATGGAGATTTTCTCTTCCACTTGCGCCCCCATGGACCAATGAATTCGGGGTCGAGTCAAGCTAGCGACTCGGTTAACAAAAACAGTAGCATTCCATGGGTGTCCACCCATGTTTCTGACTTCTTTCTATTTTCTAACAACTAAGTGTGGGGGAAACCTCCACAGTGTTTGCTTCTTGTGTGTTTGCTCATGTTTTTAGGAATCCCTTTGATCGTGATGATTGATGCACCTGCTTTTCAATCCACCAATATCCGATCATTTTACTAACGTTTATCTGGGGATATGTTTTCTAAATCCTTTTTGTGTAAAATGACAGATTTCGGTCCACACACTTTGTTAGTGGTATTACCTTTTTCCGTTCGATAGTATCGGCTAAGGTCGGACTTTGAATATTGAGGGCAATATTCAATTCTAAGTGTGGGGGGGGGGGGAATTCTGTCGAATTTTGTCACATTTGTACCCTTTAGTCCCTAGTACCCCCGTTTTGACCAAAATTTAAAATTTTTTGCATAAAAACAGAAGTGTTTTGCACGAAAATAAAGTGTTAATGCTTCGGTGTTAATGGTAGTTTAGTCTTGATTAGGTTAGAACAAAGGGAATCCCGACTCTGCTAGATTGTTGATCTAGCTGTTCTCTTAACAATTTGGCTAAGTTTTTACGAGTTGTGCAAATGAAAATGCTAAGCGTGGAGTAGTTGGTTCTCTTTAAAGCTTATATAAGTAATCTATGGCTTTTTCTCCCAGTAGCTCATAATTAAACCTTAAATACGTGCTCATTGTCAAACTTTTGAACATTCAAATCGTCTTGTTACAACAAAAAAGTTTTTAAGCAAAATTGATATAGAGCTCAAGTTCAACTTCTTATTTAAATTTTTGGAAAATCATACTTTCTTGAAATCTGAATAATGTTGCAAAATGAAAGTGAGTAATATTGCTTGAATGATGCAAAAATAAATTGCAAGTTTAAAGTGGAAAAAAAAATGAAAAAAGTGAAAAAATGAAAAAAAATGAAAAAATGAAAAAAGTTGAAAAATGCAAAAATATGAGTTCCTCAAATAAAAGTACTATGTTGCTTATGAATAAATGTGCGAAACTTGCTTTTTCTTGAATTTAAATCGGAAGTTGAACTAGGATTCGTCAAAGTTATTTAAAAGCTTGACGGTGATTTAGAAATTCTTGAAGTCAAAGACCCCGAAAGCTCCGATACTATTCTCGAGGGTGAAAACCTAGCCTCCTTAAATGGATAAGCTGAGAAGAAAGTCGCTACATGGAGTGATCTCACCTTTGAATCTTGAATTTCTAAATTATCGTCGGTTGTTGTCCATTTAGGTTTGGTTTTAACTTAACGGTAGCCTCGTAAATCTTTGGAATCGAATTCCCGCTAATTCCGGTACTATTCTCTGTGGGGTGTCAAAAGCCTGGTCACTTAAAACTGATGTTTTGGGATGTGCCGAGAAGAAAGCCGCTACATGGAAGAGGCCCTTTCGATCCTTAGACTTTCGTAGTTTCCGGGAAGTTAAGATTCTAGTTAAGTGGATAACAACCATAACAAGATCGGTTTCAATGGTCAAACTTTTGAAAATGAGCACACGAACTTAAATTGTATAAACTGTGGGAGTAAAAAGTTAATTCTTGACTTACATAGATTATTGGTATAAGTAGTGTTAGCATTTTGCCAAAACATTTGCACAATAAGTTTAGACTTAGTTTGAGAGTATTAAAAAGAGGATGACGATTACAATTCTCTGGAGACACCCATCTTGTGTGAATCCCGTTCCATGATACCATTTTTTTGTTAATCAAGCACGTTGATTACTTTCAGTCTAGTTTAAATTTGTCGCATCAAATAAAAAAGTCGAAACGAGGAGCTCTTGATTAATTCATTACTTCACATGATTGATTGCTAGGGACTAGCAATTGCCTAGTGTGGGGGGATTTGATGAGTGCTTATTCACTCATTCTTTTTACCCACCTAAGACCACAAAAATGACCAAAAACACCCAAATATGATCAAACTATGTTAAAAATATCCTCGGAGTGTGTTTTGTGTCTTGCAGGTACAAAAGGATCGAAAACATAGCAAAAACGGGCAAAATCAAGCCGAAATTAGAAATAGTGCTTTGCGGACAGAGCCGGGAGTGGGATTTCTATATTTTCAAAGCTCGAGACATGTTTTTGGAGTGAGCAGGGGGAAACAAACCCAAAATCTAACCCGAAACCAAAATTCCCATTTTATCCGTCCCCGAACCCAAATTGCCATTTTACCCTCAAAAACGTTTTTCACTAAAAACAATTATTTTTAACCATTTTTTTTATTTTACAACAATTATTTTTTAGTAAAACCAATTTTTATTAAATACTTTTCTCTCTCTCTAAAAAAAAACCATTTTATTAAAAACTTTTACAAAAAAAAACAAAAGCCAATAAACCTCACTTTTACCCCCTCACCCTTTTATCCAATCCCTGATAACACACCCAAACCCAGAAACCCACCTTGGCGCCAAATCCATTTCACTCCTTCAATCCCTTTCAATCCCAGAAACCCAGGTAGACTCACATGTTTCCCCCATCCTCACATGTTGCCATTGCCACCTTGGCAATCCTAGGGCATAGAGCATCTCACAGACGGCTCATATTGATGATAAAAGGGTACCTAACAATTGAAGGGTGGGGATTGATTCAAGGAAGCACAAGATACTTTTGGTTTGTTTACACTCACAGAAAAAGCACAAAAGCAGAAGAGAGAAGAATTGAAGACATTTTTTACTTTCCTGTATAAATAGGCTTTTTAGGATTAGTGTACAATTTGTCTAGAATCTCATGTTCTAGTCCAGCTTTTAATTTTAGGCCATTTACATTTCATGTAACTTTAAATTTCCAATGCAATTCATGTTTTTTTTAATTCCAGTTTACTTAAAGATTTCTGCAGTTAACTTTTCTTTCATTGTTATTTAATTTGTCTAGTGTATCCTTGATTGGTACTGAGGTATTTTGAAGATTTTGTTAAAGGCATACTCAAGTTTTCAAAGTTTTAGAACCTTACAGCTTCAAAAAAATCCAAGTTTTTCCCCAATAGAGGGTGTTTGGAACAGCTTTGTTCTGGGTCAGATATCAAGTTTTTGACCCATTTTTAATGTTGAAAAGATTTTATGCAAGTTTTAATCAAGTGTTTTGAAGTTGTTGTTAGTTTTCATCAGGGAAAAGTCAGTTTGGGTCGTTTTCTTTATTGTCTATTTTGCTATATTAGCAGGCCTCAACAGCAGCAAGCCCACTTCAGCAGCCCATATTTAGCTTGTAAAAGCTCCTTGTAATCTGGGTAAAGGGGGCAAAAGTGAGTTAGGTGGGTGGGTTTCATCCTCCCAAAAGCTTAGGGGCTTATGCACTCTCTAGCTTAATCAAAATACGCAACAAAGGTGCCTCTTTGGGCTGTTTTGGACTGCATCAGCAGGTCAGGTCACGGCAGCACACTTAACTTTTTTTTTTGTTTGTTTAACAGCTTATTTATTCTTTGAATTTGCTTATTTTATGTTTCCTTTAGTTCTTTTAGATAAGTTAGATTAGCACTGTTCACATGTTAGCTTATTAGAAGCTTTTTGGTAGTTTAAATAATCCCTTAGTAGCTTTTTTTAGTCACAGCAGTCCCATAGGTGCCCCTTTTAGCCTGCTTTTAGGACGGCGCAGTAGCAGTAGGTGTCATCTTAGAAGCTTATCATCTTTTGGTGCAGCTTATTAGGAATTCCTTAGTGTTTCTAGGAATATTAGATTAGTTCTCAACCTCTTAGTAGCTTGTTGTAGTTTTAATATGTTCCCTTGAAGCTTGTTTCATATATTTTTTTAATCTGCTGTTGGAAACAAGCTTCTAACAGCTTAATTTTCAAGTCTTGAAAAGTTTAGTTTTTGTAAAAAGTTTTATTTTTAAGTATTTTTCAAGTTGCAAAAAAAAAATAAAAAAAAATAAAAAATAAAAAAAGAAAAAAACCAAAAAGGTGTATAGCTTGTTGCCAAATGTATTTTCCCCCTTTCTTGTTGTTTGCCTTTTGTGTTTCTAACTTACTTTAGCTTACTAGATGCATGATTAACTTATTTCACCTTTTACACTTGCTGCTCCTAAGCTTTTTGTGATTTAAAGTCGTCAATTTGGGTGTTTGTTAGTTCTTTGATCACTGTTGGGCTATAGCTGTGAAAACAGTTTACTTTAAGCTTTTTACAAAGTTGGTTTTTGTAGAAAAAATCTTCCTTCAAACTTAGTAAAAAAAAAAAAAAAAAAAAAGGCCAAAAAGGTGCGGGGGTGCGATTCGAACCCAGGACCTCCTGTGCACGAGCACAACAACACACACCTAAGTACCAACTGCCCTTGGGTCTTTCTCATGTTTTACTTTACAAAATTTATTATTTGAATAACCTTTTAGTCCTTTAGCTTATTTACTAGTTTAGCTTTTTAACTACTGAATTCCAAAAGCAGTGTAGAGTTTTTTTATTTTACTTCAATCCAGCTTCATTAAAAGTAATTTTTGTAGTTTTTTATATTTTTCTAGAAATGTTTAGTATTTTTAATTATTTAACTAGTTTAAATTAGTTTTTAATTCGTAGTAATTATTTCAAAAGTCGAAAAAATACCCGACTTTTTCCTAAAATTATTTTTGGTCATTTAGAATGAAGGAAAATTAATTTTGCACCCTAGGATGTAATTTAGCTTTGTTTTATTGTTCCATAGGCTTAGTAATAGTTTATTTAGTGTGTAAATTAGTTTACTTGCTTTAGTTTTATTTCTGTTCTTTAATTTGTAGATTAGCGTAATCACAAATCCAAATTGTTAAACCAATTTAAGTCCTTATCTCGAAACTCAACGACACCGTCAATTTCACACCTCGTTGGGACACGACCCGGGGAAATCACTTTCCCGGTCTCACTTTTATCACATTCGTGAGATTTGACACATTAACCCTTTTCCTAAAAGGTTAATTTATCGAGTCTTACGGTTATTTTGATATACGTTGATATTTGTGTTTGTTTTTCACACACTCATTCCACAACGAATCAAGCGTTAATTTGCTTTTTATGTTCATGTTTCAGTTGTTCTATTTCAGACAACAAGGCATTCTTCGAAGCGGCTAGATCACGCATCTGTCTTTCTAAATATTTTTCATTTTGATAAGATTTGGCAAAGGCTGCTTCAAAACCGTTTTCACGTTTTTCTTGTGTTTTGAAAAAGTTGAGTTGCTTTTGTAAACATTCAAAATCCTTGGTTAACAGTGCATTTTGCATTTCAAGTCCTGATTAATGGCACGACATTCTTCCACTATGGTTTGTTGGTCTTGTATTAAACGAGCAAAATCTGGATGAGGTAAAAGTTCGGCGTGTTCAACGTGAGTCTCAACATGATCATGACGGAGATCCTCAAGTATGACCACGGAGTCAATTTGATTATCAAGGGAAACCGGTTGGTCATCTTGATCGTCAAATATAACTACGGGGTCTAGTTGAAAATCGTCGGAATGAGATGTGGATGACTCATTTTGAACATTCCGAGCCTTGGGATGTAGATGTTGTCGGAGATATGAGATCAGAGATAAATATGGTTTGTTCGGGTACCTGAGACAAGCCATCCGTGTCATACACTGGGCCTGTGTCACTCATGTGTAACTCCTGCATATTAGCCATCAACATAACAACTGCATTGGCCTGCAAGTCCTCCATATCATCATCTGAGTCAGCATTCGCCATAAAGTTCTGTTCTTTGTCTGCGTGAGAGTTCCACCGCTTCATCCTTAAGAGCCGAAGAAGAGCTTCTTTGAAATAAGCACGCCTTAGTCCTTGGCTTTGGGCATGCATTAGCCAGTGTCCCTTCTCATTGCAGTTGTAGCATCGAAGACCATTCAACCCATGCCGAGCATTTCCCTGTTCCACCACTTGAGCTATGTTGTTATTCCTACCCACAACATTAAACCCTTGACCACCGCCCATCTGACGACCATAACCACGATTCTGAACTTCAACTCGTCCATTGTTTACAAAAGCTTGATTCCTTGTATTAGATGAGGAACGAATACGGTTGTTGGATTTGTTGGTATAACGGCTAAAGGCATTAGCAATCATAGCAAATCCTTGTTGCAATGCTTCGAACGGATCGGATTCCTCATTATGAAGTGCTTGATCATTGTTGTTGTAAGGAACCAACTGATTTTGTTGAGGTTGATGTGATTGATCGTTTGGTGGGTTTGAAGCAGTTGGTTGAGTTGCTGGTTGAGGAGAATAGTTTTGTTGAGCATATAAGGCAAGTTGTTGATTTTCCGGATGTGTGGGTGGAGAATTTTGAGCACGGAGAATCCTTTCCCTATCAACTTCCTTTTCATGAGGCTTCAAGTAATCGTACAACAATCCGTAGGTAGACTGATGCATGTTTTTAGCTTGACGGAGAAAAATGACATACTTCTCCCATTCAGGACCAAGACTACTTAGGAATTTAGTATTCACTGCAATTCTTGGCATGTGGATGTTGTGTTTATCCAAATCATTGATGATGTCTAAAAATCGGTGATGATAGGACTCGAGTGTCTCTCCAGTTTCAATCATGAAGTGTTCATAAGCCAAGTAAATTTTGGATTCCAAATCTTCCTGATTGAGTACTGATCCTTCCATAAGAAGACGAATATGATCCCACATTTTCTTTGCAGTCTTTTGAGCATCAACACTACGAAGAATTAGGTTTGGTAATCCTAGGAGGATATATTCCATTGCAAGCTCATCTGCTTCATAGTGTAGAAGTTCTTGAGGATTCAAGTCTGCAACAGTAGCAATGTTCGTTTGTTCATCTCTTGGTGGAATGGCATTTGGATCTCCGGGTACAATGACAGTAGGCATCTCAAAAGGACCTTCCAAGATAACCTTCTTTAAGAACTTTCCATGTGGCTTCTTTAGATCACAAAACCTAAAGAACCTTATCACCCATTGATCGTAGTTTCCTGGAGTGAGCATTGGAGGTATATCAAGTGATCCAGCCTCATGAATTGATTGTTGGCCGCTTAAAGTTTCAAACATCTTTGCAAACCAAGTGGGTTCCCTCATAGTGATCCTTGATGGATGTTGATTAAAGTCATTTGTGTATGGTTGAGCTTGAAGACTTTGTGGTGGTTGAACCATTTGAGGTTGTTGATTTGCAGCAAGTTGTGGAGTATGTTGTTGGTTAAATTGTTGTTGATAAATTGCTTGTTGTTGATTCCATTGTTGATGTTGTGGAGTTAGTTGTTGTTGACGTTGAGGATGAGGATAAGTGTAAGGGAAATAGTTAGAGTATGGTGGTTGTGACATGTTGATAAACTTGTGTTGGTAAAAATGGATCTTTGTAGTCGAATGAACCTTTGTTGATGAAGTATCCTTAGGCGTAGAAATAACCAAATAACACTTAAGCGTAAAAACACCAAAAATTACGCGTAACAATAAGGAGTTATGCGTAGGTTTTAGCTTACGCGTAAACAGGGAGAACAGGCTAAAGTTATGCGTAGACAACAAAGTTAGGCGTAGAAACTTAGGCGTAGGATTTAGCTTATGCGTAAGACAAGGCTTAGGCGTAAGAAAATCTTAGGCGTAGGATTTCTACGCGTAAAGTTGAGCTTACGCGTAATTTTAGGGTTTTATCCCAAATGATCTTTTACACTATCACAGTGCAAAAGATATCCAAAGTCGACGTATTTTCAGACTTATCCAAGTGAGAAAACACGGAATAAACCACGAAAATGAAGATCAAGCCAATGATAATCTTACGCGTAATTTTAGGGTTTCAATACGCGTAGGATTACTCGTAATTTTGATTTTGTCCAAAGATGTTTCTAAACCAGTTTTTGTTTGATGAAATAGCTTCAATAACACCAAAATAACACAAAAGTGTGAAACTTGATGATCCAAAGCACTCAAAACAGTTATGCGTAGAATGACACCCACGAATAAAAACTAGTTCAAAAACAATGATCCACGCATAAAGTTTGAAACTTTTTGCCAAAAACAAGTATTTTAACACCTTAAAATGTTGAAAGTACAAGAATCTTGGATTAAAAAGTGTAAAAAACAAGTTTTTAAGAGAGCTAAAGAATGCGTTATCTTTACGCGTAAGACCCAAAACCAAAAACTTCAAAAACAAACGAGTACACCCAACTATTTGGCGATTGATACCACTGATAGGTCACAAGGTTTACAACACAAGCTTATAAGAAAGATAGAGAGGCGATTGAACAAGATTCCAAACACACACACACGATAATATGGAATGGTTAGGCGTAGAGGTGAGTGAAAGAGAATAACTTGAACAACCAACCTTCAAATGAAGGTTTACAAGGGGTATTTATAGGAGGGAAGCTAGGGCAACACTCCTAGTTCCCTTCCTTTCCTTATTGGGCTAGGCCTAGGCTTATGGGCCTTCTACATAAGCCTAAGGCTAATAACAAACATAAAGGCCATAATAAGCTAACTATTACATATGAGTAACTAACACTTGAATAAGGTTTAGGAGTGATTCCAACATTGTTGCTAAGAGCCTTAGTCATGGTGATGAAGATGCTAATGTGAGCTTCTATTTGCGGATTTTTGAAGGGGAGTTGAAGATGATGCCATAAGCCTAAGGTTGTTTCGTTTATTAAGGATAATTTGAGTTTGGAAATTAAATTCTTGGCCACTTAGAGGACTAAGCATGCTCTTGAGGTTTTAATCAGCTCTAGGAGGACAATTAATGTATGCTAAAAGTGGTTAGAGAACCAAAAGGTGACATGAATTTGAATATAGGAGCTGATTTATGCTTTCTGCATCTACGGATCCCGCGGATCCTTCTCAGCAGGGATCCACCTGGTTAAAGACCAGGGATCTGGCCATCAGATAGGATTTAGGTGAAATCATTATGCTTTAGTAAGGTTTATTATGAATGGATTTCTAGGTTTTGACTTAATTTTAAAGTCTTTAGCTGTTAGATATCTCAAATCCTCAACCATAACAAGTAATGGTGTTAAATGATGGTTTTTGCCAAGAAAATTGACCTTGGGTAGTCTAACTATATGTTTGACAAGGATTCCATTCAATTTAATGTGGAGAAATGATGATAACAAGTCTTAGAAGTCAGATGATGCCCTAAGAGGAATTTACTAAAATCCTTAAAAATAAAAAGAAATGAAAAACTAATTTTTGACCCTAATTTTGATTAAAAGATGATTGAGATCAATTTTCTAAAATTGAAAGATAGACCTAACTAAGTGCTATCAAGCGTGATAGATAATGTGTGAGTGTTGGAGCGGAATTATGGTGAGTTTTGACTAGTTGATAAGTCAAAAATATGTCCTAGATAAGCCATGGATGAGAGTGAGATTTTCAACTATTTAAGAAAGACTTAGTTGGCTCTAGTATCTTATGTTTGACTTGTTTGAGGTGATCTAATAGACTATTTTGATGTAGCCAAATCTGTATTTCATATCAGATGCTACGGATCCCGAGGTTCCCTCATGGGAGGGATCCGGCTAGTTCAAAAGCTGGGATCCGCCCACTGCAGATCAGAGAGCTTTCAGCAAATGTGCATCTTTGCACTTTTATAGCAAAATGCTTTTCCTAGTTGTTTCTATGGGGACTAAATGCAATAACACAACTAATATAATGTATATCAAGTTAGGAAGAGCTAAAATTCCTAGAATGAGTGACGACAGCCATTCAAGGGGTCGTAAAATCTCATTTTCCAAGTACCTAAGTTAGGATTGTTTAGTGCCAAGATATGTCAATACCTACAAACTACGAGCATAGTTTAAAGTGTTTACAAACCATTGTTTGAAATTGTTCATCATACGATTGATTCCTAAGACCTTACCTTTCTCCTCCTTCTTCACTTCTTCACCCGTCCTCCACTCTTTATCAAACTATCTTCACTTCTTCTTCCTCAAGAAATTGGCGAAGCATTTGAAGATTCCCTTGGTTTGTTGCCATTCGGGTGATTCATTAGGGATGTTTGGCAATTGGTTAATGTATTCCAAGGGGTCAAGATCGATATTTTCGAGTGGGTTGCTACTACTCCCTTCACCTTCTCCATGCCTCTCTCTTTCGTCCGAGGGATCCGTGGGTGGGTGTGGCCTCTTGCCTTCCACCATAAACCTTGTTGTTCTACCTTCGGTTAATGGTACCATGACTTTATTGCAAAAGCTATGATCAAGGGATTGTGGAGAAGGGTCTAATGCAAAGATGAATTTGGCAAGATGGGTTAGAAGCATTGCATACGGAAGCACCATCTTGTCCATGCTTCTTACACTTGCCATTCTCTTGACCATGTAGTAGGCAAGGTTAAACTGAGTATTGGTCACTAGGCAATAGATCATGAAGCTTAGACATGCGTTGGGGTGGTCCTTGTTTCCTACTAGGCACACCACATTTTCTCTTATCACATCTTCCCATTTCCTATACAATCCATACATTTCCAAAAGCTCCATTTGAAAAGGATCCCTATAGATCACTTTTGACTTCCTTGTGACTCTTGACGGTGATGCTCTTGGCATGAACACGGTGTCCCTCACTGTGGTTGCTTCCGGGATCAAGGTGTTGTAAATATCATGATGATCAACCATTGTGTGTAGTTGTTCCAAAGACCATTCATTCGAGTACATACAAACGCCTTGATATGGAACCCCTATAATTCTTCCAAACATTATGAGCGAAAGATTGAACTCTTGCTCATTGATGGTGAATTCAATTGAGATGGAACCATCATCATTTCTAATTATACCCATTGTCTTGTAAAACTCAAGCACAAAGACTGAGAAAATTTGCTCGTTTATATCCAATAGACAATCAAACCCAATAGTTGCAAAAACTTCCCTTATGTCGGTATTCGCAAGAAATGATGGATCAACAACTCTACCTTCATGAAAGAGTCTCCTTTCAAGCAACTTAAAGGCTTTCCTATCGTCCGGACTTAAACCATCTTTCCTATGATACATGGGTATGTAGTGAGCGGTATTTTGGTAATCTTGTTGCTTGTTGCTTGGCATGATTGTTCCTAAATAATACAACCACAATGTGATGTGAATTGTGAATAGTAACCTTGAGGGTTTGATCACAATTTTGCTCATATCATCTTTGTTGAGTTCAAGAAATGTGTTTAATTTGTATTAACAATGTTAATTCTTTGATTTAGATTATCTTAGAAAACAATGTGGTGACAAATTATGATAAACCCATTTGAACCCAACTCTTAAAGATGAAGAAATTGTAATTCTAAGAATCAAGGAATTAAATTAACAATGTAGTGAAGATTATACTTACACAAGTGATTGTTAAGCTTGAGAAGAATGATCAATTTGCTCCTATGAACAGTACCTGAGTTCTTGTTCGTGAGTCTTTGAGGTGATTATGATTGTGGAACATCCACAGTGATCATTTTTCAGCTTATACTATCTTCTGTTGCACGGATCCCGTGGATCCCTCTCATTTGGGATCCAGCTAGTATAAACGAAGGGATCCGGCATGACAGCAAAAGTCAGCTCAAACATTCCTTGATAACTTTGGTTTAGAAGTTCAAAAACGCCTAGTGTTTTGATGTTAAGGCTCTAAAACTTGTGGTTTGAGGTTTTGAAGATTAAGTACTATTCCTATTAGACGAGGTTCCCTTTTTAAGAATTAGTCATAATTCTTGGGAAGCTTTTCAAACATTATAATAAAATCCCATTTTATCATAATATAATAAGTTTCACATGGATATTTATTGACATAGATGAAGTGTCAATAAATCCTCTGTGATGAATAATGATTGAGGTTATCGAATAACCAAGATATCATTATTACAAGTTGGTAATGTAGTCTATACAAATAAGTCGAAGAATACTATTTAGATGATGACTATAATATGAATAACTACTAGAACAATTACTAATAAATCATGCAACTAAGATTTTAATAATAACAATAAAGGTAAGTAGTTTAAAGATCATACCTTTGCTAATTATTCTTTTCAGGAAAAGAAGTATTTAGATGTTTTGTGATTTTCTTGGAATCTCCAAATTTATGTTGTAAGAATACTAAACATTCTTTTTCCGAAAAGAGATATTTAGATAAATTCTTTATGATCTTCTTGGTAACTCCAACTCCAAGTATGGATGACGCAAAAAAAATGTTAGAACATTCTATCATTGTCCAACAATAAACAATATAATGTTTTTTTTGAAATATGACAAAAATAATCCTTCTTTCTTGTTTTCAAACATACATGGATCGTATCAAGCTTTTAAAGTACCACATACTCTAAGAAACTTGGTAACGAAGCTCTGATGCCAATTGTGGAAAACTAGAAGGGGGGGTTGAATAGTTTTACCAATTTAAAACTTCATTTTAAATATTTAGATCGACTTATGTCAATCTATTTGGTTGTTTATGTTGGACGTTGATAGATAGATATATAAACGTGTAATGAAAGATAAAGAGTAAGAAGCACATCACCACGACACAAGTTATTTATAGTGGTTCGGCTACAAGGACACCTTCCTTGCCCTACTCCACTCCCCGAGTCACCTACTCGAGAGTTCGTAAGCACTACACCAATCTCCTTATGGCGGAGAAGCCTTCACAACGTCGCTTAACCTTTTTCCGGTACAAAGCTAAATACCTCGTTCTTTCAAACCAAGGCGAACCACACCTAACACAACGTCGCCTACCCTTTATACGGTGCTAGGCTAACCACCGAGTTCTTTCACACCAAGGAGAACTAATCCTATCAAAATGTTGCCTACCCTTTATTAGGTACTAGGCTAAGCACCTAGTTCCATTACTATGGAGGAACTACTACCCTTCACAACACAACACCTAATATCAAGGAGATCAACTCCTTGTTACACCATCATCAAGGATATCACCATCCTTGGAAATAAATAAATACTTATATGTATAATGATGCACCTCATCGATTATACGACCTAGGCATTCTTCCCAAATGCGACTTGATTTGAATCTTCGGCATCTTTCACTAATGCCTTTTGACACAACGCTTGGTACCCTTCACTAATGCCTTCGTCTTGACACCTTTACCATTCTTCACTTAATGCTTTGACGCGGATGATGAGCACCTTTCACTAATGCTTTCATCTTGACACTTTCGGCATTCTTCACTAATGCCTTCAACCCAACATCTATTGAGAAAGGAAGAACTATCAACAAGAGAACCTTAGTTGTCTTGATGATGACGAAGCATGACAACTCATGGACTTGAGCTTGCACGTCTTCAAGAAGTGGTGATCTTGCCTTTAAGAGGAACCTAGAATATCACACAAAAGCAAAAGACAAACTACATAGATCACTTGGATCTGAGGTTAGAGGGTTAGAATACTTGGGGAAGTATGAGTGTAAAAACCTAAGTAGAAAAGAAGAAATGGCTCGCTATTTATAGAGAAAATTCTCTACTGTTCCCCGGATCCCACGGATCCCTTCCACTTGGGATCTGGCTAGCACAAAGCTAGGGATCCGTGGAACGCTCCTCTTTGCCCATGGGTATTTTTGGTTATGGTTCATGGGACATGGGTTATGGGTTGATCCATGGTTTTCTTTCTAGATACAATGAACTTGGTTAAGTGGTATATATAAAACCATGGGTTATGGGTCAATACCATTTGCTAGTTTTTACCCATTTAGTATATACTTGTTTTTACCCATTTAGTATATACTTGTTTTTACCCATTTTAGTATACTTAGTTTAAGCATATGCTAACCCAATATGTAAACACTAGTTGTTGTACATATGTATCTAAATCATAAAATCACTTATACTTGTTTTAGTGTTTTATGTGAAAACGTAAATGTGTTAAGAAACTATTAACTCAAACTATTTACGTATTCTATTTGTTTCGTTAAAATGATTTTACGTTTGTTATCAACAAAACATTAGAAGATCGTAAAATATAAATAAACGTTTTTACAGCTTATTTGTAGTAACAAGAGAGATTAATGACGTATGAACACTACACTTCATGCCTCGTACTCTAAAGAAAAGAAAAGTGTGCGTCTCAGTGCGCTTTATCTTCCGAAGAAGAGAAATCTTCTTATGACGTATGAACACAACAGTTCATGCATCGTACCCTAAAGAAAAGAAATGTGTACGCTTCAGCGCGCATTATCTTCTGAAGAAGAGAAATCTTCTTATTATGACCATTCTTATCAACATGCTTCATGCTTTTTCCATGCGCTTTCAATTATCAAGTGAACCGGGCTACCATTGATTATTTTCTTATTCCACTTGCTCAACTATAATGACGATGGCGACATCATGTGCTAATTTTGCGGGGGAGAAGTGTGAATTGAATACATTTGGATGATTTCACATATTTAGTCAAGAATGGCAACTTCTTCTGCAATTATTGAGGGGGAGAAGAAGTGTGATAATTCTGCATGGTTGATCGATATCTGCGAATAAATGGTCAAACGGCTCCAAACTCATGTAAGAACCGAGCTACTTGTTATCGGGTCATCGTTACGTGGTGTTATCTTCTAAGTGCCGTTGATTGACATCTTCACATGGGCTAATAAGTTTAATGACAAAGTGCTTCCAGTTGCTGGGTTGATTTCCTTGATGAACATCTTTCTGTTCTTGTTTGATTGGGAGGGATTTGATTTAAGGGGATTTGCTACATATATGTTAACGGGAATGCATTTGGTGAGAAGAAGATGTTAACTTTCTATTCCTCATTCGGACAATCTTGAAGAAGGTCGAGTCTACAGTCGATTCTACATTTTCTGCTATATGTTAGAAGACTAAAGACGAGTTGCATTTGATTATCAAAAGACTTCTTCTTAATCTGGGCATTTATCAAACAGATTGTCGGTTTAGGGGAGAGCACTAATTGGGGGAGAGTGATAAGTCGGATTCAATCCCTAATTAGATTTGCTCACAATGTACTTCAGCAAGTTGATTCTCACAAAGACTTCTAATGTTCTTCTCAACAGATTTCTAGTATACGGGCTTATAATATGTTGTTGATTCTGAAGTATCAAAACCAGCAAGGGGGAAGGAGACACGTATCTAAACGCGAGTAAACTTGATGAGCTTAATACTTCTAAGTGATTGAAGATATCCCAGGAAGACAAATCTCATTACCGCAGAGAAACTCAAGGTTTGACTCATGGCGTTTAGTGTTTATTCCAACTACGTGGGGGAAGTGATGTTAGAGAAAGTTTCTGAAGATAAAAGAGGTACACAAGTATGACATATTCAGGGGAGATAAATGTGTAACATGAGGGAGGTGTTATCAGTTATTCTCTCATTGGGAATATGTGTACTTCGGATTCTTGAGATTCATAAACATTCATCAGGGACGAAAGATGTGAACATAGGGGAGGTGTTCTTCATTACCCTCATGATGTGTATTAGGGAGAGTTCTTGGATATTGGTGTACTTTGGATTCTTGGGCTTCATACACATTCATCAGGGACGAAAGATGTGAACATAGGGGAGGTGTTCTTCATTACCCTCATGATGTGTATTCGGGAGAGTTCTTGAGCGTTATACAAAGAGACTGACTGCATCAATTCAACTATTTGGGGGAATTGTTCTCTTGACACCTTTTGGAATGGATTGCGTCAGAATTAAGTGGTTATGAAATTTGAGAAGATTATTTATGAGTGGGATTATACGTTGCTTTCCTTGTTGATGATATAACCTCGAACTAAAAATCACGGTGATTATTCTTAAAAGGAGCAGCAGGATCAATGATAATGGTGTGCTTCTTGGTACACCTGGCTAATGGAAGCTTGAAAGAGAGCTTCAAATCTGCTCATCTAATGGATCTTCGGTTTGGGGGGAAGCTGCCAAAGTCTCTTTTTCTCAAAGGCTTATGTTGTATCTTGTATTCTGGAGCCTCGGAAGCTTTGGTGGTGAATGTTTAAGAGATGACGAATTCTATCTTCTACGACGTGCTGCTCGATATCCTTATCTCGGTACTCGTATCATCATCTTCTTTAACTATATCATCTTCTCTATCTTTGTATATATTTATTAAAAACCAAATAGAAAAATATAAAATCAACAAAAATCCATAAAAATTTGAAAAATCAGAAAATACCAAAAATATTGTTTTTCTCAAGACATGTCTTCTGGTATCGATAACATCTGCGGTCTTAGAAATGTCATTCAATAATTGCACGGGACCATAGATGAAGTTCGAGCAGGAGGTGTAAATATTCTTTTTCAAAACATGTCTCAAAACTATGGCTTGCAGTTACTTCAGACTGTAACCCGTGCTTAAACAATGGCTTACTATTATTTCTGATAGCAACCCGTTTTTCAAGAAAGGAAAGTGCTACGCTTAACCAATTTTCAAATATTTCGTGCACTTATCCTAAAACAAAATGAGGAAAGTATGTCGAAGGACTGCTGTTCCTACTCAAATATTTTTCCTTCAAAATTCTTCAGAAAAATATTTGTTTTAACAAAATGGTGGTAAATGAGTTGCTTTAAAAACAATCAGATTCAGAGTTTTATAAAATTAGAAAACTCAATCAATGACTTCAGCGCTTTTAAAGTTTTTAGTAAAATAAGTCATTGATTGAGGGGGAGAATGTTTTCAAATTTACATCATCTAACGGGGCTTTCTTAATTATCTTATATGCTTAATTAAAAATGATGTTAACCTATGTTGAAGGACTAGGTGCCCAGGATATGATTGTTAGGATTAGATGATTAGAGTTTGATGAACACATTATTCCCATGCCTTATATGATCTGATTAATATGTTGAATTGACTTCTATTATATGTGTTCACTAACGTATGCAGGTATATTGGTATATAAGAATGTTCCTGATCCGGATCCCACAATTGAGGATGATTGGATGCCGAAAGGGAAGGGTAAATATATCTTGGGTTGACAAATGAAGAAACGGAGCTTAATTGGACTTCAATGGAGAGTTGGAATTAATGCAACGTAGGAGGTCTCACTGCATCAGCAGATGGTTTTCTTCATCAGCAAATGAAGAAACGGAGCTTAATTTAACCTCAGTTGGCATTAAAATGCAACGTAAGATGTCTCACTGCATCAGCAGACGGTTTTTCTTCCAAACCCTACAGCAACAACAAAAGCTTCTCAACCACCTAACGTATCTTTGTGCAGGCAAAATAGTGATGATACCATTTTTCAACAAACTTGATAAAATTGTTTTGAAAATGGGAAAAATGTTGTTTTGAAAATGTATTAGACTAAATTTTGAAAATCACCGGACTTCATTTTATCAAAACTTAAGTCACTCAATCATCGACTACGGTCATCGATTGAGGGGGAGAGTGATTTAAAATAAATTATTTTCATACAATATTTCTTCATAAAAGTATGGATTGTACAAAATAAGAGGTGATCTAAAGATTTAATGTTATGTCATGGTATGATTTTTCTTTAAGAATCAAGATCTTTCAAAATGAAATTTTTTCTGTTCTTGTTTGATTGTGAAATTCTTTAATTTACTTAAAGATCTCCTAAAAACTATCATACCTGACATTAACAATCATTAATGTCTGATATTGGTCCTCATCTATCATTTTTCAATATTAAATTTTGCCACGTCTTTCCCCAAACTTTTCTAAATGATTTAAATCAATTGGGATCACAAATCTCAATTGGTTTGAAATTTTTGATCGGGGGTGAGATCGTGATTTAAATCTCAAATCTGTTTTAGTCCTTTAAAGGCACTCATGCCTCCATGTGCCAAACAATTTCAATATATGATGCACATGATTGAGGAGGAGTATTTATCCAAAAATAAGATGAGTATTTAAACAAGGCCACATATTCTCCCATGTTTTCTAAACCTTATTAAATCACTTGGGATCCAAAATCTCAAAGGGTTTGATATTTTTTTCCTAAAAGGTAAATTTTATTAAGGAATGCACCCAAAAAGGCACATGAAACAACAAACACCAAGCACAAAACCACAAAACTGTTAGGACACATCCCTAACTAGCAAGTTTTGGCTAAACGCACATGGCCTAGAACAACAAAACATCCACCATACAAAACTGGAATACAAACTACAAAAATGAAAACAAAACAAAATAACACTAGGAACCAAAATACATATAGAAAAAAGATAGCATCAGAAGAGATGATGTGTTCAAGACAGTATACTTCTGAATCATTGGGACATAAAGAGACCAATCTAAATGCCCCAAACCATCACAATACACTGCCCTAATCCACAAGTCTAAATTCTGAGTATAGGTCCAAAACAAGCCAATAGCATAATACATCTTCATACATTCATCCTTAGAGCATAAGAACACCTTTGAGCCAACAATCCATACCAACCAATACGAGGAGTGCCAATGTAGCAGCCTAAAGGAAATCACCTCCTTAAAAAACCTACCCCAAGTAAAACCACAAGGGAAAAAGCTTAAGGTAGGAAAAAGAGCGTGACTCTCCCTTAGGCCTCCCCCATATGTGCTTGATGAGTGTCTAAATACTCATCATTTTTGTACAATCTAAACTGCAAAATCATCTGAAAACACTCAAAAATGCATCAAAATGATGAAAATATCACAAATCAGTGTTTTATGTGTTTTAAATGCAAAAAGATCAAAATCAGATGAAAAATGTATCAAGTTTGCAAAATTGGCAGTTTTAGTCCCCAAGTTTCAAAAGTTGTCAAATCTAGTCCTCGGAATCCAAAATGTGGAATTTTATCATTCAAGGTCCCTAAAATATTCTAAGTTGTTAAAAATGGTCCTTGAATGATTCTTTGGTCAAATGGCAGAAAAGGTCCTTAAACTTTGAAAAATGTCAAAATTAGTCCTTGGACTTATAAAAATGGAATTTATGCAAAAAGGGTCCTTGTACTATCAAAGTTTGTCAAGTTTGGTCCTTGTGATAAGTTTGGAAAAGTGTCATGTTCAGTCCCTCAAGTTTGGAGAATTTGCAAAATTGGTCCTTGTGTGTACTAAACCAAACCGGACACCCTTATCAATATCAAAGCCCAAATCCATATCACTTATCCAGCTGGCCCAAACCTTAGCCCAATCCCACATGAGCCTTGACCCTTGAGCTAGGTCAAAATACATTTTGATCCCTATCACAATCCATTTTGACCCACCCCGTTATTATTAAACCTCGGTCAAAACAAGTCAATGGCGCCAAAACCAGGGTTACTATTCATCTCCTTCACACACAAGCTAAAAACCAGAAACCAGAGCTGTTTGTTCACTTTTTCAAATCCACTTGCTCCTATCATATCTCCCCTACCTTACCTTGTCCCCCTCCACCTCCACATCTTCCAAATCCCATTAATATCAAAAACCTGCTAAAGAAGAAGTTGGCGCCAAAATCTACACATGGACGAATGAGATGAATTAGAGAGATCCAATGGCTCAAAGGAGGTGGGAATGAATCAGAGGTCAAAATAGAGTCCAAAAAAGTCTATAAAGAGGAGCTGGGATGCATTGTATCAAGATATCTAATATAACTTAGTTTCTTTAATGTCGTTTTAGCAAAAATTCAATTTTCAGTGTATGTTTTAACTTAAAAGCTTTATCTTTCAAGTTTTCCGTGTGTAATAAATCTTTTGTAAACATCAATTTCAGTTATAAGACTTGTTTTCATTCTATGCAAAATTTCCAATTTCAAAAATCTCATGTGAATCAATTGTTGTTGTAAGGTGTTATCTTGGACTAAATAAGCCACATAAGCTCCTAGATAGCTTCTAAAAGCTATTAGTAACTGTTAAAATCAGTTTAGAATCAAAAAAGGAAAATTCACCAAAAATACAAATTAAATAGTTGAAAAATAAAAAATCCATTGGAAATGACATTCACAGCTGGAGCAGGGTGAATTTTGGATGGCCTTGGGTTAGTGGCTTAGTGGTAAGCCTATAGGAGTGTTCTTGGTTCCTAGTTCTGTGATTTCAGTTGGATAGCTTTTGTAAGCCTTTTTGTTCATTTTTGCATTTCACTGCTTTAGTTGTTTAGTAGTTGTAATTTCTGTTTCTTAGTGTTCATTAGTTAGAGTTAAGTGTATTTAAACATAAAAATCAGTTGGTTGTTATTTTAAATTGGTAGTTTATAAAAATCTCATCTTGACAGTTAAAATAGCTTAAGTCTAAATTCTTAGTTTTATGTTGTTATCACTGTTGGTTCATGTTTATTTAGTCTTAATCAATGATTATATAAAGTCTGCAATCAGTTTCATGGTTTAAATTTGTGATTTGCTTTGAAAAGTTTCAATACAGTCAAATAAAGGCTTGTTTGGATTTGAGAAGTGAAACTGTGTTAGAGGTTGATAAAGTTTGTAATTGTTGTTATTTTGAGTCATACTTGGTCCTAACATCTCATTTAAACCATCAAAACCAGTCCTTATTCTTGAAAAGTCAAAATAATCTTTGATCTAATCTTTTGTGTCCACTGTTGGATTTTTGTGATTCAAGATCATGATTTTGTACTCATAAGTTGTTAACATTGCTCAAATCAGTCTTATTACACCTTAAAACAACCTAATCAGTGAGTAGTAGTGATTCAAAGTTCATCTTGGTCAAACTTTTAGTTTTTCTTAAAAAGTTAAAATTTGCATTTGGTCGTTTTTGATTAAAAAATATATTTTTAGTGTAAGTTTAATAGTAAGATTTAGCTTAAAATCTTTTGGGGTATTAAATTTTAGTTGCTAAACTTAATGAGAAAATTACTAGTTCTCTTTGAATCAGATTTTTAATAGCTTTTTAACTAGCTTATTTTGAGTACCTGTCTGATAATGATACCATGTGCACAGTTGGGTAGTCCAACTTGATAAGCTCACACAGAGCTTAATTGTTGGTCTAATCTTGTGATTTTTGGTTCTTTGGGTAGCTGACCTAGCCATCTTGAGAACCCAAGCTTAATTTTTTATTTTGGAACTTGTTTGCTAGGGCTGCAATAAGCTCTAACTTTGTCCCATTTTTGTTTAGTTCATCAGTTTGATATAAGTGCTTATTTGTTTGTTATTAGCTTATCAGTGTGCTTATCTTTGTCTTTTAACTTCATTTGAGTAGCTTGTAGCCTCTTGCATCTTATTTGAGCTTTTGTTTCAGTTTGTGATCTTGTTTGAGCTTAATTCGTCATAATAAGCTCTTAAGCCAACTGTAGGCTCATAAGCTTCTCAAATTGCTTATTTTTGACTTGTAAAATTTTTGTCTTTGTAAAAGTTTCATATTTTAAGTAGTTAAGTAGTTCTTAAAAAGAAAATCCAGAAAAACATCAATTTAAAAATAGTGATAGCGTTTATTTAATAGTTTTTAGCTTTTTGATTTTTCTTTTCATCTTATTAATAAGCAAATCTCGTTTTTATATTTTTCTTAGTTTTCTGTCACCTTAAGTTATTTTTATAAAAAGTTTCATAATTTTCCTAATCTTTTTAGTATTTATTATAATTTTAAATAGTTAAAAGTCTTAAATAATTAGTAATAAATAATTAAAAAGTAAAAAAAAATATCTTTTCAGTTTTAAAATTAGTTTTATCATATTTTAGATTTTTCCAAGTTAAAATTTCATTTTTCCAGGTTTATTTTATATTTTCTAGAATTTAAGTGTATTTTAAATAATAATTAATTAGTAATAATTAGATAAAAAGTGTGAAAAATATATTTTTAATTTTAAAATTAGTTTTATAATATTTTAGATTTTTCTGAATTATAATTTTATTTTTCTAGCCTTATTTCATATTTTCTTTTATTTTAGGTTATTTTTAAATAGTTTAAAATAGTTTTTAATTAATAATAATTAATTAAATAGTTGTAAAAATAATTTTCTTTTTCTAATAATTTTCTTTTATTTTTAGGATTTCAAAAATGTCATTTTCATATTTTTAGGTCTTTTATTTCGTAGATCTCACTTTTTATTTTGTACGTTTACGTAGTTTTTAAACGTACGTATTTACGTTTGTTGTGGCTGATTGTTGTGCATCCCAATTCTGTATTCAATTCCATTCCAATCAGTCAGTAGTGTAATTTCCAACCCAAATCCTTACTGATCACTATCCTTAGTGATCATTCTATCATCTGATCAAGTTTACACACCATTGAGTCTCCGTGGGACTTAACGACCCGGGAATTCATTATATTCTCTGATCTTCATTGCATTTGTGTTTTAACTGTTTTAAGTTTCTTATGGTTAGCCATTCACAAGTGGCTAGCTTGTGTGAGATAGCTTGACGGTTTAGCACAGATCAAATTTTGGCGCCGCTGCCGGGGAGGCTTTAGCGTGTGTTAAGCCTTTTTCAGACCCATTCTTGCACATATACCACCAGTTGTAAAAAGTTTTTTTTGTAAAGTTATAAGAAAATCAAAAAGTTCATTAACACTTTTCCTAAAGTGTTAAAAACCCAAAAACAATATAAAACAACAAAACAATCGGAACGTTTTCTATCTTGTATTTTCTTTGAGGTGATTCTTAAAGAGATACTATTTGGTTAAACGAGACGATACCAAAAATATTGTCCAAACGTTTTTTAACCCATCAGCACAAATCTATACCTACGTCTTTTCAGTGGTACTTAATATATACATAAAAATCAACCACCGCAAATCAAGGCAGTACACCTACTAACTGGGGGTGTGACCATAATATGTTCCCGAACATCGATTTAAAACTTGCCTTTGTGTCCTTGTGATTTGGTGTACCTTTTTCAAAGAAGCCATTTCATTTGTGATTATTGGTTAAGTTCACTTGTCGTTTTGCCTCGCATTTGTTTTGAAAACTGATTTTTATACTTAGTGCATGCGCACTCGTTCTTCCAGTTCTACAAGTCCACTTTCTGAACTTGGCAAGATTCCTCGTCGACGTAGAGGACGTTCGCTTCTTCACCGTGGATGAGGAACGTCTACCACCACCACCACCTGTCGTAATGGCAGAAGATAAGCCCATGAATGAGCTTCTCCAAGCACCCATCGAGGGTTACGGAGATGCCATTGTTGTCCCAGCCATCGTGGTTGATACCTTTGAGCTCAAAACCGGGTTGCTTAATCTAGTAACCCAAAGCCAATTCTATGGTTTTGAGCGGGATGATCCTCATGCACACATTCGATGGTTTAACAAGATTGCATCTACCATCAAGTACAAGAATGTCCCACATGAAGCTATCAAGCTTCTTCCGTTCCCATTTTCTCTAGAGGGACAAGCCCGGAATTGGCTTGAGAAACAACCCCTTCGTTCCATTGAGACATGGGAGGATCTAGTTACCAAGTTCGTTAACGAATTCTATCCTCCATCCCGAACCACAAGTCTTAAGAATGAGATAATGAAATTTTCTCAGAGATTTGATGAATCATTCGGGGAGGCATGGGATCATTACAAAGAGTTGCTTCGCAAGTGTCCGCATCATGGTTTTACCGAGTTAATTCAAATGGATACTTTCTATAATGGTCTCAACCAGACTAATCAAGACTCTTTGAATGCCTCCGCGGGAGGTAATTTCCTGAGCAAGACTAACAAAGAAGCCTTGCAAATCATTGAGAACAAATCTCAGGTCCGCCCTTTCCGAGCAAAGACATATCAGTCTCAGGCTGGACCTTCTTCTTCTTCATCTCCGGTGAGTACATCTAGCACCGATGCTAAGATTGACAAACTCACAGATATTGTTCAGGCTTTGGTTCTTGCTAACCAAAAGAAAGTGACCTTCACTCAGACACCAACACATGGTGAAGTGAAGAAAGTCGAGAGTTGTGTTACTTGTGGTGGTCCTCATGCATACTACAATTGTACTGCCACCGATGGTAGTCCATTTGAAGCCAATGCTCTAGCCGGTAGTTCACATCCGGGAGGTAATCAATACCGTCCTCAAAATGAACCACACTACCGTGCTAACACTAATCAGGCACCACCCGGTTTTAACCAGAATCACAACATGCAAAACCGAATCGAACCAACCTAGAATGAACCAAGGTTATCAAAACCAAGGTAATTTCTATCCTGCACCAAATCAAGGTTTCCAACATCAAGGGAACCTTAATCAAAACAATTTCAATCGAGGGAATCAATTCCAGGGGAATGTGAATCCTAATCAAGGGAATTTTCAACAACAAGGTCATAATCAAAACATCCGACCTCGAATTTCCCCACATCCTCCAAGTACCATCATCGATGAGTTATTGAAGCAATTCATGAAATCCCAAGATGAAATGAACAGGTTGTTGGTTAGTCAGATTGCCGATCTTAAGAAGTCTTTAAATGATCAACCCTCGGGCTCAGGAAAACTTCCGAGCAACACGATCGCTAACCCGAGGGGCGATGCAAAGGCGATCACAACCAGAAGTGGTGTTTCATATGATGGACCTGCTATTCCTACTACCTCTTCTTCTTCTATCCCAAAGGTAGTGGAAAGTGAACCTAGGACACACAATGGACCTACGACTCCAATGCCTCCTCCACTAGGAGAAATGAGTCAAGTTACCAAGGATACAACGGACAAGGTGCATTATTCAAGCCCACAAAGTACCGCACACGTCCCACCTTCGGTAGTCCAACCTCAAGTTGTCCAGAAACCCAAGTCAAATCTAGGAGTTGTTTTTGAACCTCCTGTAGCTCCTGTGGAAAACCAGAAATCCAAATCTTCTATTCCTTACCCATCACGTTTGAATGAGCAAAAGCTACGCGAGAAAGCCAGTCATCAAATGGACAAATTTTTTCAAATTTTCCAAGAGTTACATTTTGACATAAGCTTTGCGGATGCTATCATGCTGATGCCCAAGTTTGCATCCACTCTCAAACACATGTTAAGCAATAAGGAAAAGCTGTTTGAAATGGCAAAAACTCCTCTTAACGAGAACTGCTCTGCAGTTATTCTGAAGAAGCTTCCTGAAAAGCTTGGAGATCCTGGAAAATTTCTCTTACCTTGTGTATTTCCAGGAATGGTTGAATGCTTTGCCCTAGCAGATCTTGGTGCAAGCATCAATCTGATGCCTTATTCAGTGTGGAAGAAACTCTCTTCCGAACGACTCCTACATGCATGACTCTCGAGCTTGCAGATCGTTCCATATCCCGTCCTCTTGGCATTGCCGAGGACGTATTTGTGAAAGTAGGAAAGTTCCATTTCCCAGCTGACTTCGTGGTTGTTGATTTTGATGCCGATCATCGGGTTCCTCTCATTGTTGGTCGAGGATTCCTGAGAACGGGCCGTGCTCTCATAGATGTATTTGAGCAGGAAATCACATTACGTGTTGGTAATGAAGTTGTTACTTTTAACCTTGATCAAACTTCGAGGTACTCCGCAAACTATGATTCTGAATCGGTTAACCGAATAGATGTCATTGATGTTGCTACTGAAGAGTACTCTCAAGAAGTTCTAGGTTATTCTCATAATTCTGTGAGTGGGGATCCCACCACACCTTCTCAACCTATCATAGCTAATTCTACTCATTCTATTACTCCTTTTGAGGGAAGAGACTTCATCTTGGAAGAGATTGAAGCATACTTGGCTAGTGATTCTGTTCCATGGGAAATTGATCATGCTCCAATTGACATTGAGGGGGATATACTTCTCATTGAGAAGTTGCTTAATGATGATCCATCATTAACCCCTCACTCTAGTGATTCAATTCCAACTGAGATTAATCAAAATGAGATTAATCTGGAGGGAGATATTCTTCTTGAGAAATTGTTAAATCATGACACTTCTCCTCCTCTCCCTCCCATCGAGCTTTATAACAAGGAAGTCAAGTCTTGAAGAATTTCGAGGTTGAGCTTAAGGACTTACCTCCTCATCTCGAGTATGCATTTCTTGAGGGCGATGATAAATTACCCGTCATTATTGCTAGAGATTTGAGTAAAGATGAAAAAGCAGCTCTCCTAAAGGTCTTGAAGTCACACAAGCAAGCAAAATTTTGGAAACTCTCCGACATTAAGGGTATCAACCCTGAGTTCTGTACTCACAAAATTTTGATGGAGGATGACTTCAAGCCAGTAGTTCAACATCAGAGAAGAGTAAATCCAAAAATCCATGATGTTATTAAACAAGAGGTTATCAAACTTCTTGATGCAGGATTGATTTACCCGATCTCAGATAGTCCTTGGGTCAGCCCAATTCATTGTGTTCCGAAAAAGGGTGGCATTACTGTTGTCACAAATGAAGATAACGAGTTAATTCCAACTCGGCTGGTTACGGGATGGCGTGTGTGTATTGACTATCGTAAGTTGAATGACGCCACTCGTAAAGACCATTTTCCTCTACCCTTCATGGACCAAATGCTTGAGAGATTAGCAGGGAATGAATACTATTGCTTCCTTGATGGTTTCTCGGGTTATTTTCAGATCCCTATTGATCCACAGGATCAAGAGAAGACCACATTCACCTGCCCATACGGAACTTTTGCCTACAAACGTATGCCTTTTGGCTTATGCAATGCTCCTGGCACGTTCCAACGATGTATGATGGCCATTTTCCACGACATGATCGGGGAAACAATGGAGGTGTTTATGGATGACTTCTCGGTCATTGGGGATTCGTTTGAAGCATGCCTCTCCCATTTAGATAAAATGCTTCAAAGGTGTGAAGACTCAAATCTTTGTCTAAACTTGGAGAAAAGCCACTTTATGGTCAAAGAAGGCATAGTCCTTGGCCATAAGATTTCAAAAAATGGGATTGAGGTAGATAGAGCAAAAGTCGATGTTATTGCTAAATTACCTCATCCTACTACCGTCAAGGGTATTAGGAGTTTTTTAGGTCATGCCGGTTTCTATCGTAGATTCATACAAGATTTTTCCAAAATCGCCCGGCCTATGACTCATCTTCTTGAAAAAGATGCTCCTTTTATCTTCTCACCCGAGTGCATCAAAGCTTTTGAAACATTGAAGAAAAAGCTTACTGAAGCACCCATTCTCGTTGCTCCTGACTGGGATTTGCCTTTTGAGCTCATGTGCGATGCAAGTGATTTTGCTATCGGTGCAGTCTTAGGACAACGTAAAAACAAGCATTTTCAGCCTATCCACTACGCAAGCAAAACTATGACTGAAGCTCAAACTCATTACACCACCACAGAAAAAGAGCTATTAGCCGTGGTGTATGCATTTGAGAAGTTTCGGCCATACTTAATCTTGACCAAATGCGTGGTGTATACGGATCACTCGGCTCTCAAATATCTCTTTGCAAAACAAGATGCAAAGCCGAGATTGCTTCGTTGGATTCTCCTCCTGCAAGAATTTGATATCATCATACGTGATAAAAAAGGAGCGGAGAATCTAGCTGCTGATCATCTGTCCAGATTAGAAAACCCTCACCAAGATGTTTTCGAGAAAAAGGAAATAAATGAAACATTTCCTCTCGAGACGCTCAATGCAGTTTCTTTTCATGGAAACTCTTCTACCCCATGGTTTGCTGACTTCGCAAATTACCATGCGGGTAACTTCATAGTGAAAGGGATGTCGACCCAACAGAAGAACAAATTCTTCAAAGATGTTAAACATTATTTCTGGGACGACCCCTTCTTATTCAAAATCTGTGCGGATCAAGTCATCCGACGGTGTGTTTATGGACAAGAAGCTCTTGACATTCTCAAAGCTTGCCATGCTGGACCCACCGGGGCCATCATAGTCCAAATTACACCGCCAAAAAGGTGTTTGATTTCGGGTTTTATTGGCCCACAATCTATAAGGATGCCCACGAATTTGTCAAAGCCTGTGACGCTTGTCAACGTCACGGAAATATATCTCAAAGAAATGAAATGCCACAAAATGCCATTCAAGTTTGTGAGATATTTGACATCTGGGGTATTGACTTTATGGGGCCATTTCCATCTTCTCGCGGAAACAAGTACATACTCGTGGCTGTTGACTATTTGTCAAAATGGGTTGAAGCGAAAGCTTTACCTACAAATGATGCCCGGGTAGTTGTGAAATTTTTAAAATCTCTTTTTCCCAGGTTTGGAACTCCGAGAGCGATAATCAGTGATCGTGGTACACATTTTTGCAATGATCAATTTGATCGTGTCATGCAAAAGTATGGTGTTACCCACCGTCTCTCTACTGCATACCACCCCCAAACAAGTGGGCAGGTGGAAGTTTCCAACCGCGGTATTAAAAGAATTCTTGAAAGGACAGTAGGCGAAAACCGTGCATCCTGGTCGGATAAACTGGATGACGCACTCTGGGCCTTCCGTATAGCTTACAAAACACCCATCGGGTGTACTCCATACAAGCTAGTGTACGGAAAGGCATGTCATCTTCCGATTGAGCTAGAGCACAAGGCATACTGGGCCTTAAAGCATGCAAACTTCGATATACAGACAGCTGGTGATCACAGAAAAGTTCAAATGAATGAATTAAATGAACTTCATGATCAAGCGTACGAGAACTCTTTGATCTACAAACAAAAGACAAAGAAGATTCATGACTCTAAAATCAAGAACCTCGTTTTCAACATTGGTGATCGAGTCCTTCTTTTCAATTCAAGATTGAAGATTTTCTCGGGAAAGCTCAAGTCCCATTGGTCTGGTCCATTTACTATCACTAAGGTTTATCCTTATGGTACCATTGAGTTATCTCAACCCGATGGTCCTAATTTTAAAGTGAATGGTCATCGATTAAAGCACTACTTTGGAGAGGACATTCCTCCTGTGGTTGTCCCAGATTTACAAACTTTCCCCATGAACCAATGAATGCGGGGATCGAGTCAAGCTAATGACTCGGGAATCAAAAACATTAGCACACACCATATGGGTTTTCACCCATATTTCTGTCTTCTTTCTCTGTTCTACCACCCTAGTGTGGGGGGGTTGCCCCACACTGTTGTATATAAGTTTATTCAAAAAAAAAATAAAAAAAAAATAATAATAAATAAATAAATAATCATTTCCAAATAATGGCCGTAGTATTTCCCTTTTACGTTCTCAGTCTCGGAATAACCGCCGGTACTTTGAATATTGAGGGCAATATTCATTTCTAAGTGTGGGGGGGAATTCTCACGAATTTTATCATGTATTATCCGCCCAATTCCCCCGTTTTTGGCCAAAATTTTTTTTTTTGGAATAAGTGTTTTTCACTTATTCATCATATGGTAATCAGTCCGCCATGTCTAAAAAACAAAAGGATTGGCTAATCCAGGAGCAAACGGCTCTTGGTAAAGATTTCTCAAATCCGTTTATGGCTTGCAATTTGCCCAAAATTGTATGGTATTCAACTCACCATATCCTAAAAAGTGAAGAGTTGGCTAGCCCGCAAGTTTATGGCTTGTGGTAAAGGCAGTGGAAAATCCATAATTGGTATTCAGCTCACCAAAGATAATACTGATAATTTATCTAAGAGTTGGCTAGTCCAGAGCAAACGGCTTCTGGTAAAGACAAATCAAATCCGTTTACAACTTATGATTTGCTCAAAATCATTTGGTTATCATTGTACCAAGGTTCTTACTTGAATCGAAACAATTGGCTACTCCAGAAGTGATGGCTTTTGGTAAAGAGTTTTAAAATCCATTAAAGATCTAAATCATTGCTAGGGACTAGCAATATCTTAGTGTGGGGATTGATGAGTGTCTAAATACTCATCATTTTTGTACAATCTAAACTGCAAAATCATCCGAAAACACTCAAAAATGCATCAAAATGATGAAAATATCACAAATCAGTGTTTTATGTGTTTTAAATGCAAAAAGATCAAAATCAGATGAAAAATGTATCAAGTTTGCAAAATTGGTAGTTTTAGTCCCCTAAGTTTTAAAAGTTGTCAAATCTAGTCCCGGGAATCCAAAAATGTGGAATTTTATCATTCAAGGTCCCTGAAATATTCTAAGTTGTTAAAAATGATCCTTGAATGATTCTTTGGTCAAATGGCAGAAAAGGTCCTTAAACTTTGAAAAATGTCAAAATTAGTCCTTGGACTTATAAAAATGGAATTTATGCAAAAAGGGTCCTTGTACTATCAAAGTTTGTCAAGTTTGGTCCTTGTGATAAGTTTGGAAAAGTGTCATGTTCAGTCCCTCAAGTTTGGAGAATTTGCAAAATTGGTCCTTGTGTGTACTAAACCAAACCGGACACCCTTATCAATATCAAAGCCCAAATCCATATCACTTATCCAGCTGGCCCAAACCTTAGCCCAATCCCACATGAGCCTTGACCCTTGAGCTAGGTCAAAATACATTTTGATCCCTGTCACAATCTATTTTGACCCACCCCGTTATTATTAAACCTCGGTCAAAACAAGTCAATGGTGCCAAAACCAGGGTTACTATTCATCTCCTTCACACACAAGTGAAAACCGAAACCAGAGCTGTTTGTTCACTTTTTCAAATCTACTTGCTCCTATCATATCTCCCCTACCTTACCTTGTCCCCCTCCACCTCCACATCTTCCAAATCCCATTAATATCAAAAACCTGCTAAAGAAGAAGTTGGCGCCAAAATCTACACATGGACGAATGAGATGAATTAGAGAGATCCAATGGCTCAAAGGAGGTGGGAATGAATCAGAGGTCAACATAGAGTCCAAAAAAGTCTATAAAGAGGAGCTGGGATGCATTGTATCAAGATATCTAATATAACTTAGTTTCTTTAATGTCGTTTTAGCAAAAATTCAATTTTCAGTGTATGTTTTAACTTAAAAGCTTTATCTTTCAAGTTTTCCTTGTGTAATAAATCTTTTGTAAACATCAATTTCAGTTATAAGACTTGTTTTCATTCTATGCAAAATTTCTAATTTCAAAAATCTCATGTGAATCAATTGTTGTTGTAAGGTGTTATCTTGGACTAAATAAGCCACATAAGCTCCTAGATAGCTTCTAAAAGCTATTAGTAACTATTAAAATCAGTTTAGAATCAAAAAAGGAAAATTCACCAAAAATACAAATTAAATAGTTGAAAAATAAAAAATCCATTGGAAATGACATTCACACCTGGAGCAGGGTGAATTTTGGATGGCCTTGGGTTAGTGGCTTAGTGGTAAGCCTATAGGAGTGTTCTTGGTTCCTAGTTCTGTGATTTCAGTTGGATAGCTTTTGTAAGCCTTTTTGTTCATTTTTGCATTTCACTGCTTTAGTTGTTTAGTAGTTGTAATTTCTGTTTCTTAGTGTTCATTAGTTAGAGTTAAGTGTATTTAAACATAAAAATCAGTTGGTTGTTATTTTAAATTGGTAGTTTATAAAAATTTCATCTTGACAATTAAAATAGCTTAAGTCTAAATTCTTAGTTTTATGTTGTTATCACTGTTGGTTCATGTTTATTTAGTCTTAATCAATGATTATATAAAGTCTGCAATCAGTTTCATGGTTTAAATTTGTGATTTGCTTTGAAAAGTTTCAATACAGTCAAATAAAGGCTTGTTTGGATTTGAGAAGTGAAACTGTGTTAGAGGTTGATAAAGTTTGTAATTGTTGTTATTTTGAGTCATACTTGGTCCTAACATCTCATTTAAACCATCAAAACCAGTCCTTATTCTTGAAAAGTCAAAATAATCTTTGATCTAATCTTTTGTGTCCACTGTTGGATTTTTATGATTCAAGATCATGATTTTGTACTCATAAGTTGTTAACATTGCTCAAATCAGTCTTATTACACCTTAAAACAACCTAATCAGTGAGTAGTAGTGATTCAAAGTTCATCTTGGTCAAACTTTTAGTTTTTCTTAAAAAGTTAAAATTTGCATTTGGTCGTTTTTTATTAAAAAAGATATTTTTAGTGTAAGTTTAATAGTAAGGTTTAGCTTAAAATCTTTTGGGGTATTAAAGTTTAGTTGCTAAACTTAATTAGAAAATTACTAGTTCTCTTTGAATCATCTTTTTAATAGCTTTTTAACTAGCTTATTTTGAGTACTGTTTGATAATGATACCCTGCAGCAGTTGGGTAGTCCAACTTGATAAGCTCACACAGAGCTTAATTGTTGGTCTAATCTTGTGATTTTTGGTTCTTTGGGTAGCTGACCTAGCCATCTTGAGAACCCAAGCTTAAGTTTTCCATTTCTAACTTGTTTGCTAGGGCTGCAATAAGCTCTAACTTTGTCCCATTTCTGTTTAGTTCATCAGTTTGATATAAGTGCTTATTTGTTTGTTATTAGCTTATCAGTGTGCTTATCTTTGTCTTTTAACTTCATTTGAGTAGCTTGTAGCCTCTTGCATCTTATTTGAGCTTTTGTTTCAGTTTGTGATCTTGTTTGAGCTTAATTCATCATAATAAGCTCTTAAGCCAACTGTAGGCTCATAAGCTTCTCAAATTGCTTATTTTTGACTTGTAAAATTTTTGTCTTTGTAAAAGTTTCATATTTTAAGTAGTTAAGTAGTTCTTAAAAAGAAAATCCAGAAAAACATCAATTTAAAAATAGTGATAGCGTTTATTTAATAGTTTTTAGCTTTTTGATTTTTCTTTTCATCTTATTAATAAGCAAATCTTGTTTTTATATTTTTCTTAGTTTTCTGTCACCTTAAGTTATTTTTATAAAAAGTTTCATAATTTTCCTAATCTTTTTAGTATTTATTATAATTTTAAATAGTTAAAAGTCTTAAATAATTAGTAATAAATAATTAAAAAGTAAAAAAAAATATCTTTTCAGTTTTAAAATTAGTTTTATAATATTTTAGATTTTTCCAAGTTAAAATTTCATTTTTCCAGGTTTATTTTATATTTTCTAGAATTTAAGTGTATTTTAAATAATAATTAATTAGTAATAATTAGATAAAAAGTGTGAAAAATATATTTTTAATTTTAAAATTAGTTTTATAATATTTTAGATTTTTCTGAATTATAATTTTATTTTTCTAGCCTTATTTCATATTTTCTTTTATTTTAGGTTATTTTTAAATAGTTTAAAATAGTTTTTAATTAATAATAATTAATTAAATAGTGGTAAAAATAATTTTCTTTTTCTAATAATTTTCTTTTATTTTTAGGATTTCAAAAATGTCATTTTCATATTTTTAGGTCTTTTATTTCGTAGATCTCACTTTTTATTTTGTACGTTTACGTAGTTTTTAAACGTACGTATTTACGTTTGTTGTGTCTGATTGTTGTGCTTCCCAATTCTGTATTCAATTCCATTCCAATCAGTCAGTAGTGTAATTTCTAACCCAAATCCTTACTGATCACTATCCTTAGTGATCATTCTATCATCTGATCAAGTTTACACACCATTGAGTCTCCGTGGGACTTAACGACCTGGGAATTCATTATATTCTCTGATCTTCATTGCATTTGTGTTTTAACTGTTTTAAGTTTCTTACGGTTAGCCATTCACAAGTGGCTAGCTTGTGTGAGATAGCTTGACGGTTTAGCACAGATCAGTGCTCCCATGAAAGAGAAGCAGACTGAAGCTATGAAAACAACACCAACCAGCTTGTAATAGAGAGAAGGAACTGATTGTAACACCACAATCTTGGGAGATCAGAATCATCAAAACACCAATAAACCTGCTCAAAAGAAACCTTGTACCAATTCCAAACAAACCAAATACATACCAGGTTAGAGAGAGAGGTAAAAACAGAAAGTGTTGCCCACCATGACCTCTATCAAACACCTTATTACTCTTCCAGAAACCTGTCCCTTCCAGATCTCTGTTACTCCAACAAAGGATTAAGATCCTACCCTGCATCTTCATTATAAAAACACCCCAACTCCCGAACAATACCTCTATACCTCATGTCTCTACTTAAAGGAATATCCCATATCTTAAAAGCTTTTAACACGTCCGGCGAATACTTAATTGTAAGACCCCTTACTTTCAACTTCACAATACTAATGATTTGGTCAAACAGAGTATCCACAGACCTATAGTCTTTCCTAAAAATTCTATAGTTTCTTTCCTGCCAAAGATAATACACCACAGCACCAAAACAAAGTCTTTGGAGCACACTCTAAATGCTATTCCTAGCCGGCTTATTAACAATACCAGATATGGCACTAGCCCAACTGTTACTAACATTCTCCAATTGAGCCATAGGTTTGACCTTATTCCAAAACTTAATAGAATAGTTGCAAGAGAAAAAGAGATGGGCATGGGATTCATTATCATTACCACATAAGCAACACTTAACATCCTGAACACTAAACCACTTAGAAAATCTATCAGTAGTTTTGAGTCTACCTTTCACAGCCATCCAAGTTATAAACGCATGTCTAGGAATACATTGAGAAAACCATATGTGACTATGCCAAATAACTTCTGGAAAATCAGTTCTAACAGCAATATAGGCTTCCTTCACACTAAAACATTTTTCTCTACCCATTTTATCAACCCAAACAACCGTATCCTCCTTACTATGGTACAGGTTTGGCACCGGAACATCCACCACCTCCTTAAATCTATCCTCCCAGTCTAAAGGCCAATTCTAATTCCCATTATCAATAAGGTCATAAATTTTAGCACTAAGACTAAATCCAGCTTGAGTGATGGTTCTATCGTCAATAAGTTTACTTAACGGGCCATTCAAATGCCATTTATCAAACCATATGTTGATATTTTTGATTGGGGGAGAATTTGTGATTTAATATGAAATCTGATAAAAGGTGATCATTTGATTCAATTGTGCATGCAGCTCTCCCATATGTGCTAAACGCTTTCGAATCTCGAAGAACATATTGAGGGGGAGAATTTCTAATGAAAATAAACTATCAAGGTACAAAGGTTTCAATGTTTTATCATAAGTACCTTGATTGAGTTTTAAGGGTTTTCTCTATGGCATTCGTGATCGTGGAAGTGCTTCAAAAGAACTCTTTCCTCTATGTGCTAAAATAATTTTGAAATATCCAACGCACATATTGAGGGGGATAAGTTACCAAAGAAAATCAAAAGGCTTTTTCTAAGGAAATTGTGATCAAGAAATTATTTCAAAGAAATTATTTCAAAGAACTCTTGCCTCCATGTGCTAAACAATTTCAAATCATATGCATATGTTGAGGGGGAGCATTTCTAAATGATCAAAACAATTAAGGTACAAAATACTTTGATTTTATATCACAAGTACCTTGATTGATTTTTCCAAATGATTTTTCAATTGGTTTCGAGAAGGAATCAACTATACCAAAAGACCGACCAATTTACTTTATGCATGGTGTTATAAGGATGGTTAGGTTAGGTATTCGTTCCCATGATCCTGCCAGAGCCGGAGGGATCTACCCAGGGACAATCCACTAGATAGTGTAGAGTCCTTAGGTATGATGAAAAAAGGAGAAAAGTGAGATATGGGAAGAGTGCGGACTGAGATAGAGCTACAACTGGAATAAACCTAACAAGGTTCTAGTTATGAAGTCTCGGTAAGCACTGAAGGGGTTGAAGAATGAAAAATAATTGGAATGTGCAAAGGGTGAAAAGAAATAGCCCTCCAATAATTCAACCTTAGGGCAGAAACCGGGTTCAATACATATGCTACTGGTGTTTACTAAGTTAACACTGGAATTGAAGACAAGACGTCATGGACCCAGTGATGCACTGCACCTATCTTCCCAAACTACTCAAGTTTCTCTAAAAGGGACTTGTTTCATTCTCACGGGGAACCTACATAATCTATTTACTTTCTCTTAGAGATTGTTAATATTGAAGAAGGAGACCCTCTCCCTAGTCTCCGGCATAGGAACCAAATGTGCAGAATTGAGTCTAGAGCCAAGAGATCATCCACAATATCTCATTAGGACACTATACTTGAAGACTTGTTGTTTCACACAATGTAGAAAGTAAGAATATATTTTAAGAGTCCTACGCATTATCCTTGTGGTATTGCCAGAACATCCGAGTGATATGTTAAATATTCACGATGAAGACGGAAATCCTTCTAGAGCCAACATCAAACAAGCTCTTGGTGGGTGACATGTGAAATCTTTTCTAAAAGATCAAACTTGTGACAACTGGATAGAAACAATGGGGCGATTCACTTGTGAATCAACCTTGGTCCAGGAAATGAATTGACGAATACTTTTGGAAAAACCGTTCGATGTGCAAATCTTCTTTTCTCTAGCGCATCGAATGTGTATTCATTTTCAAATTCAAAAAGTATCTCTGATTGAAAAAATACTTTTGGAAAAACCGTTCGATGTGCGAATCTCTTCTTTTCTCTAGCACGTCGAATGTGTACTCTTTTCAAATACAAAAAGTATTTATGATTGAAAATTGATCTTTCTCATAAAACCTTCGTCGTATTGCAAAACTCTTTCTTCTAAGCAATACGCGATTGTTTTTCAAATCAATTTTTCATCAATCAGTGAATCTCAATTCGCTGGTTCACTCGCTGTTGGGAATTGCTGAGTTGAAGATTACAAAACCACGAGCAAGAATGAAGAAAGAAGAAACAATGAGGGTCTATTTTTTAATTATTAGGTAGCTTTGTTAGTAAGCTACAATTAGGGTTTTTGTAACCTCCCTCTCCTATATAAAGAGGGTAGGCATTTAGGTGATGGGAATCCATTTGACTCATCCTTTTCATTTCAATTCAATAATAAAACTCTTCAATGAGAGTCTAGACACACGATTATAGCGTGTGTACATTAGTAGTAGTAGTAGTAATTTATATTTCAATCAATAAAGAAAACCTTATTAGTGATGTTTATTGTGTCAATTATTATTCTGCTATGCATTCAATCAATCGATATCATTCATATCCTAGTTGAGTCCGGATCTTGGATTCTACAATTGGTTTCAGAGCCTCGTGGCTCTCGATCTAGGGTTTATAAGGTTTTCCAGAAATTAGGGTTTATGCAGCAGTTGTGAAAAGTAAATGGCAACAGGCAAAGAAAAGAGGCAGCGGGATGAGCAGATCTGTGTTTTGGTGTCGTCAATATGGTTGCAGCGCATTTAATTGGTGGATCATTGGATGGCGTAATTGGCTACTGACTTTCATATTAACATGCATGGGATACATCTTTGATTGGTCAAATCATCACATGGATTTCAAGGATTGGTGGTTCTGATCGCTGGTCCCATACGAGATGCTGATTTCATTTGACTGGTCAAATTAAGAAGCATGGTAGGGCTATACTGATCACCTTGTTTCTTTCCTTCTGATCACGTGTTGGTACCATTGATTTGTTGTACAGTATTTCTCTTGTTTTGTATCTTATTTTTAATGGGACGATAACGTGATTATGAGGGAGAAAATTATTTAAATGGTTGATATGATTGGATGTCATGGTTCAGTGCTTGGGTATTGATTTTGTTTATTCTGATTGGATGGCATAATTTGATGGTTTTATTGCTGGACGTGTATTGATGGCTCTCACATGTACTGATTTCTATTACTGCTGGTACTGTTCAAATTTTAGTTCTTGTTGATTGAGTGTTTTGTTCCTGCTGGCTTTATTATCTGGTTCCTGCTGATCGGTCGGTTTTTGCTGATTGATTGGTTGCTTCCTACTGGTTGTTCTGGAGTTTCTACTGGTTGATCAGGTGCGTGTCTTATCATATCTTAAAGTGAGTCTAGCACTTTGAAGATAACTTGTTTGTGTATTAATGGTGTGACAAAGACTTGATGAATCTAGTGAAGGGGTGAGATCTATAGATTAAATGTACTTAATGCGCACATTTGCTAACACTTTAAGGAGTTACGTTGTAGTGCTCAGTGTTAGTGAAGGGGTGTGATCTACAGATTACAGGTGCTTAATGCTCACATTTGCTAGTGTCTCATCTAAGTTTGGAGTCACGTGGATAGTACAAGATATAAGATCCATGTGTTGGTGTTTCTACTGGTTCTCCGTTCCTACTGGTATACTATTGGATTCTGCTGCTGATTGGATTTTTCTACTGCTACGCTTTTTTTTTTTTTTTTTTTTAAAAGTTCGTATTATTTCTTTTTGATTAAAAAAAGAAAAAAAATAGAGATGGTTAGTATATTTTAAGGGGAAGCTTATTACTTACCATCTACATACATCACTTAAGGGGAAGCGTCTACAAGTTGCACAAGACCCCTCTTAGCAAAAAGGGGAAGAATATTAGTAGTTGTGCAGTGGATTATTTGTGATGGCATGTTTTAGCATCGTTTTTTAATACAGGTTGTTTTGTACTATCAAGAAACTGGAACTTAACCTAGTCAAATTCCAGTTTAGGGGAAGATTGTTGGGAATTGCTGAGTTGAAGATTACAAAACCACGAGCAAGAATGAAGAAAGAAGAAACAATGAGGGTCTATTTTTTAATTATTAGGTAGCTTTGTTAGTAAGCTACAATTAGGGTTTTTGTAACCTCCCTCTCCTATATAAAGAGGGTAGGCATTTAGGTGATGGGCATCCATTCGACTCATCATTTTCATTTCAATTCAATAGTAAAACTCTTCAATGAGAGTCTAGACACACGATTATAGCGTGTGTACATTAGTAGTAGTAGTAATTTATATTTCAATCAATAAAGAAAACCTTATTAGTGATGTTGATTGTGTCAATTATTATTCTGCTGTGCATTCAATCAATCGATATCATTCTTACCCTAGTTGAGTCCGGATCTTGGATTCTACACTCACTCTGTGTTGTCTTCTTTGAGACGTTCCGGTTTGAGAACAGCTAGAGCAGCTGCGAAACCCTGTCAAGGAGATTCTTAGGAATCCTACCTGATCACAGGCAGTACTTGTACTGATCAACGGGGAACCGTAGGCCGTGTACCTCAATTCAACGAAAGTGATCAAAGACACTTTCGTGCGCTTTATTGCTAACTGTTGTTTGCAGGTACATTTGGACGGTTGTAGCTGATCAGAATTGAGGAGTCAATCCAAAGCCGCATGCTCATAGCATCCACACTTAATTAAAGAAATCATGACACGTGCTTATCTACATAACCGGCTCGATATTTTTATACTATGCTTCTGCTACGCTGCTGCAAATATCATGAACCAAAGAAAGCTTTCGCTACTCTGATGGAAAGATGTCATGATCTAGAAAGTGTGAGCATGTCGGTCCAAAAGTCACAACATCACATGATGGCAACACAATAAAGGGTGATCCAGAGAGTTACTGTGGCTGATGATCTCGAAGAAAGCTTGAAGATCATCAAAGATGTGGATCAGTTTAAAGGCCTCCACTGAAATTACAAAACTATGCGGACTTTAAAGTATCACCACTAAAGCACTAGATTGCGGATTTGAAGAATTGAAGTCTACGAGCTCAAGAACGAAGTCAAGAATAGAATGCTAGGATTCAAAATGTAAATCATGGGCTGACCTCCCTTAGGGGGAGATTGTTAGGAATTGGAAATTCCATGTTAAAGTGTCGGTCACCCCAAATATTATCTATCATAAGTTAGATCGTAGACTTGTAGTTATTTACGTTATTTATTAGTTTATTAGTTAGTTAGTAGCGTAGAATAGTTTAGTGTAACACCGTGGAGGAAGGACGGTTCTTTACCCACTTTATACCTGATCCATAGGCCGTTAGGAGGTCGTGTAGTCTTGTAACTATAAATACCCCTTCCATCCTTGGAAGGGGTGTGGCTTGGAATCTAACCTTTCATTTTTATTGAACCAACTCTCTACCAAGAACACCATCTCTCTACTTTCTCTCTCTAAAATGTCTAACATGTATTTCCATCATCCAAGACCACCCGAATCATCATAACACAATAATATTACGATCCTACATGGACTAGGTTGCTTGGTATAATATAAGCTGAAATGGATAACATGCAATTTGTCATCCGTATTTTTTATAAAAATATGGATACAATTTTTTTTTGTTATTATAAAAGAGTGGTATTTATGGTATAATTTCACGGAGGATACAATATTCACGGTTTGAGCGAAGATCTGAAAAAATGACTACGGGGTTTTTGTACGGTATTATTGATGCGAGATAGAAGTGACTTTTCACGGGTGATCTTCTTTATCTTTGAGACGTTGGTTGGCTGGTTGCATGTCTCAAGATAACTTGTGTGGGCACATTATGAAATTGACAATCTGGTTATAACTGATGTAAGGAGTTACGTTGTAGTGCTCACAGTGTATAACCATCACTTTAAAGAGTTACGTTGTAGTGCTCACAGTGTATAACGATCACTTTAAAGAGTTACGTTGTAGTGCTCAGTGTCACACGACGTTGTGGATTGTTCAAAAATTTAGAACAAGCAGTAAGTCACAAAGTTGGGATGTTTACTTCCTTTTCAAGTTAGTCGTATCGGGTTTTCTGCATATGTCGTCATTACTATTAGCCTGTGAATTCAAAGGAGGTTCGACTAAAGGTTGGTTTGAGAAACGTATTGAGAGTATTTTTGCGACATATTCTCACAGAATTTTGATCAATCTATGATGTTCATATTCCATCAAGAAAAATGTAATACGGCATGTATGCAACATTATGATGATTCCGATAGCTCGCAACCATCAGGAGGGAGAAGTTGCTATTTCATCTTCCGTGATTGGATTACGAAGGGATTTGTGCTTAAGACTGAAGAAGGAGAAGTAGTGTGTGTACATCGGTGCTTTTTACCAACTTGGATGCAATACTAAGTGAGTTATGTTGTTACGATGTTCCCAGAACGACAACCATTGTGCCAGAATCAAGATTCTACTTTCTCCGCTGCGTGTTGGAAGAGTGTTGTCGGTTCAGGAGGGAGCAAAAGAAAGAAAAAGGCTCACTAGTTACGAGGGAGTAATAACCTAACTAGACCGTTACAGTTAAAGTTCAGAGCTACAAGGATTTGTGCCGTCAGCGCCAAAGATCAAATGACAAGATCGTTGGAAGGGAGAACTTCATGTTTGCCTCAGTATCTAGACTACAGAGACTCTGCGCTTCAACAAAGTCAACATTGTTCATTACTATTGTAATTTACTTTGTTTTGTATTTATAGGTCTCATTGTAACCATTCACGTGTGACGATATCTTGGAGGGAGATTGTTAGCCTCGCTTTTTTATAAAGATATCGTCACTTACATGAATTGGACTAGATGCGTAGTATATTTTGCCCATAGGGACTAGTATCGTTTAAGTGGCAAAGTTAAGGTCTGTTGAGCCTATAAATACCCCTCATGACTCTCCATGAGGGGTGAGGTGAAGCATTAGGCTAAAGGTGTAGTGTGTGTTTTCATAATAAAAGTCTTTGTTTTCTCCTCCCTCTCTCTAAACAAGATGAATACTTTCATCTTCTTCCACCAACCTAGAACTCCAAACCACATAAATGTTATACTTTTTCGATCCTAACATATATGTTTGTTAGACTCCATGTTTTAAAGACCCAACCTTCCTAGACAGGGTATACAAGGTAGAGAAGGCACTGTATGGTTTACATCAAGCTCCCAAGGCATGGTATGAAACATTGGCCAAGTATCTTGGACAATGGTTTTCGTAGAGGAAAAATTGATCAGACTATATTCATCAAGAGGCTGAAGGGAGACATCTTGTTGGTTCAGATATATGTTGATGATATCATCTTTGGATCCACCAAGAATGAGCTATGTACAGAGTTTGAGCAGCTCATGCATGATATATTTTAGATAAGTTATATGGGTGAACTCACATTTTTTCTAGGGCTACAGGTGAAGTAGAAAATTGATAGCATATTTATCAGCCAAGATAAGTATGTAAAGGAGATTTTGAAAAAGTTTGGATATGAGAGTGTGAAGACTGCCAATACACCTATAGACAACAACAAACCTCCACTAAAAGATGAAGATGGTGAAGAGGTTTATGAGAACCTGTACAGATCCATGATTAGATCTTTTATGTATTTGACAACATCCAGACCATACATCATGTTTATTGTATGTCCTTGAGCTAGGTTTCAGGTCACTCCAAAGGCCTCACATCTACATGCAGTGAGGAGAATCTTTAGGTATTTGAAAGGCTAAACCAAATTTGGCCTTTGGTATCCAAAGAATTCTCCATTTGATCTAGTGGCCTACTCAGATAGTAACTATGCTGGAGCTAGTTTGGACAGGATGTCAACAACAGGTGGTTGTCAATTCCTAGGAAACAGGTTGATCTCTTGGTAATGTAAAAAGCAGACTGTGGTGGCAAACTCCTCAACTGAGGCTGAATATGTGGCTGCAGCAAGCTGTTGTGGTCAAGTGCTCTGGATTTAGAATCAAATGGTTGACTATGGGTATAATTTTATGAACACTGTCATTCACGTAGATAATAACAGTACTATATGTATCATTAAAAATCCAAATTTTACATTCTAAGACTAAACATAATGGTTAAATAGTACATAAAATTGCATAATTAAAGGTTAATTAGTTTGCCATGATCAATTTTATGTGTATATTCCTGCCATAAGACCCACTCAATTGCTTTATGTGATGTATGGGGTGATCTAGGTGTTGCACCTAGTGACAGTCTTATGGTTCTCCTTTTGGGGAAGACTCGCGAGAGAACTCGGATCAATATGTGTTTATATTAATGTTTTTTTTTATATGCTTAATTCCTTATGTGCATAATTTTTACATGTTTTCACACCTAATTTCATGAAAGATGGAATAATACTAACGAAATCATGACATTAATATGGTCTTAATTTACACGCCTAAATAGCATGCTCATTGTGCCCTGCTATTTGATTCGTGGAAAATTTGTTTTTGTAAAATTAAGTGACCTAAATTATTGAAACAAGTTTTCTTGAAATTAAAAACTGGACGCTATGGACACTTGGGATGTACGCCCGTTAGAACAAACTGTAAGGGGGGTTTATGGCGGTGCGCACAGTCACACCTAAACGATTTCCAGTTACTGCTTCACGCTGACCTGGTCGTCTTTCTCCTTGCGAGTTTGATTTGGGCTACTGTGAACCCTGATGATCACTATAGTCTCATTACTAAAAGTTGTTAAAATAAGTGTTATAAAGTTGTTTTGCATGCTTCTTTGTACTTAGTTTTATCACATTTATGTGTATACCCTATGTGTAAATTTTAAGTCTATGCCAGCCAACCAAGAACACATTCGTTTGGCTTGACCTTTTTGGTCAGACCTTAGGGCCATTCCAACCCATGGTGAATTTTGCTCATTGGTCAGACTTTTGGTGATATTTGCATGTTCTTACTTGGTCGACTTATTTCGAGTATGCTTGGTCAGACCTTGGACCTGAGGAATAAGATGATACTAAACATCCTCATGACATTATTACTTGTCTACTAATTCCTTGATCAGTCTCATAATTATAAGAGTTGTATTTTATGAAATTAACTCTTGTCGCTTACCTCTTGTCCCACTTGTTTACACATTGGTCAGACCTTTGGTAATAAGTGGGCAGTCAAGATTGATCTTAGTCTTATTAGTAATTAATTAGGTAGATGATGAGTGCATATTTACTCATCATTTTATACCCGTTAAACCCATAAAAATGACTAAAAAAACCAGTTATATCAAATTATATTGCAAATATCCTTGGACTTTGTTTCGTATCTTATAGGTCCAAAAGGATTGAAAATGAAGTGAAAACGGACATCATTGGATCAACTCGACAACGTTGTGCATTTAATCAAGTAAAGACAAAGTCAGAGTCAACCCCGGGGCATAACTTTGGAATGTACATGGAAAAACAAACCTATAACCATCAGAGCATCAATCCTAAACCTTTTCACCATTGGTCCTAAATGATTTACATCATTAGTCCCTAATGTTTAAACCTAATAACCATTAATTATAAAACCTAAATTATAACTAATCCTAAACCTATAATCCTGATCCCATCAAATCCAACCCAAGCCCAATCCACTTCCCTTATAACCCATTTACCCAAACTCTTAAATCCGGCTAAACCCACAACCCCTTTTATCCCAGGTCAAACCCGGTTTTAACACAAAATAAAAAGGGCGCGAAACCTATTCATCTTCCCTGTCCCTCTCAACTGTAACGACAAACCAACATGACATGGGATCTTCCACCTTGGCAATCAATGTGAAACTTTGATATAAAGACCATCGAAAGGGTTGTGATCAACTGACTTGGTGACCAAGAATGTTTGACGGCTGAGATGATGGTTTTCAATCACTCACATATGAAACACCCTCTCAAATCTATCACAAAGCTAGCAAAAAAGGAGATGACCCTAAGACCTTAGTATACTGTAAATAGGATCTTTTGTAAGCCCTATAGAGGTAGTTAGTAGTTTGTGTAGTTTATTAGCTAGTTGTAGCTTATTTTATGCTTATTTCATTGTAATGTTTTTAATTAATCTGTTTTAAAAAGCCTTGTACTCAGTTAAAATTTTTAATAAAAGTTAATTTCAATTAAATTCAGTGTCCTTTACTTTTATGCATTTTCAATTCAAAACAAGCAAATAAGCTATAATAAGCTCTAGCCACAAAAATACTTGATCTTGTGGAAGATAAGCCAGACTTGGATGGGCTTATAAGCTGCTAAGTTGAGTAGCTCGTCGAGCATATAAGCCCTTGTTTAGCTAGGGCTTGTGTAAGTTCACATCTTGCTTTATAAAACTGCTTATTTACCTTTGTGCTTATCTAATAGTTCTTATTTGTTTTTATTGCTTATTTGATTGCTTTTTTATTTTAATTGTAGTTTAGATCTTATTTGTCTTAGTTTACATATAAAACCAAAAAAAAAGCCAAAAATAAGTTTGAATAGTTAAGTACTTATTTCTTTCTTATTCATAACCTTAATCTGCTTTTCATAGTTAAATAATCTTAGTAGTCAGTTTTATTCAAAAACATTACAAGTTTTACGGTTAAAAACATCATAAAAGCAAAATATGATAAATAGGGAGTGTTTGGATTTTTGTTTTATGTCAAGTCTTAATCTGTTTTTACTTATTATGGTCATTAAGTCAACATAGAACTAGCTTAAAATTAGTTAAAATAGTAGTTAAAAGGAAGTTTATAGTACCTTAAATTAGATTTATAGTTTTTAATCAAAATCTTGAATTTCATAAAGTTTAAAAACAGTTTTGATAACTTATTGAGTTAAGCTCTTAAATAGTCACTTTTAGGTGTTGCTTCTTTGTTAAAAATAGTTAATAAAGTCACTTGAGTCAGTAGAAGTCCAAATTTAAAAGTCAAATTGCATTTTCTTGTTTTCAAAAAGGTTAAAAATCCAAAAATATTTTTTTGTCAGTCATATTATCAGCTTTAATTCTAGGTTATTCAAAAGTTTGAAAAAGATAAAAAGAGCTTTTATGTGTTATTTGGTTACGTGTGTTAATCTGTTTTAGCTTTTTAAGATCTAGCTTAATCATTTGCTTGTTTGTTTTTAAAGTTAAAGACAGTTGAACAGACTTAGTGAACAATAAGTCTGCTCAGATCGGCTTTTCCCTTAGCTTATTCCTTGGCTTATTTGAGTTCTAAAGATTTTAAAAGTTCTTTTATTTATATTTTGTTGCTAAAATTCATATGTTTCTAGCTTAGGTGGTCTTAATTTGTCATTAGCTTGCTTAAATTTAGACTCAAAGTAGGTAGGTCACACTGTTTTCATTAAAAGCTAAAAAGGTTAAAAAGTGTTATTCTCCACCAAGTGTTTTCATAAGCACTTAAATAAGCTCTAATAAGCTCCATTGTGTCTAAAAATTAGTATATATGTTTTTTGCCAGCTTTTTTATGACATTTGTGAGTTTTAGCTTCCAGCTTGTTGAATTGAGCTCTATGCATAAGCTCAAAGTTGCCATATAAGGCCTGTTTAGATTTGTGCATTGCATAAGTGCTTATTTGCTTTTAATTGCTTGCTCTGGCTTATTTCTCTCTTTATTTTGACTTAATATTGCTTTTTAAGTTAGCCTTAGTATTTCCTAGCTTAGTGATAGTTTGCACAAGCTTCTTTGAGCTTGTGCACTTAGGGAGTTTGCTTTTAAGCTTATTTTTGTCTACTTATTGCTTATCTCACTGCTTCAGCTTATTTCCTATACTTAGAAGGTTAAATAGCTTATTTAGGTTTCACTTTAGACTGCTATAGCTTTTTGTGGCCTTAGATTAGCTTTATTTCAGCTTATAGCTTTTACACAGTTTAGGTATGTCTGGTTTTTAGCTTAGTATAATCTTTTTGGCTTTTCTACTTAATTCCCAACTTATTCCAAGTTAAAAAAAAATCTTTTCAAAAAGTTCTTGTTTTTATCTTATTATTAAGTTTCAAAAAGAAAATTTCAAAAAAAATAAAAACTGGGAAGTCAGGGGTGAGCAGGGCTCGAACCCCTGACCTCAACTAGTCCAAACCTCACACACACACTCCTTTACCAATAGTGTCCTAGAGACTTACATTTACAATTTGCAAACTTAATTATTTAACCCTCCTTTAGTCAGTTAAGCTTATTTCCTCCTTTTAGCTTGTTTAGATAAGCTTTCTGTCTTTTTTTATTCTTTATAGAAACCTTTTAGTCTTAGCTAATTTTCCTAAATTTTTCATCATTTTCCGAATTAATTTAGTATCTTTTATAATTTTTCTATAATAAAGTGTTTTTAATTCATAAAAAAATAAAATAAAAGTTAAAAAATTATTCATCTTTTTTCTAAAATTATTTTTAGTGATTTAGGACTTAGGAAAAATAAATTTGCACTCATAGGCTTAAAATTTAAGAATTTGTTTTTTTCGAGCTCGTTATGTTCCCGGTTAAGCTCGTTTTTAATTTAAATTGCGTTAGGACTTATTTATGCTTCATTTTATTAATTGGTGTGCTTATTAGTTACTTATTTAGTAGATTGCCTTTGTTGCTTACCTTATTTACTTTCCCGTGCTTTAATTAAAACTTAGAAAACAAACCAAAAAAGGTGAAAACCCAAATTTCAAGCATTTTAATACCAAACCTAAAAACGACATCCTCAATTCACACCTCATTAGGAAACGACCCGGGTATCACTTGCCCGGTATCATATATCGTATTTGCGAGTTTTGCATGTTGACTTTTACCTAAAGGGTTGACTTGTCAATTCGTGCTTATCGCGTATATTTGATATTATTATATATACTAAACAATGAATTAGTAGTTTACTCTATTAAGAAGTTATTTATTGAAAATACTAATTATTTGGACTTTTCTAAATTGTAGAATACTACCTCAGTTGGAAATAATTAGGTACTAAAGAGTTTCTTTGAGAAACAAAAAATCACTGGACCTAAGTTCATTGACTGGTATCGCCAGCTTCGCATTATCATGTCAGCTGAAGATAAGGAAAACTACTTGGAGCATCCTATTCTTTCTACACATGTTACAACTCCTGGACACCAAGTCCCTCCCGAGGCTCTTGCAGCTCACACTGCTTGGGCCAAGGGGTGAAAGGACATTTCTGCATTCATCCTTATGACCATGGAGTTAGAAATCCAACAAAATCTAACTCACCTTGGTGCATATGACATGCTACAGGAGCTGATGTCTATGTTTGCTCAACATGAAAAACAGGAACTTCTTCAAACCGCGAGGGAATTTCACACGTGCAAGCAAGAAGAAGGTCAATCTGTAAGCTCATATGTTCTTAAGATGAAGAGCTACATTGGCAACTTGGAATGTCTCGGTCATTCTATCACTCCGAACTATGGAGTAAGTCTAATCTGTATTGGACTATCTAAAAATATGACACTTTTGTGCAGAACTATAATATGCACAGCATGGGGAAGACTGTGAATGAATTACTTGCTATGCTTAAAAAACATGAGTAGACGCTACCCAAGAAAGATGTTGCACCTGCACTTCATAATATACACGTACGGGAAAGGTCTAGAAAAACCATGGGAAGAAATCCTTTAGGGCTACTAAAGGAATCAAGGGAAGGGTAACTATAAGTTGGCCTGTGCTCCTGAGCATAAACCATCTTATGCTCCCAAGCCTAAGATTCCTCCATCACCCAAGAAGGATAATCTTGCTAAGGAAGCGACCTATCGCCGAGTTGATGAAAAAGAAGAAGCTATCTCAAGGAGGTAGCACTTCAGGTATTTTCAAAGATATAACTCTACTATGTAAGATTATTGATATCATAACACCACAATAGCTTAGAGTGTGGATCGTGTGAATCTAGAGAGATAAAGTGAGAATGGGATGTTGTAGAGAGAGAAACAAGAAATAGCAAACTTAGATTTATTGTGAACATCCAACCCTCTCCCTTGTAGAGAGAGGGCTATTTATACATATTTATACACCCTCCTTTGGGATGTGGATCAGGCATACAGTGCGTAAAGACCCGTCCTTCTTCCACGGTGTTACTTATAATAATATAAACTTACTAAATAACGTTGAGTCTACGAGCTAACTTATGCTAGACTATAGTTGGGGTGATCGACACTTTAACATGATTTTATAAATCCAAACAACCTCTCCCTAAGGAAGGTCACCCCAGGAGTTACATTTTGATTCCTAGCATTCTATCTTTAACTTCATACTTGAGCTCGTAGACTTTGAAGCATCAATATAATCAACTTTGCATTTTCAGTAGTGTTTCTTTGGCTTGAATGTTTCTTTGACATGTGATCACGAGCTTTATTTGAGATCATCAGCTACATAGAATCTCCAGCTCATCTTTTGATGTATTGCCATTTTGTGAAGTTGTGACTTTTGGGCCGACATGCTCACAGTTTTGGCTTATGACATCTTTTCATCAGAGTTGCAGAAGTTTGTTGTATTTTCTAATCATCATGACTTTTTTCAAATGCGGTTATGAATTGACGTCTCATCGGCCATCAGCTGCAATCATTGGGAGTTCTTGCAAATGACAGTTAGCGAAAAAAACACACGAAAGTGTCTTTGTTCACTTTCGTTGAATAAGGTTTCAAGAACCACCGTTCCACATTGATCAGTATAAATATTGCCTGTGATCAGGTAGAATTCCGAAGAATCTCCTTGAGAGGGTTTCGCAGCTGTACTAGCCGATCTCAAACCGGAGCGTCCCGAAGTAGACAACACGGAGTGAGTGAACTAGTGAATTGAGATTCACTGATTGATGAAAAATTTATTTTAAAAACAATCGCCTATTGCTTAAGAAAGAGAGTTTTGCAATACGACGAAGGTTTTATGAGAAAAATAAAGTTTCAATCATAAATACTTTTGTTTGTGAAATTAACGCGCAGTCGATGTGCTAGAGGAAAGAATTTTAGAGCACATCGAAAGGTTTTTCAAAAGTATCCATCAATCCATTTCCAGGACGAAGGTTAATTCAAGAGTCAATCGTCCCATCGTTTCTATCCAGTTGTCACAAGTTTGATTCTTAAAGAATCGCACATGTCACCCACCAAGAGCTTATTTGATGTTGGCTCTAGAAGGATTTCCATCTTCATCATGAATACTTTAAGTATCACTTAGATGTCCTGGAAAATACCACAAGGATAATGCGTAGGACTCTCAATATATAATCTTACTTTCCACGTTGTGTGAAATAGGAAGTCTTCATTAATTGTGTGTCCTTCTTGGATCTAGACTCAATTGTGCACTTTGGTTTCCGGAGCGGAGACTAGGGAGAAGGTCTCCTTCTTCAATATCAACTATCTCTAACAGAAAGTCGATAGGTTATGTAGGTTCCCCGTGAGAATGAAACAAGCCATTTTAAGAGAACTTGAGTGGCTTGGGAAGTTTAGTGCAGTGCGTAACTGGGTCCATGACATCTTGTCTTCAACACCGATGTTACCTTTGTAACTACCGGTAGCATATGTATTGAACCCGGTTTCTACCCTAAGGTTGAAATATTGGAGGGCTACTTCTTTTCACCCTTTTCACTTTTCATTTCTTTTTCATTCTTCAACCCCTTCAGTGCTTACCGAGATTTCATTACTAGAACCTTATTGGGTTTGTTCCAGTCCTAGCACTATCTCAGTCGGCACTCTTCCCTTGTTCTCACTTTTCTCCTTTTTTTATCATACCTATGGACTTCTACACTATCTAGTATATTGTCCTTGGGTAGATCCCTCTGGCTCTGGTGGGATCATGGGAACTAATACCTAACCTTACCATCCTTATAACTCGAATACATAAAGTAAAAATGGTCGGCCTTTGTGATACAGTTCTTTCCATCTTGAACCCAAATGAAAATCATTTAAAAAATCAATCAAGGTACTTGTGATATGAAATCAAAGCATTTTGTACCTCAATAGTCTTGATCTTTCATAAATGCTCCCCCTTAACATGTGCGAAGGCTTTTGAAATCATTTTACGCATAGAGGAAGAAATGCTCGTTTGAGTTTTTATAAATGCTCCCCGTCAACATGTGCATCGTGCATATTTGAGATAATTTAGCACATGGAATAAGGAGTGTTTTGCGGCGCTTTTCATTATCACAATTGTCATAAGAAAATCATTTAAAATCAATCAAGGTACTTATGATAAAACGTTGATGCTTTAATACCTCGATAGTTTTTATAAGAATTTTTTTTGAAATGTTCCACTTCAATATGTGCATAAATAAATGAAAATGTTTAGCACATATGGGAGAGAAGCCTATACTTTAAGTCATAGAAGATCACATTTTATCAGATACGCATTTGCGTTCGAACATCCCTGCGACTCTTCTCAGCACCATGTCTATTGTGAAGTCCCAAACCTTAGATCTACAACACTTAGCTTGCAAACATGTTAGCTTCCTTAGATAGTTCCAAAACAACAATGAGAAACTTTGTTGTAGATGCACACAAATATGCGGAATCTACTTGAATGCACTTAGAAGATTAAAGTAAACACAGTGTAACACCAACAACTTCAATATTATTAAGAATAATACGAGTACTCTCCTAGTACTAGGGTTTACAACATTGAAGCTCTTCGTAAGACGGCTAGAATATGAGATATATGTTTTACCTAGCTGGGATCTCGTTTTATACACTAAGAAAATCCCTTACAGAGATAACTATGCACTAAGTATATCATATCTTCTATTGGAATAGAGGATATGCTGTTACAAACCATACACGACATTCCTTACTTAGAACAGTACAAACTTAATACTAGCAGTACTAACATTTTTACTATCAGTACTAACTAGTTAATACTTATCAAACAATGCTATCAGTACTAACTTTACTACTATAAGTATTAACTCCCAAAAACGAATTTCCCAACAATCCTCCCCTAAACTTGTGATTGGGTTTCAGAATTACAAGTTTTCTTCAGTCTTTGAGGATTCTTCCAAACTCACTTTCTGCTAGGTCTTCCAGGTTGGTCAAATATCTTTATCAGCAAATCCTTAGCCATGTCTACTGCATTACCCATCCTTAGCCCAGCTGCCAACATTTCAAGAAGAGTCCCTAATGCAAGTTGATAGGTTCTTTCAACCAACATGTAGATATATGTTCCATTGCATGTTGTGACCAAGTGCAGTCCACATGAATCAAGCAACGTCCAAGTCAGTCCTTCCTCTCCAGGTTGATACTTCCATTGTTCTCTAGCTGGATTAGGTTCAAATATATTTTGAAGCTCATAAAGTAACTCCAGATCTTTATCAATTTCTGAATCTCTGTTCTTGAACCTTTCTTTGACTAACTCCCAAAGCTTGAGTAGATCTTCCCTGTCAATGGATGCAAACAAATCCACTAGATACAAATAAGCACTTGTTCAACCACCTGCTCTGTTTATCCTCCAATGCCTCTTTCCATCTTCAGTATAGATATCCTAGTTGATAATGGGGTATCTGGTATTGATGGGCTCTGAGTATAATGCATCTTTTGGGGCTTCAATCAGCATCATCTTGTTGAGATCTTCTTTAGTTAGTCCACCTTCATCTTCAAATGCTTTCAATCTTTTGGGTGCAGCTGAAGAAGCTCCTTCTGTTAGGATTTAGTAAATCCAGTTATTAAAGTTTCGGTCAGCTCAACTCTATGTAATCGTTAGAAAGCTCGTAGTCGTAGTTATTTAATGATAAGTAGTATTTAGTTTTGTAACACGGTGGAGGACGGACGGGTCTTTACCCACTGTATGCCTGATCCACAGCCCATAGGTGGCGAGTTGTGTAAGACTATAAATACCCTCTACCTCCTAAGGTAGAGGGTTGGAGCTCATAATAATACTTTCGTTTTCTCTTACTAAGTTCCCAAACCTCTAACTATTTCTCTCTTTAAAAACATCATTGTGTACACCTCCTATAATCATGGTTTGATGTGTTTGTGAAATCCAATATGTTACAAATGGTATCAAGAGCCATGGTTTGATCATCTCTCTTACATATCCTTGGATTTCTAGTGGTTTTAGATGGTTTTTGAGTTTGAAATAGTTTAGTGGTTTTTGCATCATTTGGATCATTTCTTGTGTTAAAGTTTGAATTTTGAGTTTACTTTAGTGTTTAGAATCATTGTAAGTGCTTTGGTTTTGATTTGGAAAGCTTGAATCACTGTGGTTGGGCTTGTTTTGGATTGAAAAGTGTGTTTTTGAAGTTTTTCAAGGTAGCGACTTGAGTCTCGTTGTGAATTTCTTCGTAGCGACTTCCTTCAGTAATTTCTAGCGAGTTGTAGTGTTAGTCGTAGCGACTTGATCTTAGTGACTTGTCTATTGAGACAAGCATACAAACAGTACAAGTTAGTGGAATCTCCACTACGGCTAGCGACTTGGTGGGGTTAGCGACTTGCTTTCATTTATTCTAGCGACTGAGCGAGTTGCTCTTTAGCGACTTGACTGTTTAGCGATTTGGTGCTTTAGCGATTTGTGTTCAGCGACTTGCTACGTAGCGACTTGGTGCTTAGCAACTTGGTTCAAGGATTCTTAGCGACTTGGTTGAACTTTTGTTTCTAATATGATTTTATCTTGATTTAGTAAAATCCCATGAAAGAATCTATTTCCTGGTTTAATCATAGAGTTATAAAATCCCGTGAAATCTGTAAACATGTCTACCAACGTACCTACAATCATCTCTACTGTAGCTGAGGACGTTCAAGCAGCTAGTTCAGACACTCGTCCACCCATGCTTGACAGAACTGACTATGACTCATGGGCTCAACGAACTAGGTTGTACTGTCTAGGAAAGAAAAATGGAGTCAACATTCTCACGTCAATTGATGAAGGACCTTATCAGATTGGGACTACAAGAGAAATAATTGATACTGCTGCAGATGGAACAATGATCTTTGGATTGGACAGACCAAAGACGTATGATGAGCTCAGTGATAAGGAGAAAAAGAGATTTGATGCTGATATCAGGGCTTTAAACATTATACTTCAGGGTCTTCCAAAAGACATCTACAAGCTTATCAATCACAACACTGAAGCCAAGGCTGTTTGGGATAATGTAAAAATGCTTCTCTCAGGTTCTAATTTAACCAAGGAAGACAGAGAATCACAGCTGTATGATGAATTTGAGCACTTTAAGATGAAACCAGAAGAAAGTGTCTATGAATACTACGTGAGATTTCACAAGCTTGTAAATGATATGAGGAATATCAAAATGACCATGCCAAATATTCAGCTGAACTCAAAGTTTGTGAACAACATGAATCCCGAATGGCACAAGTTTGTCACCTCTGTGAAGCTAACCAAAGGATTGAAGAACACCAACTATGAGCAACTGTATGCCTTCCTTCTTTAGAATGAGAGACATGCTATGTTTGAACGAAGGATTCTTGAACAGTTCAAATCTAAGCAGGGAGAAACTAGTTCGTCAAATGACTCTACAGCTTTTTACACCAATGTTGGAATTACCACCAAAGCTTCTCAAGTCATAACCATGGGTAATGGTAATTAGAAGCTCATGCCTGATCCAAAGATATAAGCCTCCCGACTCAAACACACTCATGGAAAACTTCATCAATCAACTGTCTCTAATGGTTAGTCAAAACATGAACTCTCTCCCACACACCAACAATAACCTCAGAACAGCATCCAATCCACACAATCAAGCTACAGTCAGAGATGGGAAGGTTATGGTGCAACCAGTTCAAGAAAGGCAGTATGAACAGGGAAGAGGTGGAGTTGGTAGAAGATATGTGGCAAATAAGAATCGTGGAAGGAATCCAAATCAAGGACAAGCAAAGCCAATAAAATGCTACAACTGTGGTGGTGAGGGACATATTGCAAGGAACTGCACATCTCCAAAACGTCCACAGAATGCAGAATACTTCAGAGACAAGATGTTGCTTGTGCAAGCTCAGGATAATGGAGCAACTTTGGATGAAGAGGAGTTGTTGTTTCTTGCTGAAGGGAATGCTAAGACATATGATGCTGATGTAGATGAGCAGCCAATTCAGGAAATAGGTCACAATCTTCAAAATGCCTTTCAAGTTGCAGACTGTGATGCATTTGACTCTGATGTCGATGATGAACCTACTGCCCAGACAATCTTCATGGCTAGCATCTCATCTATGGTCTCTCCAAAGGTCCCTTCACCACAACAGGCTGGCCCATCCAAAGATTCAATCATTTCAGAGGTATTAAAACTATATGATGAAGTTGATGAGCAAAAGATGCATAATAAAGTACAATCTCGTGAAACTTATGAATCAGATATTGATGATGTGGGTAATAGCTATATTTTCCCATATGATCAATATGTGAAGCAAAGTGAAAGTGAGATTGTACCAAGTAATGCATCTTCTGCAGTCAATGATGACTATGTTTTTGATGAATACAATGCATGTGCCCCTGATGATTCTGTTATCTCTGAACTGAATACCTATAAAGAACAAGTTGCTATTTATGAACAACGTGCTAAGTTTGAGTTAACTACCCGTGAGCAGGAAATGGATGACCAAATGTGTACAATTATTAGAAAAAGTAATTTTAGAGAAGAAGTGTTAAAACAAGAGTTAAACTCCTTACAAGAAAAGCTTTCTAAAACTGTTAAGCAAAAGCACGAGCTTCAAGAAAATGTTAAAGTTCTTAAACAAGAATTTAACGCTAAGGAATCAAAACTTTTGAATGACTTTTCTAATCTAAAAACTTTGAAAAACAAGCTTGAAAATAAGTTCTACGTACAAGGAAACACCATTCAAACTGCTCACATGGTCACTAAGCATAGAGTTTTAAGCGATAAGCATAGTATTCCCATTATTAAGGATCCCAATCCTGAGTATGGTAAGATAGCAAGAGAAGCACAAAAGGTAATCTATGATGGCAATGAGATTCTTAAGCCCAGGCAAACACCATCATGTATAGGAAGCACGGAAAAGGATAGAAAATTAGATGATGCATCTAGGGAGAAAATGGATAAGAAGCTTAATGATCCTACGTGTAAAGAGAATAACATAACAATCAAACCCCACAATTACACTAAGGAAAATTGGATCTCCCTGAACAAGTTTAAGGCTCAAACTCTATTAACCCCTGAACAATTGTTTTGGAAAAAGGATATGGACATGAAAAAGGCTGATGAGTTTGTTGAAAAGAATCCCCCATGTAGGAGAATGCTTCCTGCCACTGTTTATCCCCCCAATACCCCAATGCATTTAGTTCCTAGATCTATTCCCACTAAGAGCAAGACCTTAATCAGTTAATATGTAATTTTTCAATTATTTGTTGATTTTGAGAAAACTTGTAAGAAAAGGATCACACCCACTGGGATAACTGAAGGGGAAAGGGGTTTTGAGCAAACTAAAGAATGCTATTTAACTGGGGTCATGCCTTTCATTAAACAATTAAAAGGTCAATTTGAGAGTCTTAAAAAGGGGATGGATTCAGATATTAAAGAAATGGAAAAGGAATTTGATGCGATGATAGTTGAGGTTAGTGACTATGAGCGAGAATTAAAATATAATGATATTGAGAGGAAGAACTTGCATACCTTGAATGAGAATCTTATTTCTGAATTTATTACTCAAGAGGTGTTTTACACTGCTACGAATTGTTCAATTAATGCTTCTCAATTTCTTGAATTATCTATTGCTCTGAAAGTCTCCCATGATCGTGTCATTGAGCTTGAAAAAACTAATTCTAAATTGCATGAGAAAATTGAACAGGATGATCATGATAATCTGGTAAAACATTACTCTAAATTGGAAGTTGAATATCTTGATTTGCAATTAAAATATCAACATCTAAAGGAAAATGTTAAAACCTCAAATATCAAGACATCCTTAGATGCTCTTGACTTTGATGCAGTTTTTGAAATAAACAAACGTGATGAACAAATTCGAGCTCATTGCAACAGGATCAGAAAAATTAGAGCACAAATCTCACAATTGAAGGGAGAAAGAAACAATGCAAATGGCTTCCAAATGCCTCCACCTTTAGATTCTCAGTCTTCTCAAACTTTTCATCTTCAAAACTTCGTTAATGTTTTACAAAAGGAAAATGAGAGTTTTCTAGAAGAAAATGAAAAAGTTAAACTACACTTTAAAGAGTTATATGATTCAATGAAAGTCACTCGTGACAAGAACAACGAAAAAATAACGTCTTTACAAAAGGAAATTGAGAATCTGAAGAGTCAGGAAAAAGGGAAAATGCCACTTGTCTTCAATGAGAATGTTGCATCGAAGTCATCTACAGACTGCAAATATACTGCGACTGTTAAATACATTCCTCCTCATCTTAGAAATAACGAACGTGCATTTCATGACTATTTCGCTTACCTTAAGGATAGTCTAGAATGTCTCCGAGAGATTGTAGAAGAGGATTTCATAAATAAGCCACTTGATAGTGAAATTAGGTTTGCGTGCATTCAGACCAAACGATCTCATGAGCTGCTAGAATGTTTAAGAGCAGCGTGTCCTAAATCTTTTTGTGAGAGAGGTAAAGTTGTGATGCCTTGCTCGATGCCTAGTGATAAGTATGCAACTCATTCAATGCCCAGTATTAAGAATGTGTCCTCAAGTAGTTCAGATCCCTGCACTTCTAGTTCAGGAATGCAAAAAGTAGAAAAACCAACTAATGTTCCAATTCCCTCTACAGGAGTAAGAAGTGACACCAAAGCAAGCGGGTCAAAGCCTCAAGGCAACACAAAGAATGATACGACCTTGCATGCTAGGAATATTCAGTGGAAGAGAGTAGAAGATCACCTTAGGGATAATTTGAATAAAACGAATCGTGTTGATTCTAGTGTTAGCTCTAAGCGTATTGTAATTAATGCGAATTATGCTACTTTTGGTAAAACATGTAATGATGATTGCGAGGTTTCTGTTACTAATCTTGAATGTGGTATGAATGATTTGATTAATGCTGTTAAATGCCCTGTTAAGCTTGTTAATGCAAATAATCAAGCTAAAAAGGCTAGAAAGCAATGGCGGAGGAAGGTTAGGAAACATTGGAAACCCACAGGAAGGAAATTTAGTAACATAGGTTATCATTGGATACCTACTGGCCGAAATTTCAATCTTAATAAGATGTGCCCTAAATTATCTAGATCAATGCCCATTAGAAAATGGATGCCTACTGGTAGAACTATTCCCTTAAGAAATGAACATACTTTGAATAGGTCAAATACGGACACTAGCATTGCATCTATCCCTGATGATTCCATTGTTTCTACTTCCGATGTGGGTGGTCCAATCATTGTTACTAACCAAATGGAACCCATTCTTGCAGGGGGATCCAAATTATCCAGTTATCCATTCTTGTCCGTGTTCAACAAGATCGCTCAAATCGCTCGTGGTACCTGGACTCAGTCGCTGTTCCAAGCATATGACTGGAGACCGGTCACGCTCATGAACTTCGTGAGTAAATTCATATGGACTGTTAGATTCGGGAACGATCATTTCGGTGCAATTATGGGTTATGGAGACTATGTTGTTGGTAAAAGTGTAATCTCCAGGGTATATTATGTTGAAGGTCTTGGTCATAACTTGTTTTCTGTTGGTCAATTATGTGATTCTGATCTAGAAGTGTCTTTTAGAAAACATACTTGTTTCGTTAGAGAACTTGATGGTGTGGAATTGTTAAGAGGAACTCGTGTTTCAAATCTATACACCATCTTTATCGAAGACATGATGAAGTCTTCTCCAATCTGCTTGTTGTCAAAGGCTTCTAAAACAAAGTCATGGTAATGGCATCGTCGTCTCAATCACTTGAACTTCGGCACCATTAATAACCTTTCCAGAAAGGATCTTGTCAGAGGATTACCCAGATTAAAGTATGAAAAAGATCATCTTTGTTCAGCTTGCCAATTGGGAAAAAGCACGAAATATGCCCACAAACCAAAACCCACAAACTCAGTAATGGAAGTTCTTCATACCCTTCATATGGATTTTTGTGGACCAATGAGAGTGCAAACAATAAATGGGAAGAAATACATTTTAGTCATTGTTGATGACTACTCTCGATTTACTTGGGTAAAGTTTTTGAGGTCAAAGGACGAAAATCCAGATGTCATCCTCAAACTTATCAAACAGCTTCAGGTTCGACTCAACAATATTGTTAGAATTGTTCGAACAGACAATGGCACAGAGTTCGTTAACAAGACTTAATTCAGTTTTATGAAAGTGTTCCACAAAGAATTGTTCCACAAACTCCTCAACAGAACGGTGTAGTTGAAAGACGAAATCGAACTCTTGTGGAAGCCGCAAGAACAATGCTTATTTATTCAAAGGTTCCAATGTTTCTCTGGGCTGAAGCCATTGCCACTGCTTGGTACACCCAAAATCGTTCTCTTATACACACATCTCATGGAAAAACTCCATACGAACTTGTCCATAAATGAAAACCTGATCTTTCCTACCTTCGTGTGTTTGGTGCGTTGTGCTATCCAACGAATGACGGTCAAGATTTAGGTAAATTAAGAGCTAAGGTGGACATTGGAGTTTTTGTAGGTTATGCATCAAACAAGAAGGGTTACCGAATCTACAAAAAAAGAAATCGAGATATCATGGAAACTATTCAGGTCACGTTCGATGAGCTGTCCAGGAAAATGGCTCCAGGACAATCCAGTTCTGGACCCGCATTTCAACCTTCATCATGTAGTCCTATCAGTTCTACTCTTGTTTCAAATCCCTCATCAGCAACTCCTTATGTACCTCCTATTGAAGATGATTTGAAGAAATTGTTTGATCCAATGTTTGATGAACACTATGAGCCAAGTGCTAATGATATGTCAATTCCATCAATAGAGGCTGTTACTATCCCTTTCAACGAAGTTAACCCTTCAGTTTCTATATCATTAGGTCACGAACCGCCTGCTGCTGATCACTCTGTCTCATCAACAAATCATCAATCATCAAGTGTACATCATGGAATTTTTTCTGGCAACCTTAATGGAGAGAATCCCGTTGCTACTCCTGAAGATGCCCCATTTGAAAACATATTTGCTCCTCGAATCATCATCGAACCATCTTCATCAGAGAAATCGACTCTGCTACTTCAGTGCCTCAACAACAACCACATGAACACCTTAGAAAATGGACACATGATCACCCATTGGAGAACATCATTGGAAATCCCTCTCATCCAGTATCCACTCGCAAACAACTTGCAACTGATGCCTTATGGTGCTTCTTCAACTCTATACTATCCAAAGTCAAACCAAAAGATGTTAAAAATGCAATGAATGATGACAGTTGGTTCAATGCCATGCAAGAAGAAATTCATGAGTTCGATCGGCTAGATGTATGGGAATTAGTACCTGCTCCTGACTGTGCTATGATTATTGCTCTAAAGTGGATCTTCAAAGTCAAACATGATGAGCATGGGGATGTTTTAAAGAACAAGGCTCGATTGGTTGCAAAAGGATACCGTCAAGAGGAGGGTATTGACTTTGAAGAATCATTTGCTCCAGTTGCTCGTATCGAGGAAATCAAAATCTTCTTGGCTAATGCTGCAAGTAAGAACATGGTAGTCTATCAGATGGATGTAAAGACGGCTTTTCTTAACGGTGACCTTAAAGAAGTCGTATACGTCAGCCAAACTGAAGGCTTTGTGAATCCAAAGCATCCTACTCACGTCTATCGTTTAAAGAAGGCTCTCTACGGTTTGAAGCAAGCTCCAAGGTCATGGTATGATACGCTATCAAAGTTTCTTCTATCTACTGGATTTAGCGAAGGAGCAGTTGATCCGACATTGTTTACCAGAAAGTCAGGCAAACACTTAATTCACGTTCAAATCTATGTTGATGATATTATTTTTGCCTCGACTGACCCCAATGAATGTGACCGTTTTTCAAATGAAATGGGTTCTAAATTTCAAATGTCAATGATGGGACAAATGTCATTTTTCTTGGGATTACAAATTTCACAAAGTCCCGGAGGCATTTTTATAAATCAATCTAAATATGCAATTGAGATTTTAAAGAAATTTGGATTTGATTCTTGTGACCCTGTTGACACTCCCATGATAGAGCGTACTAAACTGGATGAGGACCACTCAGGGATCATGGTAGACCAAACGAAATATCATAGTATGATTGGATTCCTGATGTACCTCACAGCCAGAGACCGACATTCTGTTCGATGTTTGCATGTGTGCTGGATATCAGGCTAAGCCTACCAAAAAGCAACTTGAAGCGATTAAACGGGTCTTTCGGTATCTCCAAGGAACCATCAATATGGGACTTTGGTACCCGAAGGACACTGGTATGTCACTAACAGCCTATGCAGATGCTGATCATGTAGGATGTCAAGATACACGTCGAAGTACATCTGGAGGTGCTAAGTTTTTGGGCGATATGCTTGTGAGCTGGTCTTCAAAGAAACAAATGAGTACTTCTATATCCTCTACAGAGGCTGAATACATAGCCATGTCATCTTGTTGTGCTCAAATCCTATGGATGATATCCCAATTATCTAACTATGACTTTGAATTCAACAAAATCCCGTTGTACTGTGATAATAAAAGTGCTATTGCTCTCTCATGCAACAACGTTCAACACTCAAGAGCAAAGCACATCGACATTCGAAATCATTTCATTAGGGAGCAAGTGGAGAACAGTGTGGTGGAACTCTATTTTGTGAGGACTGAATACCAATTAGCAAACATCTTCACCAAAGCTCTTCCTAGAGAACGTTTTGAGTTCATCCTTCCACGGCTTGGTCTAAAGAGTCTACAATTGGAAACACTCAAACTTCTTCAAGAGGAAGACGAGTAGTAAAGGTCTTTCTTCATCCATCTCTTGTAAATATTTATTCGAAAAGCAAAATACAAAATTTCAAAACGTACAAAAAGCAAAGAGAAAAATATAAAACTTTCAAAAATCCATAAAAATTTGAAAATCTTGAAAATTTTCAAAAAATATTGTCATTTTCTCATATTTTTCTTGATTTGATAATATCTACAGTCTTTGTGCTGTCATTCAAAGAATGACACGGGTCTTTAGATGTTGTTCGAATATTTAAAAAAAAAAAAAAAAAATTAAGAGAAAATGATACAATGGTTTATTGTCATTTCAAGCAGTAACCCGTTTGTCAAAGAAAGAACAGAGCCATGCTTTATCTGAAACCTTCAAACCTCATGCTCTAATTCTAAAAACAAATGTTTGTCGGTAAAAAGACAAATGTTTCCTTTCAAATATTTTTCCTTCAAAAGATTCTTCTGAAAAATATTTGTCATCTAATGAAAACAAAATTGCTTTGAAAATACTTCAGACTCTACTTTTCAAAATCATCCGGGCTTTTCATTTGTCAAAATCTCTATCCTTCAATCAACAACATATGTCATTGATTGAGGGGGAGAATGATTTCAAACAAAAAGAGTATTTTTCAAACAATTGGCACGTAACCGAGAAAGGTCTACTCTTGAATAATCAAAAAGAATAATTTTTTACAATATTGTATACATTTGATACAAGACTTTTGTTATAATTATGTTTTCAAAAGATACTCAAGCATGTTTAATCTTTGGAGTCTAAAAGTCTCAAACTTGATCCTTATCGGTTAAATGTTTCTTATAATCAAGTCACATCTCCCCTCAAAAGCTTTCAAAATCAATTTAAATCTACAGAGATCACAAATTTCAAATGATTTGAAAATTGGAATCGGGGGAGAATTTGTGATTTTAATTGGATTTGAATTGATAATTCGATAAATGGTTTCATAAGTGTTTAGCAAGCTTTCCTCCCCATATGTGCCAAACGATTTCCATGCACATGTTGAGGGGGAGCATCCTTTTTAAACCACAAAGAATTGATACGTGATTGATTTGTCTCTTAGTGCAGGTTCCTTCAAATATGTGCAAAACTCTTTCAAACCTCGAGGCACATATTGAGGGGGGGCAAATTTATGAAAACCTCATCCTTCCCCAATATACTTTATCTACTTGATTTGATCAAGGAAGTGATGTTGATATCTTTTAGAAAATGGTAATCAAAGAAGTTAATTCTTCCTCTTGCCTCCTTGTGCCAAAACGATTTCAAAGACATGATGCACATGTTGATGGGGAGCTCTGTTTCTAAAATTATCAAAAACAATTCAGGTACAAAATGCTTTGATAATATATCACAAGTATCTGGATTGATTTTCAAATCGTTTTCAATTGGTTCCAATGGTAGATGAACAATAACAAATAGACCGACCAAATTTACTTTATGCATGGTGATATAAGGATGATAAGGTTAGGTATTTGTTCCCATGATCTGCCAGAACCGGAGGGATCTACCCAGGAACAATCCACTAGATAGTATAAAAGTCCTTAGGTTTTATGAAAAAAGGAGAAAAATGAGAATATGGGAAGAGTGCGGACTGAGATAGAGCTAGAACTAGAATAAACCCAACAAGGTTCTAGTTATGAAGTCTCGGTAAGCACTGAAGGGGTTGAAGAATGAAAAAGAAATGAATGTGAAAAAGGGTGAAAAGAAATAGCCCTCCAATAATTCAACCTTAGGGCAGAAACCGGGTTCAATACATATGCTACTGGTGTTTACTAAGGTAACACTGGTATTGAAGACAAGACGTCATGGACCCAGTGACGCACTGCACTACAATTTCCCAAGCTACTCAAGTTCCTCTTAAAAGGGCTTGTTTCATTCTCACGGGGAACCGACATTACCTATCGACTTTCTCCTAGAGATTGTTGATATTGAAGAAGGAGACCCTCTCCCTAGTCTCCGATATAGGAAACCAAATGTGCATTATTGAGTCTAGAGCCACGAGATCATCATATAAATCTCATTAGGACACTGTCTATGAAGACTCTCTATTTCACATAATGTGGAAAGAGAGATTATATCTTATGAGTCCTACGCATTATCCTTGTGGTATTGCCAGAACATTTGAGTGATATGCTAACATATTCACAATGAAGATGGAAAGCCTTCTAGAGCCAACATCAAACAAGCTCTTAGGTGGCATGTGAGATCTATCAATAGATCAACCATATGACAAGCTGAGCGAAACAATGGGGCGATTCATAATTATGAATCAATCACGTTCAGGTTATGGATTGTGGATACCTTTGAAAGGATTGTGCTTAAAAATTCTTTTGATTAGCACATCGAATGTGTACTAATATTTCAAATATAAAAGGTGTTTATGATTGATAATTGATTTTTCTCAAAAACCTTCGTTGTATTGAAAAAACACTTTATCAAGCAGTACACGATTGTTTTTCAAATCTCTTTTCATCAATCAGTGAATCTCAAATTCACTGGTTCAGTCATCCCGTGTTGTCTTCTTTGAGATGTTCCGTTTTGAGAACGGCTAGACGTTCCGTTTTGAGAACGGCTAGAGCAGTTGCGAAACCCTGTCAAGGAGATTCTTCGGAATCATACGATCACGAGCGGTACTTGTCTTGATCAACGGGAACCGTGGGCCGTGTACCTCAATTCAACGAAAGTGGTCAAAGACACTATCGTGAGTTTTATTGCTAACTGTTGTATGCTGGAACACCCGACGTTTGCAGCTGATCAGAATGGAGAGATCAATCCATAGTTGCATGCTCACACAACACACTCATTTCCAAAGATAACATGATTGGTGCATGGTATGTGCTAAAACACATACCTTTTCATTATCAAAACTGACCCAAAATAACTAAGAAAGAGCCATTTATTGCTAATATTTGTTGTTTTCTTGAGTTTGTGCTTGTGCAGGTACGGATATGTCAAAACACACAAAAAGAAGCCAAATCAGACGAAAACCGAGCGAGAGGTAAAGAGAGCTAAAGCGGTAGGAAGGTCAAATTATGCATTTGTGAAGATTTTTATTCTCAGAGGATGATTTTTGGAAGATATGATCAAATTTGAAGAATTGTCAGAATCAGTCCCTAAACTTTGAGCATTTGGCGTAATTTACCTGAAGTTTGAAGTTGCAAATTCAACCCTTGGACTATTTGAGAATGACAACAATGGCCCTTGGATAATATTTTCAGATTTACACTTATGGTCCTAGATTTCCGCTTTTGCACCTTTGGTCCTTGAAATACTAAATGAGTACTAGTCTAATCCTAAATCTAATCCAATATGCTAAGGCCCATCCACACAAACCCGGTCCAATAACCAACTCAAAACCCACGGTTTAAAGATCTCACCCGGTTTATAACTTACCGGTATACCATTTGGACCGGTCAACCCACGATAACCGGTCAACTAAACTCGAAATATAATAAACAAATACCCCGGCCAAATTTGCCCCCAAATTCCCGGCTTAAGAACCCTAATTTGCCCTCACTCTCAATTGAACAAATTAAACCAATTAAGGGTATAACCATACAATCATGACACACACGACATGTGCCGCAGTGCGAGTCATCAACCGTGTGCAACACTTCAAATACTCTTCTCGATTGGTGGAAGCAGTGGCATGTGCAAACCAAGGGTTGAGATCAAATGGGATTACGTGAGGAATGATCAATGGCTCTAAATGCACTCAAAGAAGCACACATTTGCAAGTTCTAGATCCTTCCTTGGCCTCAAGCTCGCCTATATAAGGCCCTCTTATTTCACTTGTATTGATATGTAGAATTAAGTAGTTAATTTTAGTGTTTATTTATGTTTTTAAATAGTTAAGTCAATTTGTATTGCATTTCTCAATTTGTGTCAGGTTTTATGTTAATGAAAGTTGATTTTTAAAAGTGAAATTTCTCATAATTGATTTATTCTTTTTTGATCAATCTCATTTGCTTATTAGTTTATTATCAAGTTCCTTTAGCTTATCTCAGCATTTATTTTAGCTTGTTAAATATCAAATCAAAAATCACAAAAAAATCTAGAAAATACTTTAAAAATAAAAAATGTCTAAATCAGTTTCAAAGCTTCATTAAGCTTTATTTCTGTTGACTAATCTTACATAAGCTCACTATAGCTTATTGTGGGTTTAGTTGGTTTCATACTCGAGTTCTACATCAAATTCAAAATCAAACAAATCAGTCAACTAGTCAACTGTTAGATCATTGCTGAATTGCTGGTGTATAATTGGAATGGTTGGATATGCAAGTGGAATTGGGTTGAAAATAGATCTGAATTGGGGTTAAATAGGAATAGATGTTCTGTTCATTGATTTCAAGCCATAGTGGCTAGGACCTCATGTGAGTACTAATCTCTTTTAAAATCTGCTATTAGCTTAGAATTAGTTTAATATGCTTCTATTGTTTTGATTTGTATTTACTTGATCATATTCTAGCTCTAGTTATCATAGTTAGTCCTAGTCATAGTGTTACTCTAGTTTTGCATTCTACTTTTAAATCACATTAGATAGATCATAATAGATTTAGTATAGTGTAGTTATTAAAACAGTTCAATTAAGTGATAATATAGCATACTAAATCTGGATATAACAAAGTTATAGATCAGAACTATGTTTTAGAGTTGTAAGAACCAAATCAGTATCATAAACTAGTGTTTGGTATAGGTATCAATTTTGAGGTCTAGTACTTTTAGATTGGTTAGTCTAGTTGTTTAAGTCTCATTCAGGTTTAGTATAGTTAATTCATTTAGTTATTTGCACATTAGAACTCAAAAAGTCAAAATTCCACTAAAATCTGTCTAAGTTGCATATTAGTTAGCGTTAGATCATCAAAACTTGCATATAAGCAGAAGTAGTAAGTTGGCTTTCATTAGTTGTATTTCATCATTTCATAACATTCTCAGTTAACAATTTGGATTCAAATCTCAATTTAGTCAATATTGCACATCTGTCATATAAAGTCAAATATTGCTCAAAACAGTTTTTCACCAAACTAAGCTGAATTTTCATGTGCTCATCTTTGAGTTAAAACTATTGAGTTTTTAGGATAAACATCTTCAACTGGTCAAGTCTTGAGAAACCATTTTTGTGGAATTTTTGTGATAATTCATAAGCTCCAAATAAGCCCCTTAATCAGCACATATTTGCCCTGTGCACACTCAGCATTAACTGAGTTGTGCACAGGTTTCTTACAGAAGCTCTCAAGGCTTCAATATAGCTTATCCTTGCCTAAAAATTGGTTTGTGTAATCTCTGGTTGGTAGTTTCCAATTTATTGTTTCTTCGGCTCACTAGATAAGCTGGTGCTTGAGCTTAAAGTAGGGCTTTAGTAGCTTTTGTTTTTGCTCTAGTGGATAGTTAGCATCAAAACTTGGTAGATTGCTTATTAGAGGTTAGAAGTAGTTGCAATAAGTTTCCTTAGAGTAGATTTAGCATATTATAGCTTCGTAGATATTGGTGCTCTTCTACGACTTGTAGCTTATTTTGTCTAGCTTATTCATAAGCTTTTACCTCTGACTTTTAAATCCTTCACATAAGCCATAGTTTTTATATTTTTCCTAAGTTTAGAATAATATTTTAGATTTTCCCTGAATTTTTCATAATTTTTAGTCACTTTGTTTACTATTTTCTTGATTTAAACTAGTTTTTAATACTTTTTAAATAGCATTTAATTCGATTAATTCAGAAAAAGTTCCAAAAAATAACTTTTCAATTTTCCTAGATTAAGAAAATTATAAAAAGCTTAAAAAATATTTTTCCATAATTTTTCCTAGTTTAATTTGTAATTTTTAGAATTTAAATTAGTTTTTAATTCAAATAAATTCCAGAAAAATCTTAAAAAATAGTTTTAATTCTTAGTTAATTTTCTAATATCATTTTTAGTTAGAAAGTAATTTTAGATTATTTTAGGACTTAGGTTAGACGTAGTTGCATTTATTCGTTTTAATGCACGTTTTAGTATAATTTGCATATTTAGGATTTCCGTAGTGTAATTTCCTTAATTGTTTTCCCATTCCCCGTAGTTTTAATATAATCATAAATCCAAAACATCGAGCATTTTAATAACGAACCAATAACGACATTGCCCATTCACACCTCGTTGGAAGCACTCGGTTTCCTAATCCGTATCCTATCACTCACGGGTTTTGATTCATTATCCTTTTTCCTAAAGGGATTTTAAATCATTACTTGTGGTTATTTTTTATATCGATATTGTGGTTTTATCCAAACACACACACCCCTAAGCCTACATCGAGAATCAGTGCATCAATGACTCTGATATTTTCACTCCATGCTTCTGCTACGCTGCTGCAAATATCATGAATCGTCTAAAGCTTCTGCTACTCTAAAAAGAAGAAATCATGATCCAGAATGTGAGCATGTCGGTCCATAATGTCACAACATCACATAATACCAACACTACAAAGGAAGAGTCAGAGATTTATGGTAGCTGATGATCTCAAAGCTGGCTCAAATCTCATTATCACGTGGATCAGTTAAAGACCTCCACTTGGATTATCCAAACATGCAAAAATGAAGAATCGAATACTAAGAGCAACCATGCAAAGAACGAGAACAAGAATCCAAGAACAATCTTAATATAATATCTGTTTGTATTCAATGAAATTTGAGGTGACCTCCATTAGGGGGAGATTGTTAGGATTTAGTAAATCCAGTTATTAAAGTGTCGGTCACCTCAAGTATATGTAATCGTTAGAAAGCTCGTATTTGTAGTTATTTAATGATAAGTAGTATTTAGTTTTGTAACATCGTGGAGGACAGACGGGTCTTTACCGACTGTATGCCTGATCCACAACCCATAGGTGGCGAGTTATGTAAGACTATAAATACCCTCTACCTCCCAAGGTAGAGGGTTGGAGCTCATAATACTACTTTTGTTTTCTCTTACTAAGTTCCCAAACCTCTAACTATTTCTCTCTCTAAAAATATCATTGTGTATGCCTCCTATGATCATGGTTTGATGTGTTTGTGAAATCCAATATGTTACACCTTCTTCTGATGGTCTTTTATAGCTTCCAATTGGTTGTGATCTTGCAACTGTATCATCAGCTTGCATAGGCCTGAAGTTTAACATTCTTCTTTGATTAGTATCAGCAAGCCTTTGAAGAGTTTCCCAAGCCAGTTGATTTAGCTGCTTTCTAGGATCGTATATTTTTATGTTGTTTGATGATTCGGGTGGTCTAGGATCATGATGATATAAGAAAGCTATTAGAGAGATGAAGAGAGTAGAGAGGATGTTTCTTGAAAGGGAGTTGTTTAACAAATTATGAAAGGTTAGATTCAAGAAGCCACACCCCTTCCAAGGATGGAAGGGGTATTTATAGTTACAAATGATCGCCCTCTTTGACGGTACGTGGATCAGAGCATCAGATTGGTAAAGACCGTCCTTCCTCACGGTGTTACACTAAACTAATCACGCTACGCCAACAATAAACTACTAAAAACGTAACAAACGACTAGCATGCACTGCTAGACCATAATGGGGTGAGACAACATGAATTCAATTCCTAACAATATCCCCCTAAGGGAGGTCATCCCATGAAATACATTTTGCATCCTAGCATTCTATCTTTGTCTTTAGTTCTGATCTTGTAGACTTTAATTCTTCAACATCTGCATCTTTGTGCATTAGCAGTGATTCTTCAAAGTCCGATTACTTTGACCTTTAAGTGGAGGTCTTTAATTTGATCCACATCTTGATGATCTTCAAGCTATTTTTGAGATCATCAGCCACAGTAAATCTCTGGATCACCCTTTATTGTGTTGCCATCATGTGAAGTTGTGACTTTCGGACCGACATGCTCACACTTTTGGATCATGACATCTTTCCATCAGAGTAGCGGAAGCATTACTAGTTCATGATATTTGCAGCAGCGTAGCAGAAGCATAGTATAAAAATATCTAAGCTAGGTTATGTAGAAAGGCACTTGTCATGATTTCTTCAAATTAAGTGTGGATGTTGTGAGTATGCGGCTGTGAATTGACTTCCCAATATCGATCAGCTGCAACCGTCCAAATGTACCTGCAAACAACAGTTATCAATAAAACACATGAAAGTGTCTTTGATCACTTTCGTTGAGTTGAGGTACACGTCCCACGGTTCCCGTTGATCGATTACAAGTACTGCACTGTCAATTATAATTCAGAAGAATCTCCTTGAAAGGGTTTTGCATTTTGCTCTAGCCGTTCTCAAACGGAACATCTCAAAGACAACACGGTGGTAGACCGCGAATTGAGATTGATTGATGAAAATTGATTTGAAAACAATCGTATTGCTGAAGAAAGAGTTTTAATCGATGAAGGTTTTATGAGAAAGATCAAATTTCAATCAGAAATACTTTTTGTATTTGAAAAGAGTACACATTCGATGTGCTAGAGAAAAGAAGATATCCGCACATCGAACGGTTTTTCCAAAAGTATTTTTCAATCAGAGATACTTTTTGAATTTGAAAAGGAATACACATTCGATGTGCTAGAGAAAAGAAGATTTGCACATCGAACGGTTTTTCCAAAAGTATTCGTCAATTCATATCCTGGACCAAGGTTGATTCAAGAATGAATCGCCCCATTGTTCCTATCCAGTTGTGTGACAACCCGTACTTTCAGGTCATTTCTCGAAACGATTTATGCTTCACTATTTCAACATTTATCGTAAACTTGGTTTACGTGTTCCAAATTCGCGTAACCTTTATGGTTTAGTGGCGAATTCATGATCATAACATCCGCGTACATTTCATATGGACTAAGTTTAGTCTACATTTCGTTCGCATCATTTGCATCATGATAGTTCATTCATAACATTTCATTTCACATTTTGCGCGTAATTTTTATATTTAATAAGCGTTATGGCGTGAGTTATATTTTAAATATTTAATCCGTTACTTTCAAAAATGATCCGGCACATTTTATACTTACATTTAGTTATATAAACTATATTTTGAGTTTTCCTAATGTTTTAAATTTATTTGGTACATAAATCGTTAAATTTATATTATTACGGCGTTTTTCTTAAAAATTACTCGATAATTATTTTATCACTCAAATTTCACAAGGAATGTATTTTTACAATTTTTATAATCTCATTACATTCTACTTTGGTCTATTAAAAAATCTCTTTTACCTAAAAACTACCATTTACCTTACAAGTTACATTTAACTATACAATTTACTTACACATTTTTAACAAAATATACACAAGTAAAGAGAAGAAAAAAAAAAATATTTGAGAAACAAGTTCCCTAAAACGGCCAAGGGAGTTGATTTCATTTATGAGTTGGTAAAAGAAATCTTTGATTGTCTAGATATATACTCAAATACTTTCATTTCACTTCATACAATCTAATATTTCAAAGTTAGTCAAAAATTTCTTCTCTCCTTGTTCTTCATCCTATAACCGGCCTTCACAAGAGAGTACAAAGGGATCATCAAAATTTTGCAAGTTCAAGTTTATTGCAATCTAGATAACACTCTTGTTTAGGTTTTGAAATAAAAACCTAGGGTGTTTAGGTTAATCCTTGTTACTTACACCTCATCATTTTCATTAGTAAGCATATTTCTTTCATTTTCATGTTTCCTTATCATTTCATATGTTTCTTTTCATTTTTGGAGCAAGTATGCATGATATGTGATTTATACCATTTTTCATGATTTTTAGAGTTATTTATATATATGGTCATCCTATAATTATCCCCTTGGTATACTTTGGTCTTGATGATGTCTAGGAACCCATGACACCCTAAGAAGGTGTATGGTAGGATTAGATTAGCTTTGGAGTTGATTTGAAGGTATTGGAATAGGTTTAGTACGAGAAAAACTATTTTCGACAAGTAGTAAAGTGGTCTGTCCTTGTTTTGTTTTTCTGGAAAATCCGACAGTAGGCACGAAATTTTGGCCTTAATATTTAGAAAATATACTTTAAAACGAATCCGTGGCGCTTGAACGGAATAAAACGGAGTTATAACGAGAAAGTTATGGATTTTACAAGTTTGGCAGACGAAAATTATAGTTTCCTGAAATTTCAGCATGCTGTTTTTACATTGTTCGGGTCAAAAACGAGCCTTAAGCTTCACAAATTATTTCGACTTGTCAAAATATATTAGTATACTTTGATACGAAGCTAAGGACGTATAAACGTAGAAAGCGGTTTGAAACGACAAAGATATGCACTTTTTCATAAACTTGGCGTAACTAATTTTCTGCACACAATTAGCCAAAACCACCATCTTTAACCCTTATTATCTTTATGTTCGAGACCTTTTGGACGAAAACTCCTGAACTGAAACTTTTAGATATCGATACAAACTTTCCAAAACAGTCGAGTTCGTTCTCTAACGATCGGCGTACCTTGTTCGACTAGTTTTCCAAAAGCCATTTTGTTAATTTCATGATATTTCAGCGACATTGTTTTGCGACGAAAAGTGATAATTTCACCATAAATCATTATAAAACCATTGTAGGATGACATTTTGACGTAAAAACTTGTAAAGTCATTTTGGAAGGGTCAAGACGTCAAGCGAGTATTTTCGGCGACAAGTAATATTTTTCAAAACTCATAAATGGTATAAATAACATCTGAAATGCATGCATAACATTACATTGCAACTCATTACATATCATCTCATCCATAATAGGTCATTTTAAATTCGCTATATTCAGGTATCCACTTCATCGTAATCATTGCAACAGTGTGAGTTTCCATAGCCCACTTTCAATTGTTTTATACTATTTTGGGAGAGATACATGCTCAACTAATTGCTTTTACTTACACAAGTACTTTTAACTTATACGATTTGATGGAGTCTTCATAGCCCCACTTTTAATTGTTTTATATGTTTTGGGAGATGTCAAACTATTTTCATTTACTTTCATAGTTACTTTAAACATTTAAGGATAACCGTGAGTTCATAGCCCCACTTTTACTCTTTTAACTGTTTTACAAACTCTTGGGGGAGATACATGCTACATTTTAAATTAAACACAAATGCTTTGGCTTGTATGCTATATCCGATGTTTTATTGTCACTAAGTATTTGCCATGTTAGAAGTCCCTACATCATGAACCATTAGTCACTTGCGGGTGGTAGCGAGTATAGTGAATAGGCCTATTGGAATTAACTCCGCTCTTTATTGACCCAGTTAGGGAAATGCATACTATATTGAATCATTAAGGTAAATTGGCAAATTACCTATTAGGGCGGCGATGAAACGATGATTACCAATTTTTATTGGTGCGATGTTTACGCTTTGGTGTCATGAACTTAGTGAAATAAATACGATGTTGTTTTTAGCGATGAGTGTGAAACAATTTAACTCACACTACGATGATTGTGTTCAAACGAATTAATTAAACCTATGGTTTCGTCGATCATGCACTATTTTGTGAATTCATTTGACGATTTCTGTTTGAAACATAAACTATGCATATTCTGCAATGGGTTGTGAACACCACAGGTTGCAAGTTTTGTATGGTGGGACTTGGAACTGAGTGGATTTACAATGCCTTTCTTTGCATAACGATTCGATACATTGAGTCATGCACTATTTTGTGAATTCATTTGGCGATTTACGTTTGAACATAAACTATGCATATTGGCGTGGGTTGTGAACACACCAGGTTGCAAGTTTTGTATGGGCGGGACTTGGGCCAGGTGGATTTACAATGCCTTTGCTACATAATCGATTTTGATAGTCTTTACATTTCAACGATTTACAATGCCTTTGCTGCATAAACGATTTCGAAAGGCTTTACATTTCAAAACAAACTCTATGAACTCACTCAACCTTTGTGTTGACACTTTTAGCATGTTTTATCTCAGGTATCTAAGGCATTCAATTCATGGCATGCATTTGGACACATCATGGAGTCGCGGTGACGACGCGTCTCACTTGGGTTTTATGAAATTTAAAAACATCGTTTGACTTGTACTAAACTTATTTTCCGTGCATAGTAACTTTCATTTGGGACCTATCTTTGTAACTCTGAATGTTTTTATTAAATCAAGCGATGTATTTTCCAAACGACACTTTAGGTCGTTCAATATAACTGTGATTGTGATGCTATGACAGTCAATCCCCAGGAATTCCATTCCGCTGCAAAACAGGTAATTTGGGGGTGTGACAAGTTGTCACAAGTTTGATCAAAAGATCTCACATGTCACCCACCAAGAGCTTGTTTGATGTTGGCTCTAGAAGGATTTCCATCTTCATCGTGAATATTTTTACATATCACTCGGATGTTCAGGCAATACCACAAGGATAATGCGTAGGACTCTTAATATATACTCACTTTCCACATTGTGTGAAACAGCAAGTCTTCATTATTTTTGTGTCCTAATGAGATATCGTGGATGATCTCTGTTGGAATCACTCCTAAACTGTATTTCAAGTATTTTTATTTCATATGTAATAGGTAGCTTTATTATGGCCTTTATGTTTGTTTAAGGTCAAGCTTATGTAGAAGGCCCATAAGCTTGACCCAAGCCCAATAAGGATAGGAAGGAACTAGGAGTGTTGCCCTAGCTTCCCTCCTATAAATACCTCTTGTAAACCTTCATTTGAAGGTTGATTGTTCAAGTTTTTCTCTTTCACTCATACCTACATAACGGTCATATTATTTTGTGTGTGTGTTTGATACTTGTTCAATCGCTCATCTCCTTTCTTATAAGCTTGTGTTGTAAAACTAGTGACCTAACATTGGTATCAAAAGCAAGGTCGGTTTGTTATATTTGGATGATTTTTGGTGATATTATCTTGTCAAAATCTTGTTTAAAAATCTGATTTTAATAAAAGTTTTTACCTTTCTTTAATGTTTTTTATGTTTATCAGATTTTTATCAAGTTTAATGTATCATTTTTTGGTCAAAGTTTGGTATGGGTTAGGAATAAAATGGTTATTAATTGGTTTGTATCTCTTTTCAAACGAGTTTTATTATTGTTTTAACTCGTATGACTTTTTGGTCCATCTCGTGATTATTTGGTAGTCTTCATCTGGTCATTTTCTCGTTGTCAAAGTGGGTAACTATAGGTATCTTTGATATCATTTTTCTGGGTAACTTTGATCGGAAAAGTCATCGGAAAAAGTAGTCGGAAAAAGTCAACAAAGGGTCAAAACCCTATTTTTACTTTCGAGGCATCTTAGAGATATTTACGCATAACTGTGAAGTTATGCGTAAGAACATTTACTGCGTAAGGTTTTTCGCATAAGCTTTTATCGTAAGACCGTGTTTACGCATAAGACCATGTTTACGCGTAAGGATTGCTTACGCATAAGGTCTTCCGCATAAGAATTCTTACGCCTAAACCGTTTCTTGTTTTACGCATAAGATCAGAAAAAGGAGATGAAGAATAAAATACTTTATGACTTGACCAAGACCTTTGAGATTAACCATGACTCTAAACCAAATAACTAAATCTCAATCTCAACAGATCCGAAACTCTAAACCAACCAACATCATATCCACTCTATCCTAAACCCTCGTTAAACAACAACAATTACACAACATATCTCGAAACTATTTTTGATTGTTACAAATGGTCATAGACCTTCAAAGGTCATTTAATTATCGAAAATATCTCGTCATCGATCCTTTATTGAATGTGCTTCATGATTAATATTGAAACCAAAGGAAGAGACAATAACATCCGTTATCATCTCTTCCAATTATTCGTTTAATGACACTAAATAGAAACGAATAGACACTTTTGAAACGAATAAGATGAAGTTATAACAATATTGTTATATCTTTTCTTTGTCTCGACTTCTTTGTAACACAACAACAATAATAACCTTACCCGAGACCATTTTTATGATCTTGAAGCCGATGCTAACTGTTAGAGATGGGTTTTGTTGCTTGTTAAGTGATTGTATTGTCTCGAATAATAGATATGTTTTATTTGTGATTTGTGGTTCGAGATGATTAAAAGATGTGGTGTTGTATCTTGTTTGATGGTGATAGAGTGGTAGATGTAGGAAAGTTGGGGGCGTGATATATTATGACAGAGATTAGGTTTCAACTGTGAGAAATTAGGGTTAACTCTCATTTATATCCTAGTCTTCTCATATTGGACCTGATTATTCGATGGTTCAGTAAGCCCATCCGGATTTATGGACTGATATTTCATGTTTATGATGGGTTTTGGATTTTTTTTCGTTAATGGGCCTTTAACACTTGGATCGGATACAATTTTATTGTAAAAGGCTGCATTTGTTGAGATGGAATTGGGCCATGGTTATTGCTTGGATCATACACTATTTCCAATCAGTTTAGTGGTATACAAAATTTGTTGATTCATTGGACTTGGTTGATATGGGTCAAATGTTATATTAAAATCATGGTGAAAATTTTTCACAATCAAATGTATTTTATACATTGAGAGCATTTTTAGTATAACGTTTGGTAATCGTGTGGTATTTTTGGTATGACAAATTTTCACGGGGATACAATTTTTGACAAGATCGGGAAACCATTATCAAGTTCATTTAAACCGTTAACAAAGGCTAGATTTGGGCATTTAACCGCAATATGTGATTCTGGCGAAATTCACTATTATTTATTTGAGGTTGAAGTGGGATATCACGGTGTGTGTACTTAGTATCACGAAGATATCGTGGTTGGTTGGATGCATGATTCTTTGAGATCCTTGTTAGAGTTTTAACTGTACGAATGACAAAGATTTAAGTTATCTAGTTGAACCTGATGTAAGGAGTTACGTTGTTGTGCTCCACGACTTATAACTATCACTTTAAGGAGTTACGTTTTTGTGCTCAAGTGTCACACTAAGGTGTGGATAATTTGAGAAACTTTAAGTTTACCTTTTTTTCGATGGAGTTAAGAAAAAGGGTTCTTCGTCTGACAATAGTGCAAGTTTAAGTCACACGTTCGGGTTATACTACTTCAGTCTCAAGTTCGTCATATTGAGTTTTCTCCATCGATGAGTCACTACAAGCCGTCCGAATGATAATGGGGTCATTAAAGGTTAAAATGAGAAGAGTATACACAAGTAGAAGTTTTATCGGCAGTTGATTCTCACGAAGATATTTATGGTACTTCACACTTGTTCGATTAATTGAACATACATGGTTTCGATGTCTCCACTTTCATCATCAACATACGTGGTGTATGATTCTGATTCATTGAAAACATCGGGAAGAAGTATAGGTGGTGTCGCTGTTTTTGTATTTTTTGCGAAAACCCTCTCCTTTCATGAATTTCTTCAATCGGGGAAGAAATGAACGATCTGTGGTCTAAACGTCTCACTTTGGTGTTATCGTCTCACTTTCACAGAGTTATCGTGCGTGAAGTTACCTAAATATGATGTTGTGATGCCTCACACACGGTTATTTTATCGAGTAATTCAGATTCACGGTAACTACTATTCCGATAGACAACAACATTGAGTCGTTTCATTTGTCTTCGTGGTTTGTTTGGTGTGAAGCATCTATATGTGAGAAGAGCTTGTTGATTTCATGTTACCCCGAGCAGTTTTCGCAATAAGTCGATTTACCTTGTGTGGTTTCTTGCTCATCTACAAATTCGCTTCGTCTTGAAAACGTCAAAAGTTAGAGAAATGTTCACTACATCAAAGTTTGAATCGCTAAAGGCGGTTGTCGATTTGAAGTGATTGAAACGCCAAAAGAGGTGTATGGGAGAAGCACTGCAAGACATGTGGCATGAATTGGGGGAGATTAATCAATTTATGCATATTACATCATTTTCCTACAAGTGAAGAAAAGCGGTTCTCAAGTCAAGGTACGGAAGAAGACTAAGGCGTAAACTTTCATCATCCTCTGCACTTGAAGAGCTTATGAAGACCTTTCTTTATTTGATTTCTATATTTGTAGTAAATGTTGTAAGTAATCCCTTATGTCGTCCCATTATGGGAAGATTGTTGGATAAACTCCTAACTCGTAAATGGAACGACATTGACGGGATTACATTTCTATCTTTGTTACCTCAAACACAAGGTCTTGTTATGTCATTTAGTGATAGATGTAAGTGTTTGGGTATAAATACCCCTCCATACTTCCATGGAGGGGTGAGATCTCTTTGTGTAAACTTCACATTTCCTTATCAATAAACACATAGTATTTCCCTTCTCTCTCTAGTTTCTCTCTCTAACTTGAAAATGGGTTTCTTCCATCTTCCCCGACCTCCCGATTCACCAAATCCTCCATAGAAACGATCCTAACATTGGTATCAATCGCCAAATAGTTGGGTGTACTCGTTTGTTTTTGAAGGTTTGATTTTGTGACTTACAAGCGTAAACATAACATAACCTTTAGTTGCTTAAACTTGGTTTTTCAAAATTTAATCCAAGATTGTTAACTTGTCAATGTTTTCTGCATACAAAAAGCATTCAACGAAACGAATAGATGATCATCTTGAAGAAATCATCGGCTTGCAAAACAAACTTAAAGAGTTTAAAGCTGTTGTTTACAAACATGGCGAGTCGGTCACAACCATTGAAAAGTTTACTTTAAAACCAAATCCAAATGTATATGGACCGAATCTTCTTTGATTACAAACCTAAGCTTTCAACCAAAACATTCAAACCAAATCCGAAGTTTCGGTGCAAAATATAAAATTGATAATTCAGTTATGAGTGTTGTTGAATATCATCGTCAAGAGGAATTAGATCACGAGAGAGAGTCGATCAAAATTAAAAGCTGTTGTTTACAACAAACCTTTTAATTATTCTAAACCGGTCACTTTCGTCACACCAATGGACTCTTCCAACACACCAGAGTTATCATCAGAACACACGAGTCTTCTATTGTTAATCCCAAAACGGACTTTGCACAAACTTATGGTCCTTTACCTTCCATTAGTGAAGTAAACTCACAAACTGAAAATCGAAAAATTCTTCGATATTTTGACATTTTCATGGCTGACCTCAAATTTTACAACATGAGATAGAATATCGATCTGAAATCAAAGTTGAACATTTTCAATCGCCTCTGGGCGAGAACAAAGAGACATTTTTGAGAAAAATCTTTTACCTAATGTTAAAAACTTGAAAAGTTGTGCAATTGCCTGGGAAAAGGATTTTCATAAGGAACTTGGGGTCATGAAAACGTTTTGAGAAAAGCGAAACATCTATTTCAAACACAAAACGTAAAATGAAAATGTTAAGAAAAGATGTTGATCGACTCTTGAAGATGTTATCTGCGATGATGTTCAAAATGTTGTGTTATTGAATTCTTTGTCATATGCATTTGATAATATCTCTCAGCCGATCTTTATTTGCGCTCGTGGTAAATGTTGAGAACACCGATAATGTGCTTGGATCGAGTCCTTAAAAGTTGAAAACAAACGATTGTCAAACGAACTTTCAAATGCAATACGTCGCCTTAATTGGTGTCAAAAAGATATTCACGATCAACAAATTGCTTTTCAAAACAAAATCAACCAGCCATGCAAAACCTTCTGATTCTAAAATTGAGCAGCTGGATGATCAAAACGTGTCTTTCAAGTGTCAAATCTCAAAATATGAACAAGAACTTGTAAAAGTTAAAAAGGAATATGGTGTCATATTTGATTTACTTAAAAAGACTCGTGATGAAGCATCAAATGAACTTGATCATTATCTTGCACACTCTAATGAAGTTATGCATTTTTTTGCCGAAATGTTCGGTCGAAAATCAAGATCCGATTCACACTATCATCAAGTTAAGAGAAATGTTAGGAAAGTATGAACAACTTCCGCCAACAATCATTAAGAGATTAGCCCCGTAACACTTAGTACTCATGCACCTAGAATCTCTACTGCCAAATCACAAGTAGCTAACGTGCTTCCTTCTACTGAAACAGAATAGTTGAGCCTTTTCCAAACGTCCGCACTTCACAGCCTAAGAGCACTCAATCGAAGAATAGGAAGTTGCCACCTAAGAAAAGATCAATCAAGAATGCTAAAGTAGAAGAACACCCTAGGACTCTGAATAAGACACACGCTGCCTCCACTATAGATATTGCGCCTAGCAAATGTAATAGAAATAGTGATGTAACGAATGCTAAACCGTTAAGTACTTTTGATATTCAGTCCGATGCACCTTGTGTTATTTGTGGTAAAAGTATGAATTCTGATTGCCATGATAAATGTGTTGTTAAAGCTATAATCTCGTCTTAAGGAATCCTAAGAACCGAATACCTCTAGGCCAACTAATCTTTCTAAGTGCATTGCTTGGTAGACCGCCATCTTTAGATTCTAAGAAACGCATTGCTGTCCCTGTAGCTCCGGCCACCTCCTAGGAATGTAGTACCACCTAGTGAATTCACTAAGACTAAAGCAAAGAGTAGTTATAGATGGCAGAAATGGATATATAACACACTAGGATTTAAATGGATACCTAAAGGTGTTGATGTGTGTATATCTCTATAAACTCGCTATGGAACCCTCTAACATTTCGGGTTCCACATCTACTTCTATTCCATCTGTGTCGTGCGTGTGTAATGCGGTGATACAGATCATTCTTCGGATTGTTGATAGCGGATGTTCCCGACACATGACAGGCAATCTTAAACTGTTATCAAACTTTATTGCAAAGTTCATTGGCACCGTCAGGTTCAGGAATGATCACTTCGCAGCTATCATGGGCTACGGAGATTATGTCAATGGGAACATCGAAATTAGCAGGTTTTACTATGTGGAAGGCCTCGGTCACAATCTGTTTTCGAGGGTCAATTTTGTGATGGAGATTTGGAGGTTGCTTTCAGGGAGAAAACTTGTTTCATTCGTGATCTACAAGGGAATGACCTTATGTTTGGCTCGCGTAATTCTCTACACTATCTCTATGCAAGACATGGTTGCTTCTTCTCCCATTTGCTTACTTTCAAAAGCAACATCAACAAAATCGGCTATGGCACCGTCGTCTCTCACATCTAAACTTTCAAACCATCACCAACCTTGCTCGACACAAACTAGTTGAAGGACTCCCACGATTCCGGTATTCAAAAGATCACCTTTGCTCAGCTTGTGAACAAGGGAAAAGCACTCGTGCTCATTTTCCTTCAAAGGTGGAACACATCAGCATGTGCTTCATCTTCTTCACATGGATTTGTGTGCCCGATCGCGCGTGCAAACGATCAATGGCAAACGCTACATCTTAGTAATTGTTGATGACTACACTCGATGGACTTGGGTCTACTTTCTTCGTAGCAAAGACCAAGCTCCACAAATGATCATCACCTTTCTCACAAAAATACAAGTTCACTCGCAACACCGCCAGAATCATCGTAATGCAGACAAAGGAACTGAATTTGTTAACAAAACCCTTCGTGAATTCTATGAGAAAGTGGGAATTCAGTATCAAACATCTATTGCACGTACACCTGAACAAAACGGAGTTGTTGAAAGATCGAAACCGAACGCGTTAGTGGAAGCTGCAAGAACAATGTTAATAAATGCTAAACTTCCAGATTACTTATGGGCGAAGTGTATCTCATCGTGCATGCTATACTCAAAACCGTTCTATGATTACCAAACGCCACAACAAAACACCTTTCGAGCTTGTCCATAACAAAAAACCGAATCTAAAACACTTTCATGTATTTGGATCTCTTTGCTATCCGAATAATGATCGTGATGATTTTGGAAAGCTCAAAGCCAAAGATGACATTGGAGTCTTTATGGGATACTTCGTGATAATTCCAAAGGTTTTCGAATCTGGAATCGTCGTACTAAACAGGTGATGGAAACGATTCATGCTCATTTCGATGAACTCACGGAAATGGCTTCCGAGTATAACAGCTTAGAACCCGGTCACAACCGTTTAAACTTCCCTCAACCCCATCATCAGGTGAAGAAAGCCCTCAGCTTACTCGTCAACAAATGGAAAGGTTATTTGCTCCTCGCTGTTTCGTCAGGACGATATTGATGAACGTGCTCCAGTGTATCCGCAAGTTTCCACTGCACAACCTGATAATATTCCTATACCTGATACACCTGCTACAACAACTCCTGTTGAAGAAGCACCTACACCAGTTGACTCCAACACAACAGTTGAACATACCGCTTCCAACAATGATGAACCAGGTGATGATATTCTGAATGAAATACCCCCACCTGCAGATTTTGATCCAAATGCGTTCTTCAACCCGTTTGCTAATGAGACTGCTGCACCAAATGTGTCGCGAATCTTCCACAAACCATTTGAATCCTCCGAATCTGCACAATGTATACCAACATCAACCCTCCACACATAGATGGACAAAAGACCATCCTCTGGAAAACATTATTGGCAACCCGAATCAACCGGTCGTTACGAGACAACGTCTTCACACAGACGGTGAACATTGCATTTATGCACTCACGTCTCCGCCAATCTGAACCTAAAAACATCAAAGACGCAATGACAAAAGACAACTGGATTGAATCCATGCAAGAAGAACTCAACCAATTCAAACGCCTTGAAGTATGGGAACTGGTTGAAAGACCAACAGGAGTCTACGCCATTGGTCTAAAATGGATTTGGAAAAACAAATTGGATGCTGAAGGGAACGTCATCCGAAACAAGTCACGTCTGGTCGCTAAGGGTTATCGTCGGGAAGAGGGATTAGACTTTGAAGAATCTTTTGCTCCGGTTGCTCGTCTTGAGGCCGTTCGGATATTTCTAGCATTCGCAGCTCATATGAATATAACGGTCTATCCGATGGATGTCAAAACTGCGTTTCTCAATGGACAACTTAAAGAAACGGTTTATGTCACCAACCGATGGATTCGTTGATCCCGAAGTTTCCGAATCATGTCTACAAACCTGAACAAAGCTCTGTATGGTCTCAAACAAGCTCCTCGGGCATGGTACGATAAGCTATCATCTTTCCTCATTGCTAATAATTTCACCAAAGGTTCGGTTGACCCAACTCTTTTTATACAATATCACGGGAACATATCTTAATTGTTCAAATTTACGTGGATGACATCATTTTTGGGTCTACACATAAAAGTTTTCAATCGCTTTTGCAAAACTAATGAAGAAAAATTTTGAAATGTCCATGATGGGTGAACTTACATTCTTTCTCGGACCGCAAGTTCATCAATCACCCCGTGGTATTTTCTTGAGTCAGCCCAAATATGCCCTTGAATTGTTAAACAAATTTGGAATGAAAACCTGTGACACCTATGCCACACCAATGGCTCATACCAAGAAGTTAGACGCCGATTTACATGGGAAATTGGTGGACCCTACAAAATACCGTAGTATTATTGGGTCTCTCATGTATCTAACAGCTAGCAGACTGGATATTGTCTTTGCCGCTTATCTATGCTCCCGCTATCGGCCGCGACCAACCAAACCCACCTCTCTGAGGCTAAAAGAATCCTCCGATACATAAAGGGAACCATTAACTTGGGGATCTGGTATCCGAAGGATTCTTGTTTTGAACTAATCGCTTTTTCAGATGCTCACCACGCAGGATGCTTAGACTCACGGAAAAGCACTTCAGGAGCTTTACAATTTCTTGGTGATAAACCGGTGTCTTGGCAATCGAAGAAGCAGGATTGTACATCGCTGTCATCAACCGGCGTAATATGTAGCCATGTCCGCATGTTGTGCTCAAGTCATATGGATGAGAACACAACTCAAAGACTATGGTTACGTATTTGACAGAATCCCGATGTATTGCGACAATCGGAGTGCAATTGCAATCTCGCGCAACTCAGCCAAAGACTCGAAATCAAAGCACATCGATCTTCGATATCATTTCATCAAGGATCACGTGGAACAGGGTACCGTTGAATTATATTTTGTGGGTACTGAATACCAATTGGCAGATCTTCTCACCAAAGCCTTGCCTCCGCTAGGTTTAATGAGTTGGTCCACCGGATTGGTATGAGGTGTTTGACTCAAGAGGAATTGATGACCTCCTAAAACAGTCTTAAAAACCTGTCAAACACCAAAACATCTTTTGTAAATACCTTTTCAAAAACAAAATACAAAATTATAAAACCTGATAAAAACAACAAAAATATTCTTCTAATCTACTTTTCTTTCAAAATTGCAAGTACATTTTTCCGTCAACACTTTAATCTTTCAAAATTCAGTATTTTTCCGATCAAGTGTTGAGGGGGAGAAAATAAACTTACACTGCTTCAAATCACCTCGTGTACTTGCATGTTATCACATCTCAGTTGATTCTTTTACAAATGGTGGTACATTTTCTTGTTCAAAGACACTCCTCGAACTTTAATTTATAACCTTTCATTATTTTCTCAAGTCGAGGGGAGTGTCGTCAAGTTTCTTTCCTAAAATCTTCATTTGGTAACAAAATGGAAGTTAAAAGGCTTTGTATGAAAAAGGAAAAGGTGGAGGGACCAAAACTGTCAAAACCTTAAAGTTATTTTTAATAACACCCCACCTAACTTTCACTTCTCATTTATTACTCAAAACCTAAAACCATCCTACGCATAAGAATTCACTCAAGTAAACCGTGCTTTTGATCATCATTTTGTAAGTTGTTTCTTGTGTAAAACATGTTTCTAAGCAAAGGTTTTAATTTCATTCAAATCCTACGGCTAAAACGCTTTTACGCAGTGATTATGTGTTCTACGCATAAGCGTATGAACACACAATCATTGTGTGTATGTTTGTGGTAAAATGATTTGTGTCAAAACGTTCATAATACATCTATGATACCATTTTAACCATCAAAATCCACCCTGAAACACTAATTGATGATTTTTGAAAATTAGGGTTTATGAGTCGAATTGGGTATTTTCAAATGTGAAGTGTTTTGGTCAAAAAGATTGTTGGGTTATGGTCTTATGGTGATGAATTGATGATTTTCTTGCTTTATAACCACCCATAAACTCTAAATAATCAATAATTTGGAATTAGGGTTTAAAGTTCATAAGTTTGGGTATTTTTGATTCACCATGAATTGGGTGTTATAACTTGGTATATAGACTTCCTCAACTCTCTTAAGCTACCGAAAAAGTTTGGTGCATAATCTATGGCTAGAATCAATACGCGTAGATTTAGGGTTTAGGCTACGCGTATGTATTCTACGCAACAGCTTAAAATAAGCTAGCATGTTGTAATCTGTGATAAAATGAATGTTATGTGTTAACTTTGATGATATGATAAACTTATTTCGTGCTTGTTACCGTGAAAATCGTAATCAAGGTCATTTGCACTCTACGCATAAGGATTACCCTACGCGTAGTCATGTTACGCGTAAGAATAATCCTACGCATAACAGCTACGCGTAAGGTTATACAATGGACTACGCCAGATCCTGTGAAGGATATGCGTAAACAGTGACCTCTACGGATAAGGTCAACTCTTACGAGTAGCCTTACGCGTAAGGTTAATATATGCCTACGCATAAGCTCTACGCATAAGGTCTCCTTTCCTACGCGTAACACTTCTTACGCGTAGTTAAGATTCTACGCCGTAAGTCTACGCCTAAGCATATATCATTCTCGTCACGCATAACTTTGCCAAAACTACGCTTAACCCTGGATTGACCTTCATGATGAATTGTTACTTGTACAAACTTGTAAATAAACTAATCATATCATCACGAATCCTAAAATGTCACTAATAAACTCAAATCGTTTGATATGTTGTGAACAATAAGTGATAAAATAAACTTTAAAACTTAAAGTTAACTAACTCACGAAACATTTCACGACGTCATTGGACTATTGAATATACAAGTGACTTAGGACTCGTAACAATCATTGACACTGCACATTCAATAACTAGACAATAAGACCTTCTGTTGACTAACATTATGTCTTTCGATATGTTGGTTCTTTTGGCTAATGTTATTTCAGATCACGACATGGCTGAACAAATGAATATGGATGCACCTGAAGTTCTCTCCATTGCCGATATCTATCCTCATGGCTATCCAATGAAGATAGGAAAGAATAATCTCCGTGTTGACTTTGACAACCTCACTTGCTCTAAATCTTCGTGTTTAATTGCTATTGACATTCTGAAGACTCATCCGATCGTAACATGCTTTCACACTCTGCAACTGTTCCTGAGATCTACATCCAACAGCTTCGAACACTATGGAAAGGGTCAAAGGACAAACTGCCTGGACGGTGACTCAATCACAAACAAGTCACCATTACACCTGCAGACTTAAGGGTCGTTCTCCTAATTCCTATGTCGATCCAACCAAACTATATGCCACACCCGCCAAGAGCTCACTCTCCAATTCTTAATCAATATCGGTTATGACGAGGCTACGTGAGTAATCACCAAGCATTCTCACGTAGAGCTTAAGAGTATTCCTCAACCCCGGAGAACACTCTACATGATCATCACCAAGTCTGTTTCTGGTCGTGACAGCGGCTATGAGCACCCTAAGCTCATGGAACTGCAAATATTCCGGGCATTGGTCAACAAGAAACACATCGCTATCGGCTCGATTTGGGATGACATGATGTCATTTCTCAACAAACTTGGCTCAAAGATTCCCTACATCAGATATACAAAATTGTTGATCCAGAGAGCACTTGGACTTCATCCCGACATTCCCAAGAGGCTCAATGACCCCAACAATCACGACATGTTGACGGAACCCATTCTATCTGTTAGAATCAAGGAAACGCCTACAAAGAAACAAGGTGCTGTGCTACCAGATTTCCTTCTAACTCAAGATGTCGAAAGCTCAAACGCACAAAAGGTATCCGAAGCAGTTAGACAAGGCAAAGTTGGTCATCTCGACGAAAAATCTTCCGGAACACCTGTAAGGAGAACCAAAAGAGGAAGTGCATGAAGTACGGCAAGTACTGTGAGTCAAAGGAAGTTCCCCAAGAGGAACCCTCCTTCAAAGAGGATTGTTCCATCTAAGGAAGCTGCGCCCATCCCAATTCCCAAACCCGAACCGCAAAGAAAGCTTGTGGACGAAAGCTCTCAAGGTACTGACACAGATGAAGAGATTACCTTCTCTGAATATGCAACCGTATCCCCTCCTCCAGCAGCTAAATCTACAAGTCCAATAGCCGAACATGGAAAAGGAAAGACTCCTGGACTTGAGTCTCATGATGAAAGCTCTGAAGAAGAAGAAGAGCAACTGGATCAATCATACAAGAAGAAGTTTAAATTAGTTAGACAAATTCAAAAAGCTCAAGAATTTGCAAAAGATCAAATGGGTGGCCCCGGAGGATCGAGTGGTGCTGTCCACTCTTCACCAGGCCCTGATGCGGTTAATCAACCCGATAAGGGATCTGGTGCCACCACTCTTGTGCAACAACAAACGCTTGTGAAGGAGTCTACTAATTTTAACATTGAGGAACCGTAAAAGAATAAGACCTGAGAAAGAGAAAACTGATGAAGAAGCTAAGGAACGACGGAAGAAAAGGCTAAACCGACATGATGACGAAGAAGATTATGATGACTTTCTTCTCAGCAGTCCAACTCGCTCCAAGGAGGATACTTCTGCACCTCCAAAGGACCCCGAATCTCCTCATGTCCCTCCTCATCGATTCTTCATCTCACTCATCACCACCACCATCAAAAAGATCAACAAAATCATCATCCAAATCTGAGAAGAAACCACCTCGATCTTGGATTTCTCAAGCTCATAAACGAATTCACAAAGCTGCCAAACAAGTCAGAAAGAAAAACGTGCTCTACAAAAAGCTAAATTTCTTTGTCGATCACATACAAAGCATATGTATGACGAGCATGACAAGATGGAGAAAGAAAGGGAATTTGTTCAAAAGTTCATGAAGAGTCATCGTAAAGAGGAGCTGAACGAAATGATCGAAGGTTACACTAACAAGTACCTTCGTGATATCGCTCCTAAAGTCCTAAAGGAACTGGAACAGACAGCAAGAGATCATACTCACAAGTTTCTTCTCGACACGCCCCTGTGTGACTAGAGAAATATTTTCCAGACAACTCACCCCTAACATCGTAGCATTGGTTAAAAATACAATGGCCAAAGAAGCCGATCTCTCGAATCTGAAGTTAATCGCTAAACTTGTGATACAAATGTCAAAGCGATCCGAACGCTTACTTCGGATGAAGCTAAATTTTTCGAAAATCTACTTGATTTTCAACTCAGATCATCATGCAAGGAGTCAACCGATCAACCCAAACGACCAAGAGATGACGATGATAAGGATAAGGATTCGCACTAAACGCCTGAAGCCTCCAGTCAGTAAATCTACCTCTATGCCACCTCCTCCACCACGAACTTCTTCTCAACAAAAGTCTCCTACACCTCGGTCTTCTATGATAAACCTGACGATTCCGAAGTTACCACCCCGACTCATAAAACAGGTGATTACTTTGAGTATACGGGTGGTGACGATGAAGAGGTCCTTGAGCCCCGACAACAACCCACTTCACCCAAACAAGTGCGTAAACCAAGATCATCATCAAGGCCTTCCAAAAGAAGAAGAAGACGACTCACCGGAGTTGTCTCATGGCTAGATGACGATAAAACCGAAGAGTTTGAATGGTTCTCCACACTTGTCAATCAAACTCCCTACCCCGATGAAGGTCAAGAATTGGTAGACGGTTCTACATTGAGCACGCAAAACTTTTGCAAGAAAAGTTCCATGTGAAGAAAATGACGAATCTGAATTGAAGCGAATCAAGAATGAAGCATTCCAACTTCTTAAAGACAGCTCTGAAAGTGCCGTCGAGGTCGAATATCATCTTGAGAACATCGCTCGAGCTATGTCTAACGACATGGATTGGCTCAATCCCGAAGCAAACATTGACTTCACACAAAGGGACAACCCTCCATACTACACCGATTGGACCAAACCCCTACCGACCATTGGCCAAACAGACGAACCACGGATTCCCTTCCGATACTTCTTTAACAGAGACCTGGATTTTTTCTTACACGGTAGCGATGGTTCGCGAAAATACGCTACATCATTGACTCTTCCATTCCCAAATGCTATTTACTCAAACTGCATAGCTATCGAGGAACGTGCAAATCACTTGTTTTCTCGACAACGCAAGCATACGACCAAGATGCATTGTATGGGATTCATTATTGGCCTGAACGCCGAAGAATCTACTACAAGCTGCCTGGTTCGTAAGTCTCAACATGCAGTGTATAGTTCTAAGGACATCGTGGCCATCAAACACATTGATCTCAAGTCTAAGTGGGACTATTCATTCTTAAAGAATATCATAGTCAAACGACAAGATGAACAGGACTATGGATTCTCCGAGGCTGACTTTGAGAACTTGTCCCTCAACGACATCGAAGACATGTACCTTGCCAAGGTACAAGGTCGTATGAGACAATTCTCGACTGAAGTTCAACGTGAATTTATCAAGTCAGATCTCATCTTCATTAGACGCGATTGTGATCAAAGAACGGTTGAAGATATCCGATGGTCGTTGAATCTTATCGACGCGTGTCAACCTCACTCCTCCAACGTTTACTCTTCCCGATCTCAATCAACTACCTCAATATACGCCATCAGAAACCTTTCGGAGTTGTTTACCGCAGTGATCTTCAAAGAAACTGCTTAATGGCGTGTAGTGATCTTCGAAATTCGGGATCATACTTTGAAGCCGGTTAGGGACGGATTAGCATACGTGTTGAAGGATATACCTGAAAGTGGGATCTCGTAACCTGGAATTCTCGTGAAAGGAGGGATGTGAGAAGGATCATCACCATGATTGATGAACGGTTCGTGACGGGATCGGGCATTCGTGACGATTGGAGAGCTATGTTGGTGGTCGCACCCAGAGAAACATCACCGCTTTCAACGCCCGCAAGCACTCCTGGGAACATCACTGCACTTCCCGGTACCCCTTGAATTGTTTCCTTCATAATTTTGGATGTATGATTAAATATGTCTATGGCTTGTGCACACATAACAGTGTACAACCCGTAATTGTCAAGAAAGGACCCCGTGGTACGCTTCATGCCACAATCCTTATAAAAGGAGCGAAAGCTTCTTACTTTTGAGTAAAACCTATCAAACCTTTCATTTTTCAAGGTTTTGCTCAAAAGAACAAGTACTTTCCCTTAAGACTTTCAAAACCTCAACCGTTTATATCACTTGTTGAGGGGGAGTATTTGAAACTTTGTTCACAAATTGTTCACAGTGGTCATTCTTCCCGCAACACTCGAAATGGTCATATTTATTCTCAAACGTTCAAAAATAACACTTTAATATGCCATTTTTGAGGGGAGAAAATTGTGTGATAAGAAATATGTTGTACAAAATGCAAATGAATCTGTGTACCTCAGACTTAACCAACGAATTGACGATGCTTAACTGTTAGTAACTCGAAAAGACTTGTCCCGACGGGTAATAATTTCAAGCTAGTTCGCTAGTGATGTAAACGTGTCTCGCAAAGGACTTGTCTGAGTAGAATGTACCATTCGAGAAACTTTTGATAGACATGAACTCCGACGGGTTTGACAACCTTCCAAGGTTTGTCTACACCTTCAAGGTAGTTATTAGAGCTAGTTGTCACCTAAAAGCTGACAATGTAACTCTTTAACTATGCAACGTAACCGTGTCTCGCGTGGGATTGTCTATCTTCAGTGAATCAATTCAAAAGTGCGCGCTCTTTCCTCACTGTGCATTTAACCATTAAAACTATTAAGCACATGTGGAGGGGGAGTATTTATGCAAAACATCATCTCTCACAATGGTTCAAACATGTTTTTCATTAACAAACCCTTTGAGAGACATTTTTTCATACAGTGGTTTTAATGGCAAACATAGGTTAGTCATGGAGTTATAAGGTGACTAAGGTTAGGAATAACCGTCCTATGATCCGCCAGAGTCGGAGGGATCTACCCAAGGACACTACAAATAGTTAGTATTTAGAAGTCCTTAGGTATGATTGTAAAAAGGAGAAAATGAGAATCGGAGAAAGAAGGAGTTGAAGAATTAAAAAGAAATGCAAAGAAAAGGGTGAAAAGAAATAGCCCTCCTAATTATTCAACTTAGGGCATACACCGGGTTCAATTCATATGCTACGGGTTGTCACTTAGTGACGCCGGTATTGAAGATTAAAAGTCGTCATGGACCCAGTGACGCATGCACTAAACCTTCTTATCCACTCAAGTTTCTCTCAACAGAAGCTTGTTTCATTCTCACAGGGAACCCTACGTAAACTATCGGCTTTCTCCTAGAGATTGCTGGTATTGAAGAAGGAGACCCTCTCCCTAGTCTCCGCTCAGGAAAACCAAAACGCACTATTGAGTCTAGAGCCACGAGATTCATCAAAAGATCTCTTAGAAACACTTGACATTTAATCACTTGATGATCAACTAATAAGATCATCAATGGTTCATATCGAGTCCTTCACAGATCTTAGCAATCTGTCGAGAACATTTATGAGAGGTTCACATTTGTGATCCTCAGTGATTGAATGGAAACTCCTGCCAGGGTCAACATCAAACAGCCCTGACAGCAAGTCACTTCGGTAACTCCCCGTGGATTACGCTTAGTGTGTCTCAAACGGTCTACAGTCGTGAGGTGATGCTTCGTGTACCTCAAGCGACTCATCTGAACTGTAGATGTACTTCGGTACATCGCGTTATCTCAACTTGTGGGACTCCATTCAGAACGGCCTTTGTAAGAATTAGAGTTGTGTCCTCACACTATGCCGTTGACACTCTCGAAGTTCAAACTTGTAAGTGCCGGAAACCGCTTATTACTAACCGTTTGAAATGTTTTCTTCTTATGGAAGCTCAGAAGCGGGATGATCGTGCCTGATTCTTCTCATGCTCACGCCAACATCATCACTAATGGAAGTTCTATTCAAAAGCAACACAACCGTCATAATGATTCTTCGTCAAACCAAAGAATCTACAAAGTTAAAGACTTAAAGAACTTCATCAGTATTGAATTCCAACGCCAAAGAGCGTGTGAGCATGTTGAAGAATGACGTGGAGACACTGGAGCAACGGCAGGCACTGAGGCATCGATGCATAACAACATACTATCACTCTCACCACAAAGAACAATGATCAAAGAACAAAGTTAAAGATGACGCCAAAGCATAACTGTTCAAAGATAACTATCTCTCTACACTCGGGAGATTGTTCGAATCAAGGCAATTCTTCTCACAAGAAAGAAGAATGTCGAAGACGCCATCGCTACTATTACATCAACGCCTTCACCGCTTTCATTCATATATACTTGAGGGGGAGATTGTTGGAATCACTCCTAAACTGTATTTCAAGTATTTATATTTCATATGTAATAGGTAGCTTTATTATGGCCTTTATGTTTGTTTAAGGTCAAGCTTATGTAGAAGGCCCATAAGCTTGACCCAAGCCCAATAAGGATAGGAAGGGAACTAGGAGTGTTGCCCTAGCTTCCCTCCTATAAATACCTCTTGTAAACCTTCATTTGAAGGTTGATTGTTCAAGTTTTTCTCTTTCACTCATACCTACGCATAACCGGTCATATTATTGTTTGTGTGTGTGTTAGATCTTGTTCAATCGCCTCATCTCCTTTCTTATAAGCTTGTGTTGTAAAACTAGTGACCTAACAATCTCTTGGCTCTAGACTCAATAGTGCATATTTGGTTTCCTATGTCGGAGACTAGGGAGAGGGTCTCCTTCTTCAATATCAACAATCTCTAAGAGAAAGTCGATAGATAATGTAGGTTCCCCGTGAGAATGAAATAAGTCCTTTTAAGAGGAACTTGAGTCGCTTGGGAAGTTTAGTGCAGTGCGTCACTGGGTCCATGACGTCTTGTCTTCAATACCGGTGTTACCTTAGTAACCACCAGTAGCATATGTATTGAACCCGGTTTCTGCCCTAAGGTTGAATTAATGGAGGGCCATTTCTTCTCACCCTTTTTCACATTCAATTCTTTTTCATTCTTCAACCCCTTCAGTACTTACCAAGACTTTATAACTTGAACCTTTTTGGGTTTATTCTAGTACTAGCTCAGTCTCAGTCCGCACTCTTCCCATATCTCACTTTTCTCCTTTTTTCATCATACCTAAGGACTCTACACTATCTAGTGGATTGTCCCTGGGTAGATCCCTCCGGCTCTGGCGGGATCATGGGAACGAATACCTAACCTAACCATCCTTATAACACCATGCATAAAGTAAATTGGTCGGTCTTTTGGTATTGTTCTTTCCTTCTCGAAACCAATTGAAAAATCATTTGGAAGATCAATCAAGGTACTTGTGATATAATATCAAAGCATTTTGTACCTTAATTGTTTTGGTCATTTAGAAATGCTCCCCCTCAACATGTGCATATGATCTTGAAATTGTTTAGCACATGGAGGCAAGAGTTCTTTGAAATAATTTCTTGATCGCAATTTCCGTAGAAAAAGCCATTTGATTTTCTTGGTAAATTCTCCCCCTCAATATGTGCATAGGATATTTAAAATCATTTTATCACATAGAGGAAAGAGTTCTTTTGAAGTACATTCACGATCACAATAGAAATCTTTGTTCCCTGAAAGTTTATTTTCTTTTGAAATGCTCCCCCTCAATATGTGCTTCGAGATTTGAAAGCGTTTAGCACATATGGGAGAGCATCATGCACATTTGCATCAAAACGATCATCTTTTATCAAATTTCATTATTAAATCACAAATTCTCCCCTGATCAAAAATATCAAATCCTTTGAGATTTTGGATCCCAAGTGATTTAATAAGGTTTAGAAAACATGGGAGAATATGTTCCTTGTTTAAATGCTCATCTTGTTTTTGGATAAATGCTCCCCCTCAACATGTGCATTATGTATTAAAAAAATCGTTTGGCACATGGAGGCAAGAGTGCCTTTAAAGGACTAAAACCAATTCTATTTAAACAAATTTGAGATTTAAATCACGATCTCTCCCCCGATCAAAATTTTCAAACCTTTTGAGATTTGTGATCCCAATTGATTTAAATCATTTAAAAGATTTTGGGGAAATATGTGGCTTGATTTAATTTTGAAAAATGATTGATACGGATCAATTTTAGATATTAAAGATTGTTAATATCAGGTATGATTGTTTTTTAAGAGATCTTTAAGTAAAAATAAATCAGTTTCACAATCAAACAAGAATAGAAAAAATTTCATTTTGAAAGATCTTTGGGTTTTAAAGAAAATCATACCATGACATAACATTAAATATTTAGATCACCACTTTATTTCGTACAAATCAGAACTTTTGTGAAGAAATATCGTTTAAAAATATTTTATTTTAAATCACTCTCCCCCTCAATCGATGACCGTAGTCGATGATTGAGTGACTTAAGTTTTGATAAAATGAAGTCCGGTGATTTTCAAAATTAGGTCCAATTAATTTTCAAAACAATATTTTCCATTTTCAAAAAAATTTAATCAAATATTGTTTAAAAATGGTATCATCACAATAATTCTGCACAAAGATACGTTCGGTGGTTTAGCTGCTTCTGTTGTTGCTGTAAGGCTCGAAGAAAAACCATCTGCAGATGCAGTGAGACTTTTGACGTTGCATTTATGCCAACTCTCCATAGAAGTCAAATTAAGCTCCGTTTCTTCATTTGTCAACTCAAGATATAGTTACCCTTTCCTTTCAGCATCCAATCATCTTATATTGTGGGATCCGGATCGGGAACATTCTTATATACCAATATACCTGCATACGTTAGTCAACACAAACAGATATATGGTGGTCGACAACACCCAAACAACAATAGACTAATAAAAGTCAATTCAATATATCAATCAGTTCATATAAGGCATGGGATTTATGTGTTCATCAAACTCTAATCATCTAATCTTAACAATCATATCCTAAATTCCTAGTCCTTCGACATAGGCAAATATCATTTTTAATTAAGCACGTAGGATAATTAAGAAAGCCCGTTAGATGATGTAAATTTGAAGAACATTCTCCCACTCAATCAATGACTCATTTTATGAAAAGTTTTAACTATGATGAAGTCATTGATTAGGTTTTGCAAATTTTATGAAAACTCTGAAACTGATTGATTTTCAAGCAACTTATTTTCCACCAATTTTTTAATACAACAAATATTTTTCTGAAGAATTTTAGACGGAAAAACATTTGTGTGGGAACAGCAGTCGTTTGACATACTTTCCTCATTTTGATTTAGGATAAGTGCACGATATTTTTGAAAATTTGTTTAGCGCAGCACTTTCCTTCCTTGAAGAGCGGGTTGCTATCTGAAATAATAGCAAGCCATAGTTAAGCACGGGTTACAGTCTAAAATAACTGCAAGCCATTTGATTTGTGACATGTTTAGAAAACAAATATTTACACCGTCTACTCAAACTTCATCTATGGTCCCGTGCCATTGTTGAATGACATTTCTAAGACCGCAGATGTTATCGATACCAGAAGACATGTCTTAAGAAAACATATTTTTGGTCTTTTGCAAAATTTTCTGATTTTTATGGGTTTTTGTTGGATTTATAATTTTCTATTTTCTTTTTGTTGGTTTTATATTTTTGTATTTTGTTTTTGATAAGTATTTACAATGATAGAGAAGATGATATAGTTTAAGAAGATGATGATACGAGTACCGAGATAAGGATATCGAGCAGCACGTCATAGAAGATAGAGTTCGTCATCTTTTAAACTTCCACCACCAAAGCTTGCGAGGCTCCAGGATAGAAGATAGAGCAAGAGCCTTTGAGAAAGAGAGACTTTGGCAGCTTCCCCCCAAACCGAAAATCATTTAGATGAGCAGATTCGAAGCTCTATTTCAAGCTTGCCTTAGCCATGTGCACAGAGAAGCACACCATTATCATAAATCCTGCTGCTCCTTTTAAGAATGATAATCGAGATTATCCGTTCGGGGTTATATCATCAAAAAAGATCAGCAACGTATCATCCCATGTTTAAATAATCTTCTCAAGTTCCTTTTCCACTGAAGTCTGAAGCGATCCATACCAAAAAGTTGTCAAGAAACCACTTCCCCCAAGTAGACGAATTGATGCAGTCAGTCTCTAAGAATAATGCTCAAGAAATCTCCCGAATACACATTCCCATGATCGTGTATGAAGCTCAAGAACCCGAAGTACACCAATATCCAAGAACTCTCCCGAATACACATCACGCTAGGAAAGAAATGTTTGTGCTAAACAATTTTCTTCCTTGATGATCGTGTATGAAGCTCACGAACCCGAAGTACACACATTCCCACCGAAAGAGTAAATGCTAACACCTCCCTCATGTTATACATTTATCTCCCCTGAATATGTCATACTTGTGTACCTCTTTAATCACCAGAAACTAACTCTTTCATCTCTTCCCCCACATAGTAGGAATAAGAACACTAAACGCCATGAGCCAAACCTTGAGTGTCTCTGTGGTAATGACATTTGTCTTCCCGGGATATCTTCAATCACTTAGAAGTATTAAGTTCATCAAGTTTCCTCGCGTTTAGATACTTTTCTCCTTCCCACTTGCTGGTTTTGACACTTCAGAATCAGCAATCATATTATAAGCCCAAATACTTGAAATCTTTTGAAAAGAGCACTTATAATTTTGTGGGAATCAACTTGCTGAAGTAGAATGTGAGCAACTCTAATTGGGGATTAAATTTTTCATTTCACTCTCCCCCAATTAGTGCTCTCCCCTAAACCGACAATCTTTATGATGAATGCTTGAATTAAGAAGAAGTCTTTAGATCGTTAAATGCAACTCGTCTTTAGTCTTCTAGCATGTATCAGAGATTGTAGAACCGACTGTAGACTCAACCTTATTCTAGATTTTCCATTTGAGGAAATAGAAAGTTAACATCTTCTTCTCACCAAATGCATTCCCGTTAACTTGTAAATAGCAAATCCCCTTAAATCAAATCCCTCCCAATCAAACAAGAACAGAAAGACGTTCATCAAGGAAATCAGCCCAGCAACTAGAAGCACTTTGTCATTAATCAAATCAGCCTGTGTAAAGATGTCAACCAATGGCTCTTAGAAGAAACACCATGTAAAGATGACTCGATAAGAAGAAGCTCGGTTCTTACATGAGTTAGGAGCCGTATGACCATTTATTCTCAGATATCAATCAACCATGCAGTAATTTCACACTTCTTCTCCCCCTCAAGAATTGCATACGTAGTTGCCATATTTGATTAAATAAGTGAAATCATCCAAATGTAGTCTATTCATACTTCTCCACCGCAAAATTAGCATATGATGTCGCCATCGTCATTATAAAAGAGCAAGTGGAATAAGATAACAATCATCGGTAGTTCGGTTCACTTGATAACTAAAGCGCTTGGAAAAAGCATGAAGCATGTTGATGAGAATGGTCATAAATAAGTGATTTCAAACTTAAGTATTTTCATTGTTAGGAATTGGAAATTCCATGTTAAAGTGTCGGTCACTCCAATTATGGTCTAGCATAAGTTAGCTCATAGACATGTCGTTTGTTACGTTATTTAGTAGTTTATTAGTTGGTTTGTAGCGTATATTAGATTAGTGTAACACCGTGGAGGAAGGACGGGTCTTTACCCACTGTATGCCTGATCCACAGCCCGTCAGGAGGGCGTATCATTTGTAACTATAAATATCCCTTCCATCCTTGGAAGGGGTGTGGCTTCTTGAGTCTAACCTTTCATAATTTGTTAAACAACTCTCTTTCAAGAAATATCCTCTCTACTCTCTTCATCTCTCTAATGGCTTTCTTATATCATCATGATCCTAGAACACCCGAATCATCAAACAACATAAAAATACACGATCCTACAATTGGTACCAGAGCCTAGGTTTTGTTGTTTATGGTGATTCTCGTGGTTCAATTCATGGTTCTTGTATGCGGTTTGATTTACGGTTTTTGTCTATGCATTTTGATGGGTGTTTGATTCAGTTGGCGTGATGAGTTGATGATGTGTGTTGCTGCTATTGTTGGTGTCTAATTTGTGTTTTATGTTGGCTTACTGGTTTAATGTATGTCGTGGTCATATATCATTTTACATGTTCTAAACTAGTCTCTTTAAGCTTGTTTTTATGCAGTTTGTAAGCTTGATGTATGCAGTTTTTTAGCTGTTTCATACAAGTTTTATTTCTGTTACTGAATCTGGTTATAAGCAGTTTGTATGCCTTTTCTACAATGCGAGTTGGAGCATTGTTGGATGCGAGTTGTCAAAAACATACTAATTCAATGTATCTGATGCGAGTTGTAACTCAAGTATGATGCGAGCTGCCACATTTATGGGTCATATGCGAGTTGCTGGGTCATAAGTGAGTTGTGTAAATATTGCGAGTTGACTTTTGAGTCAACTTAAGTCATAAGCGAGTTGGGTACTTGCTGAAATGATGCGGGTTGACTATTTAGTCAACTGCGAGTTGGTATGTTCAACTGCGGTTTGATAAGTAATAAGATCGTTTATAAGCTCAGCTAGAGATAACAATAACATATACATACGCAGCGGAATAATAAAGAACATCAATGTTATTGCTAAAGGTTTTCATTCACTAACACTAACTAACCCTAGACGTTTATAGGAACATGTCTAAACTACTAACTAATAACCTAGGCGTTTACAAGACTATACGCCTCGGACACACACACACCTTTACTAATCGACTACATATTGGAAGACTTATTAATAAAACCTACACCTATGTCCTCTTTATATACTAGAGGATAAGGACTAATAAATAAAACTTTTTTTGCAAGCAAGTCCTTCCATCTTTTTGTAGGTTTCCTTCTTGTCATATTAAGTCCCTCTTGTTTCATTCTTTTTGTCTTATCAACTCAAACGTATAATTCCCAACAATCTTCCCCTAGTTGATAATGACAAAACCATTCTTGAACGAACTTCCCTAGACGAAGTAGAGAAATTGAGATCAGGGATCTCACCATGAATGAAACAAGTATGTCTTCCTTTGTTTTCCCTTTAATCCATGCCATGCCACTAAAACATCTCTTCCCCTTTTTGTTATTATCCAAATAGGGAACGTATGCAAATAATGATCTTGACCACCACGACCCAATTTCATACTTCCAATCTAAGACTTCCAATGCTTCAAATCACCCACCATTACGCACCATAGGAAAAATGGATCCAAAACAGTAGAAAACTTCAACTAGGAGTAGTAATAATGATCAACAGTAGTAAAAATCAAACACTTCCCCTTGAGTGTTGCATGTAGATGGTTAAACATTTAACAATAAGCTTCTCCTAAACACCATATGTTAACCATCTTCTTGATTCTTCAAAATCTGTAGGCTTTATGTAAAGATCACTTGTGAAGAAAACCAAATATAATGAACTTGATGAAGAAGTAGAATTTCCCAAACTTGTGTCTTAAATCTTTTACTATCCACGGAACTCCATACTTATACGAACCAACAAATATAAGTAGACCGCAATCCCTTGACAAGAATCCTCAACTAGTATGAGACACTGAGCACTACAATGTAACTCCTTCAAGTGATAGCCAATGTGTGCATAGAGCATCATAAGAAAAATCACACATTGCTAGATTCATCAAGCTATATGATAAGAACACAAACCTGTGAAACTCAACTACAACTTCAAATAAATGATATTCAATCTTCTTCGTAATCAATTCTTCAATAAACTCCTTGTGTGTGAACAATAACTTGTGTGTGTAATCCAAAAATCCATAACAATTATTACGCTCGACTTCCCCTCAAATCAAAAACTATTCGAGAACCGAATATCATCTATCATCCGATATTATACTAACAGTTGGGGTCTTGATCCACATGCAACAAACTAATTAACGCAAATATTGAAATGCAATATAATCCATACCGTAAGTATCATGCATAACTTTTCCAAATGCACCATCCCATTAATTCCATCAATCCATGCAAACCTTTATCTCACGTCAACCCATAAATATTCAACTCAGATATGCAAATCTTTTACCATGTGCTCGATAATCATCACCGACCATTCTGATTTGATTAACTTTCTCGTGTGGACCAATCACAAGACACATCCACCGTAACCTCCATATACCTCACCTTATTGAATCGGATCCCACATCATAGATCAATGACAACCGATCCATGATTTGAAAATAAAATAATCCAAGATTTGAAAATAAAATAATCCATGATTTGTCAATAAAATAATCCATGATTTGTCACACCACTTGCAAAGAAATTTATCAACGTTGATTAAAGAAATCAACTCCGACAATTCTTCATGTATATGTTGCCCACAATTAATTGTAGTACTAGGTTTCAATTTAATGAATCAGCCAATCAGTATATAATTATTGTGAAAGTACCATGTGAATGACAACAGAAAAGATTTATAACAGTTACCAAGTTATGTTGCCACAAAAAAACAATGACATCGAAACCCCAATAATAAAAACCGATTTCCTCAGAAACTGTAAATATAACTCGTACACCATCCAAACCAGTTTTCTTCAATGAAAAACCTTGTAGATCCCTATATCAAGAGCTCCCCTCTCTGATACCAATTAATAAAATCGTTTATAAGCTCAGCTAGAGATAACAATAACATATACATACGCAGCAGAATAATAAAGAACATCAATGTTATTGCTAAAGGTTTTCATTCACTAACACTAACTAACCCTAGACGTTTATAGGAACACGTCTAAACTACTAACTAATAACCTAGGCGTTTACAAGACTATACGCCTCGGACACACACACACCTTTACTAATCGACTACATATTGGAAGACTTATTAATAAAACCTACACCTATGTCCTCTTTATATACTAGAGGATAAGGACTGATAAATAAAACTTCTTTTGCAAGCAAGTCCTTCCATCTTTTTGTAGGTTTCCTTCTTGTCATATTAAGTCCCTCTTGTTTCATTCTTTTTGTCTTATCAACTCAAATGTATAATTCCCAACAATAAGTCGCAACGTGTCTTGACCCATTGTGTGATTTGGTCTAGTCAGATGCGAGTTGCTATGATGTGTGTTGCAAAGATGCGAGTTGTGAATAGTGAGTTGGGTAAGATGAGGGTTGGAGATGCAAGTTGGAGATGATGCGAGTCAGAAAAAGAAAAAGGAAATGAGTTGCTAAACACACCTTACAAGAGTCTTGAACACAACCAACAATCAAATCCATTTTCAACTACAACAAATCCTAATCCTATCCACCTCATAATCAAACAACTTCCAATCTTATTAACATGACCAAGTGATCTCAGTGTGTTCAAACATCTCACTAATCCTGTAAAGATTGTTCGAACATCATCATCATCGATCTACTTGAAACACATACTCATATTTCTGAATACTATCCGAAAACTTCATTGAAGGAGCAAAACTTAACGTTTCATTCATTCATTCTTTCGGTGTAACTCAAACAAAAAAACAAAACAAAAGATTTCAATCTATCTTAGATTGTGTTCGTGGCTATCATCCCATTCAAAGACACGAAATATTCTCATCACTGATCCAATGTTACTATAACCACAAGACTCGGACTTAAATTAAATAAAACAAGATCTCAGAGTTCTTCGTGCTTATTGAAGACACATCATGACTTGAAGGTCATATCACACTAGAGAACCTCATAACAGATCTATCTTTGACTCAGACTCATAAAGAATAATCATTAACAACTCAGATCTATTTCGAGAATAATCAATGAAAAATTAAAACCATGTTAGGTTAAATCACGAAATAGTTTATCATCATAGTTTGCGAAGTGTATATGGGTTGAACAAATCAAGATCTCACAAAAACAATTCTATCACTATCGATTTTTTGAAGCTTTTATGTCAATTGATTTTCGAACTCAGAAATAAGAGAAATAACAAGAGTGTTCTTCCCTTTATGTTCTTCTTGGTTCGCTAAAACTTAAACAACACAAGTTAAATCTTACCTACCTCACGAACTTTCGATTGACCTTGTTGCCATGATGTTATTTCTAGCCATCCCTATGGCTATGTCGAATCACCTCTGCTCAAGCCATCCCTGTGGCGAGCAATGGGTGATGATAATAGTAGATGTGAGATCACGGTTATTAGAGGTTCGGATAAAAGGTTAACTCAAGTATAGATTCTATGTTTTTGATGGGGTGTTACTAGATTAATTTGAAGTGTGTTGATGGACTTCTTGTGAAGCGTTTTGGTTGAAAGAAAGAGAGAGGCGTATTATTTTTTGGGTGAGAATCTGAAGTTGTGGTGAGAGAGAGATTAGGAGGGGGCGGACCAGAAGTATGATTATAGTTTGGGTATTACTGATTTTTAGGGTAAGTGTATGAGTATGTATGGCTTATATACTCCCACTATGTTGTATGAGATACAGAGTATATTGGTACTGATAGGGTAAACCAGGCCTCTTAATTCTCATGCAATACTTGGACCTTGAGAACACTTGGGCCATATGATTGCCGTAAGCCCATGCATTACTCATGAATCTGTTTAATGGACACATTTGAACGTGGGTGTACATTCGGGTGGAATATCTCCCAAATTTAACGATTTCTTTTTTTGGGGCCATATGTCATGAGCTGGACTTGAGATGGATTATAAACGAATATTGGATTAAACTTGGGTTAATTATTTGTTACATTCAAATGATTGGGTTTACAAAGGGCTTATGATTCTGGACATTATGATTAATCGTTTGGTGAACCAGGCTTGATACTAAAGGTGGGAAGTTTGGATTTGGTTTATCATGGGCTTTGAATTGAATGATTGGATTGATGTTCATTGACCGGGCCTCTATTATTGCAAGTAACCAAGTTTGGGTCGTACACATGATTGGGTCGGATGGGCTTCTCTAATTTAGATCTTAGATGATGAGTTTCGGTGATGTGATTTGAAGAAGAGACTTATTGTGCTATGAGGGTTGGTACTTTGGTGTATACATTTCCACGATAAATATAATGTTACGGCTTGAAGTAATGGTTGAACACGGTTGACTACGGGATTGTTGTTTGGTATCTCTCATTTGGCTTTGAAGTGAAGTTTTTCGGGCGCGTCTACTTTTTTCATCTTCTTTCTTTCTATCCTTCCGCCAAGATGACTTGTTTGGGCATTAATTGATTGAGGATACGTCAAGAGGTTTTGTACATTGGGTACACCGTTTCTTTTTCACGAGGATTAGTACAAGCTTAAGTAACAAATCTGGGGAATTCTACTTCATGATCAAGTTTGGTATATCGGGTTTACTTTACCAAGTAGTCACAGCAATAGCCGTCAGAATATGTGGAAGATGTGGTTACCAAAGTGTTGAATGGATGAGATGTGATCAGCAATTCCCATGAGATATTCAGAATGTGTAAGATACTTCACAGTCTAAGCAATTTTTTTTCCAGAATCCTTAGTGTCTTTCATGACTTCTCAAGATGCTTTCTTATGACAAGAACTTTTCGTGCAAATGGTTGTACACGTTATGATGCTTCCAAAAGTTCGAAACCATCATGGGGGAGAAACGTGTACTTTGATTTACGGACAACCTCCAGGGGGAAGTAGTTTATACTACTCAACTTAGTATGGTTTGTGAAGGTGTCTACATATGAGTAAAGAATTCTTGATGATAATGTTGATGTTGGATAATGAACCATTGATGAACCGCTGCATGTTCCCCTAAAATAGATATTCACCGAAACCAAAGTTGTCATATCACATTCAAGCCGACATTATTTACAGTTTTGTCTTGATTTTGTAAAATCCCGCGAAAGAATCTATTTCTCGGTTTAAATCATAGACTTGTAAAATCCCGTGATAATGGAAACATCTTGGTAATTGTAAAGTGCATTTCTGGATCTATCTTACGGTTTATTCTTGGTTTTGTAAAATCCCGTGAAAGAAACTATTTCTCGGTTTAAACCATAGAATTGTAAAATCCCGTGATGATAAATCCATCCTGGAGAAAGAGAAAGTGTAATTCTAGATCTTACTTGATGCTGGTGCTATGCTTTCTGTTTCAAAGAAGAGATAAAAGGGTGTACTTCAAGAATTGGATGTGTGTTTGGATACTCGTCGTGGCAGTTTGGTTATTACATGGTTCTACGGGGTTATGTGCTTTTAACCATGGTCGGGATGAAAACCATTATCAAAGTTCACTTAAAATGTCAAAGGAGTCTTGATTTGAGCTTTTAACCAGAAGATGTGACAACGGCGTTAATTCACTATTATTTATTTGAGGTTGAAGTGAAATATCACGGGCGAGTGTACTTAGTATCTGAAGGTATCGGGGATGGTTGGGTGAAGATTCTTCAAGATCCTTGTTCGAGCTTATTATCAAAAACGAAGACTTGGAAATCCAGTTATTGTTGGGTGACTTTTTCCTTTTCTTTTACCACTTGGGGGAATTGGGCTCTTACCACCACAAAATAACTATCACTTTAAGGAGTTACGTTGTGGTGCTCAGTGTCACATTCAATTGTGTATTTTCAAGAGGTGATGTACATCTTATACTTGATGGTTGGTTGGATGAAGAGTATAGAGTACTTAAAGAGTACTTAGAGATGCTAATGGAAATCGGCACCGCTCTTTGTTACATATGTGCAAGTTTAAGTCACGAGTTCGGGGTAGTTTACTTCAGGGTCAAATTCATCATATTAGGTTTTCTCCATCAGCTGTCACAACAAAGAGCCTACTGAATGATAATGGGGTGATTACAAGTTTTGCCAAGAGATGATGAAAAGAGAGAGATTATGACGTTTGAACACAACAGTTCAAGCCTCGTTCTCTAAAGAAAACAAATGTGTACGTTTCAGTGCGCATCATCTTCGAAAGAAGAGAAATATTCTTATGACGTTTGAACAAAACAGTTCATGCCTCGTACCTCAAAGAAAATAAAAGTGTACGTTTCAGTGCACTTTATCTTCGGAAGAAGAGAAATCTTCTTATTTATGACCATTCTCATCAACATGCTTCATGATTTTTCCAAGAGCTTTAGTCATCAAGTGAACCGAACTACCGATGATTGTTATCTTATTCCACTTGCTCTTTTATAATGACGATGGCGACATCATATGCTAATTTTGCGGGGGAGAAGTGTGAATAGACTACATTTGGATGATTTCACTTATTTAATCAAGAATGGCAACTCCGTATGCAATTCTTGAGGGGGAGAAGAAGTGTGAAATTACTGCATGGTTGATTGATATTTGAGAATAAATGGTCATGCGGCTCCTAACTCATGTAAGAACCGAGCTTCTTCTTATCGGGTCATCTTTACATGGTTTTTCTTCTAAGAGCCATTTGTTGACATCTTCACACGGGCTGATTTGATTAATGACAAAGTGCTTCTAGTTGTTGGGCTGATTTCCTTGATGAACGTCTTTCTGTTCTTATTTGATTGGCATGGATTTGATTTAAGGGGATTTGCTATTTACAAGTTAACGGGAATGCATTTGGTGAGAAGAAGATGTTAACTTTCTATTTCCTCAAATGGACAATCTAGAAGAATGTCGAGTCTAGAGTCGGTTCTACATTCTCTGCTACATGCTAGAAGACTAAAGACGAGTTGCATTTAACGATCTAAAGACTTCTTCTTAATTCAAGCATTCATCATAAAGATTGTCGGTTTAGGGGAGAGCAAGTCTAATTGGGGGACAATCTTTATGATGAATGCTTGAATTAAGAAGAAGTCTTTAGATCGTTAAATGAAACTTGTCTTTAGTCTTCTAGCATGTAGCAGAGAATGTAGAACCGACTCTAGACTCGACCTTCTTCTAGATTGTCCATTTGAGGAAATAGAAAGTTAACATGCTTCAAGGTCCTCCTGTCTTCACCTTGATATTTGATGTATTTGTAGAGATAAATCTTTTGCTGACTTTTGTTTGGAAGTCATGATGCCTTTTCAATTTCCCTTTGATGTCTGAACTGATTTTGTCTTATGGCTAAGATCTCACTGAATAGGAGCTGCTTCATTAACACTTGTACAATTATCTTGTTGCAGCTTCTTTTGTACCTCCTGAGATGCTTCTACCTTGACTCTTATGTCATCCCATGTTTGCCAGTCTTCATCTAATTTAGCCATCTTTTTCTTTTCTTTCTCATCAGCCTCTTTCTGCAACTCTTGTTCATCCCATTCAGCTGCAAGCTTCCTTGCTGCTTCTTCATTTAACCTTTCAATCTCAACCCTGGACAACTTCTTCTTCTTTGGTTCTTCTTCCAGAATCCCTTTGCCCTTATCTTTAGGATCTATTTTTCGAGCTGAGGAAGTTGGTGATGGTGGAGCACTTCCTTCTTTGATAGTGACTCCTTTTTCTTTGGGCTTGGTTGCTACTGATTTGGTTTTCTTTCTCAGATATAGAACAGGAGGCTTCTTGTAAGTTGGAGAGATAGGGACTGATTTCTTCAAACTATGAAGTCCCAAGACTGCATGTTTCTCTCTATCTTCTTCATCACTGGCTTCATGTAGACTGGTAGTGATGATGGTGGCCTCTGTTGTTGTGGCTTGTTGTAGTTCAGCAGCTATTTGAAAGATTGGGCTTAATACTGATTGTAGAGCACTATGAGTACTAACCATAGTGCTATCAGTACTAACTGGGATAGTACTGATAGTGAATGTAGGAGTACTAAGCACTTCTTCTGCATGTTTGGTGATCTGTACTTCTTCTTCATCATCAAGAAAAGAGCTCTGAAAAGTTTGACCAGCTTGCCATTGACCAAATTCTCTTCTACTCTGAATGTCAGAACTCTTCCCCTGTTTGGAAGAATCTTCTGTTGAGGTGTTAGAAACTGTGAACTTGGCCTTCCTTTTGATTGATGTGGTAACTGGAGATGCTGCTGCAGTTGGCTTGGATAGAAGCTGGACTTGATGTGCAAGCCTTTTCATCTTCAGAAGCATCCTGGTATGAACTTTGGCAGCAGCTTTCTTGTGTTCATCCAGAGCAATCTCCAGTGTGTTAACTTTTCTGCATAGGAACCTGTACAAATCCATCATTTCATTAAGTGTCAAACTGCCCTCACCACTTCCAGCTGTGTAACCTGCTGAGAGAGGTGGGTCACTGGATATTTGAGATGCACTCCCAGGCCTACCCTGAGCAAATATACCCCCCCTTTTTAGCCTGTGCTTGGGTCCACCCTGTGAGGAGTGCTCACTAGGTGTTGGCCTGGATTGGGTCTTATTGATGTTACCACTATCCTCACCAGCTTCTAAGCCTGGTTGAGTAGTGGCAGCCCTCACCACTCTATCTCCTCCATCACCTGAGATAGGCTCATCTGCTTCAATGAGAGGTGGAGAATGGGTCTGAGCATTCCCACTCCCCTGTCTGGATTGGCTACTTGTTGATGAGAGTTGGTGATTGGGAGATTTTTTAGGATCTGTGGGTATGTGTTGGGAGCCACCTGTGCTTGATGGTCCTTCACCCTCTGCAATGAGCATGTTAGCAAATAAAGGCACTACAACCCCATTATAGCCTACCACAGCCCTTGACATATTTGAAAACACTTTGGTTGTGAGTAGTTTTGACGGATAAATATTTTTGTGAGGCTGTAGGTTTTGTTTCTGAAGATACAAAAATATTTGTATAAACCTAAGATACATCAGAAACTTAGTTTTGCTTACTGCATTTTTAAGCATACCCTAAAAAATATAGTTTGAAAAATTGAACATCCTGCCTGTTGCAAGGCAGATCAAGGCTGTGGCTATATTTGTGGGGAAAGCATCCCAGCCAGTTCTTTTGTGACTCAAGCAGTGTAGGAGGGTATGGATTAGAAATATCCATTGTGGGGAAAAATTTCAGTGCCTGGCAAAGTGGTAATACCTTTAGCATCTCTAAGATGAAGATGTTCTCTTAGAGATGCTTCAGTAATAACAATTTGAGTGCCATCCACTGTACCAATTAACTATTGTACCCCTTCCTGAGTTGTCGAGACAATTGCAGTTTGCCATAACTTTCTAAAATGGGTACATAAGATAGTAGGGTTTAAGAGTAAAGCAAACCTGATGCTGCTTCGGTTTAGAAAGGCTACTATCTCAGCAAATACATCATGACCTTCTGACAATTCCAAGCATGCGACCATGTTATGCTTGTCGACAAAATCAAGAGGAGCCATCAATGATTAGAGTAAGGGTTAGTAAAGTGGGATTAAGTCGCAAAAACCTTTATTGAATTGTGGTGAAAGAAATTGGAAAGTTATGCAATTTATAGAGATTTGGAGAATTTTGGTTGAACCGCCTTATAAATATTTATGGTAATAAGCGAAGAGAAACCAATTAGAAAACCCTTTTATAATAAAAAAGCGGTAACAACTCAACTTGCAAAAGTAATCATTGCATAACAGACTTTTGGAATAAGTACTAATGGCTAGTTCATCAGTACTAACTATGCTTATCACTACTAACTTATAACCATCAGTATTATCTTTTACCCCATCAGTATTATCTTATATTTTGGAAATTATAATACTGAAACCCCAAGTTTGAAGGGATTAAGTGTGGTGACAGACACTTAATAAAGGTCGGCCTCAGATGTCCTCTGGTTCGGTGAAAACCAATGGTTTAAGTGTATAGCACTGCCTGTGATGGATAGTCCCATTAAAAGGGCCTTCCTGACAGGGTTTCCAGCTCGTGGCAGGAGTTTCCCCCAACACAAGTGTTGGATTCATGGTTGCTCGTTGTTCCCTAAGCCAGATGCCCTTAGGCTAGTTACACTATCTGTAAACAGATAGAATGGCTTAGAGTGGGTTAGTTCAGAATGATCTGACCAACTAAAACCATCAATTCATGTTCATTTTAAGCACAAGATGCCACATAATGCTTTGGCATCACACATTCCATTGTTACAGCAAGTTCCATCATGTGGTGGCTTCAGAATGAGCATAAGAAAGAGAACCACATGTGCTATAACACCTAGTCACTAAACAATATCCATACTACTTGTGTTATACCTGAAAAGTTAGTCCAAAACCAAGAAAACACAATCCAAGACATTTTCTTGCCAATCCGTATTAACTTAACACAATCAGTATTAACTGGATAACAATCAGTACTAACCACCAGTTTATAAAACTTTTCAAAATAGAGAGAGATAAGACATATTATGGATGAAGCATCCCAATACTTGTGGCCAAGTATTGAAACCTTCCCAAATCAAAAGCTTTGGTTAAGAGATCTGTAACATTGAACTCAGTATCAATCCTATCAACCTGAATAAGTTTCTTTTCATTACAGTCTCTTATAAAATGATGTCTTATCTCTATATGCTTAGTTTTAGAATGAAAAACTAGATTTTTGATAATGCATATAGTACTGTTGTTATCAATATAAATGACAGTGCCCATGAAATTATACCCATAATCAAGCATCTGATTCTGAATCCAGAGAACTTGACCACAGCAACTTGCAGCAGCTACATACTCAGCCTCAGTTGTAGAGGTTGCCACAATGCTTTGCTTCTTGCATTGCCATGAAATCAACCTATCACCAAGAAACTGACATCTTCCTATGGTTGACTTCCTATCAAGACTTTTCCCAGCATAATCACTGACAGAGTAAGCTACCATATCAAAGGGAGAGTCCTTAGGATACCAAAGGCCTAGTTGAGCATTGCCTTTCAGATATCTAAAGATTCTTTTAACTGCATGCAAGTGAGAAAGCTTTGGAGAGACTTGAAATCTTGCACATGCACACACTGCAAACATAATATCTGGTCTGGAGGCAGTCAAATACATCAATGATCCAATCATGGACCTGTAGAGATGCTGATCAACTTCTTCACCATCAGCATCTGGAAGTAGTGGCTTATTGTGCTCCATAGGAGTGCTTGCAATCTTTGTATTTTCATAGCCAAACTTCACCAAAATCTCCTTGACATATTTATCTTGGCTGATAAATATGCCATCTGTCTTCTGCTTGACCTGTAGCCCAAGAAAGAAGGTGAGTTCTCCCATAGAACTCATCTGAAACCTGTCATGCATCAACTTTTCAAACTCTCTACATAGATCCTGCTTGGTTGAACCAAAAATAATGTCATCTACATATCTGTACCAACAGGATATCAGTCTTCACATTCTTGATGAATAGAGTCTGATCAATCTTCCCTCTTCTGAAGCCATTGCTCAAAAGATACTTGGCTAAAGTTTCATACCAAGCTCTTGGGGCCTGATGTAGACCATAGAGTGCCTTTTGAACTTTGTACACTGTCTCTGAAAAGGTTGGATCTTCAAACCCAGGAGGTTGACAGACATACACCTCCTCCTCAATCTTCCCATAGAGGAAAGCACTTTTCACATCCATCTAGTATACGGTGAAGTCTTTATATGATGCATAGGCCAGGAAAAGTCTGATAGCCTCAATCCTTGCCAGTGGAGCAAAGACCTTTTGATAAGCAATCCCTTCTTGTTGTGTATACCCCTGAGCTACCAGTCTAGCCTTGTTCCTTATTACTACACCCCTTTCATCTTTCTTGTTCCTGAAAACCTATTTAGTGCCAATAGCTCTCTTGCCATCATGAAGATCCACCAGAACCCATACATTTTGAAGTTTAAACTGGAGAAGTTCTTCCTGTATTGCTTCTACCTAGGATTCATCTTCAAGAGCTTTGTAGACTTTCTTTGGTTCTGCTTGGGAAACAAAACAGTTAAAGAGACATGTCTGTGATGCACCATGATTTCTTTCTTCATAGATGGCACTGAAGAATCATGTCTCACTATGCTGAAATTTAGATCTTGTAGTTCTTTCAGCATTGACATCTCCAATGATATTTTCTGATGGATGATCTTGATTGATTCTTCTGTGTGGTGTAGCAGGAACAGCATAAGATGAAGCTATATTTGTCATATCAATCTCATCAGCTTCACCAAAGGGATCAGGAACCTCTGTATTAACTGATGGAATAGTCTGAGGACCATCAGTACTAAAATCTGGCTCATCAGTACTAACTTGTGGCTTATCAGTATTAACCACAGTTGTACTGAACACTTGAGGTTCAATCACTATTTCATCTGTATTGGTTGCATCTCCTTCAGCATTAGAATCGTTGGTGTTTGGAGGCTTATCATCAGCTTTGTTTGCCTCCCCTGAAGAAGTGCTTCCACCTGAGTTGTCATTCCAAATGGGCAATAGGATGCAGTCATCATCATCATCAGAATCTGCATCAAGACCTTGCTTTTCACCTGCAATCATGTTAGAATCATTAGAAACAGGCACATAGTTCGTAGATTATGTTAGTATATCAATATCAAAAATCCATGTTGGTCCTTGCCCCTCTACACTAGGTTTGTCCTCAAGAAACTCTATTTGCAGATTCTCCTCTATCCTTCTGGTTCTAGAATTATAAACCCTAAAGGCTTTACTATTCAATGAGTAGCCAACCAGATATCCACTATCAGATTTTCCATCAAACTTACCTAAGTGGTCAATGGTATTGAGAATAGAGACATGACACCCAAAGGGTTTAAGAAAGTCTAGGGTGGGCTTTCTACCTAAAAACAGCTCATAGGGAGTCTTACCATGAGGGCTTTACAATCATTACCCTGTTCTGAACATAACAAGCAGTATTAACTGCCTCAGCCCAAAATGTCGTGGGTAACTTGGAATCTGCTAACATAGTCCTAGCAGCCTCAATCAATGTCCTATTTCTCGTTTCAGCAACCCCATTTTGCTGGGGAGTTCTAGCTACACTGTATTCTCTTTTAATACCCTTAAGTTGACAGAAATCATTCATCACCTGGTTTTTAAACTCTGTCCCAGTATCACATCTAATGATTTTTACTTTCTTATCAGCTAGGTTCTCTACTACAGCTATGTAAGACTTAAGGATTTCACTGGTCTCATCCTTAGTATTCATGAAGAAAACCCAAGTAAATCTGCTAGAATCATCAGTCACAACCAAACAATACTTCTTAAAATTCAGGCTGCTAACATTAGTGGGGCCAAATAAGTCCATGTGCAACATATGAAGTGGTTGGGTGATAGAGTTAAAAACCTTGGGCTTACAAGAGGCTCTATGTTGCTTCCGTTTGAGGCAAGCACTACAGGTCCATTTATTCTCAAATCTTTTTGAAGGTAAACCTCTTACAAGGTTACTTTTAGCTAAAAGATTTATTACCTTAAAGTTCACATGACCTAGCCTTCTATGCCATAACATAGATTCATCCAAAGAAACTGTAGCAACTAAACATGTAAGATTGTCTTTGGGCACTATGTTCTTCATATTGACACTGTACAGATTGCTTTTCCTAGGAAACTTAAGTAGAACCTGATCATCACTAGGCAACTTAAAGTTAGGAGATAAAACCAAGCAATCAGTATCTGTGAATAGAACAAAATTCCTCTTGTCACACATTTGTGACACACTGAACAGGTTGTATTTGAGTTCTTTCACATAGTACACATCTTCAAAGTCCAAATTACCAGTCTTGATTGTGCCTTTACCAGTAATTCTTCCACCAATTCCTCCTCCAAAAGAAACATATCCTCCATTCAAATCAGTGAAGTCTGAAAGATAGGATAGATTTCCAGTCATGTGCCTGGAACACCCACTGTCTGAATAGCCAAGATCATCATTATTGTTGGAATGTCCCTACACATAAAATAAAGGAAATTAGCTCCTTTTGGGGACCCAAGCCATTACTGACTTGGATCTGCCTAGTGCATCAATGTAATCATATATCTTGAGAGTAATTGATACACTGTTGGGTTGAGTGGTCTTCCTCACCCAACAAGCTGAGGGCTTAACAACATTGCCCTTGTTTCCCTTTGTAGCATTCACTTTAGAGCTAGCGGGTTTCATTTTAGGCTTAAAAGTATTAACTTTTGGCCTATCAGTATTAAGTCTTGGCTCATAAGTATTAACCTTTTTCTTGTAAAACATGATTTGTTCATTATAAGAATTGAAGGTTTGTACTGATTTAAAGGACCTTGGTGAAGAAGATGATGATTTTGAAAAGTTTCTTTTGGGTCTTTCACCAAATACTCTGGGTTGTGGTCTAGCAGTATTAACTGGCCTTGCATTATTCAAAGGTTTTATGCCAGTTTTAAGAAGAACTGCTCTAGGGGTCATGATGGGTTGGGGTCTCATAGGGTGTCTGCAATGAGCCTGCAGATGAGAGAAACTACCACACACAAAGCAAGATTTTTTATACATGACAATTTCATCTCCTAGTTGCTTAGATTTTAACTAGTTCCAGTTTCTCTTGTTACCTCTAGGACTAGATGACCTGTTTCTATACATCTTAGCATATTTAACTGGCTTATTAACAGGTTTGTATAATGGTCTTACTGGTTTAGTAGCCTGGACTTGCTTTGGTTCACTAGGCTCTATACTAGCCTTTTTATTTTCAGTTATAGACACCTCAGGTAAGGAGGTGTCACTAGCACTTTCAAACACTTCATCAGTCTTTTCAGGAAAAGTACTTTTGATTGTAGGGCCTCTGACAAATGTGGGTTCCTAAAACTCTGCTAAGCCAGTGTGAGAAAGGTCTATACCAGGAGGTTAAGGGATACCTCTGAATGGTGGTGGTGTTGTTTTATACCCCATACTTGATTTGGCTTTGCTAATAAGAGCTTTTTCTAGGTATCTATCAACTCTCTCAGAGTTATAATGTTGTGAGTCTTTAAGTTGCTCAACACTTAGCTCTAGATTATCTTTAATAGTAGTGACTTTCTCTAGTTCTTCTTTTAACACATTTATGGTGATGTCTTTAAAAGAGATTTCCCTATTAAGCACAGCAGTTGTTTCAGTTAACTTTGACTCATTTTCTTTATAGTGCACAATTTGTTTTTCTAGAACTGCTAAGCCTCTTTTATGATTTGCTAAGTTGTAACTGGTTTTAGCAAGTTCTTCAGACACATTATCAAACATGGTTTTTAGCTCTAAATATTTGTTTAATGGAATACATGTATCTGAACAATTAAGTACCTCAGATACCAAAGCCATATTGATTAGACTTTCTTCTTCATCAGCCATGAAGCTCCAATCATATCCAGCACCATCCACAGCCACCATTGCTTTTGAAGAGGAGTTGTCAGCATCACTGTTTCTCCCTTTGCTCCTAGGACTTCTGCATTCTCTGGAAAAATGCCCAAGCTTGCCACAGTTGTAGCATTCAACTTTTCCCTTATCAAACCCAGCAGTGTCTCCATCATTGATCTTAATCTGCCTTCCAGTTTTCTTCATGAACCTTTTTGCCCTCATACTGATCAGGGCAATGTTCCACTTGATGTCCATCTCTTCCATGTCATCTTCATGGATTTGTCTCAGATCATCATGAGTGATCTGGGATCCTTGACTCTGTTCAGCTATGAAAGCATAAATTGTACCTTCATTGATGCCTGCTGCAGTGGTTACAGAGCCATCAGTATTAACAGTAGTACTAGGAGTACTAACATCAAAATTATCCATATCATTGCTAGTGACAGGGTGAGCCATAAAGGCTATGTTTGTGACCTAGAACTGGAAGATGCAGCTGCTTTTCTCTTCATGTCTTGTTCAATAACCTTAAAGTTATTGAATAGATTATCCAACTTCATGGTTTCAAAATATGGCTTATTCTTCCATACAATGATATGAGTGTCGCATTTTGGTGATGGAAGACTTCTAACAAACCTGAGGTTGACATCTTCCTTGGAGAGCTCCACATCCAATACTGCTAGTTGACTAACAAGTTTTTGAAGCCTATTATAAACTGAGTCAATAGACTCAGTTGCACTAGGAGTGAAGTTTTCAAATTCTTGCTTCAAAAGTGTGTTCCGAGTTTTCTTGGTGACAGAATCTCTGGTATGTGCTAAAACACATACCTTTTCATTATCAAAATAGACCCAAAATAACCAAGAAAGAGCCGTTTATTGCTAATATTTGTTGTTTTCTTTAGTTTATGCTTGTGCAGGTACGGATATGTCAAAACACACAAAAGATAACCAAATCTGACAAAAACCCGAGCACGAGAGATAAAGAGTGCTAAAGCTGAGCCGGAAGGTCAAAATTGAGCATTTGTGAAGAATTTCATGCTGAGAGGATGATTTGTGAAAGATATGATCAAGTTTTAAGAAATGGAAAAATCAGTCCCTCAAGTTTGATCATTTGGCAGAATGTACCCTTGAGTTTCGATTGGTAAATTCAGTCCTTGGATTATTTGAGAATGGCAAGTCTAGTCCTTGGATCATATTTTCAGAATTTACACTATTAGTCCTTGAAAATTCAGATTGTACACTTTTGGTCCTTAAATGCTAAATGGATCCAATATTACTCCTTATCCAACATTACCACTACACCTAAGCCCAAGTATCTAAGGCCTGGTCAAAGCCACTTACACAACCGGTCAAACATTTAGCCAATTTTGAAACCTTTCACATAACTGAACCTGGTCACACTCACTTGAACCTTCCCTACCTTGGTCAAACTTTCAGTCAAAATAAGTAAAATGTTATTAACTTATTACCCCGCTAAATCCATTTTCCCCAATTTCACCCTAACCCAGTAACACATGAACCCTAAAATCCCAAATACACCCCGCGTTCCAATTAGTACAATTCGTTTCAATTAAGGGTACGTTCGTACATTCTGACACATCCTGACACGTTGGAGAATGCCAGGTTGGCAATCCACAACCTCTCCTGCTTTCTGATTGGCCAATGCAACGTGTGAGATGTGATCTAATGGTCAAGGTTGATTGATTTATGATGGGACTGATCCAAGGGCTGAAATGACTCATGAGAAAGCACACATCTCATCTTCTGGATTCTTCTCAAAGTTCAAGCTCAAGTATAAATACCCCCATGGATTCACAGCTTATGTATGTAGAGTAGGAGTAGTATAGTAGTAATTTTTTGATTATTGTATTAGTTTTTAGTTTAATTTTAAAGTTTAAATTCTGCATTTGAAAATTTTCTTTGTACTCAATTCTCATTTTTAATAAAATCAATTTTTAGTTATTAATTTTCATAATCTCTGCTTTTTGTTCTCAGCTTTATAAATCCAATTTATTTAAACAAAATGCTTATTTAGTAATTATACTACTCAGATTCTACATTCCAAACAAATCTCTAGTCAAATAAAGTCAACTTGCAGTAATTTGATTTTCCTGGTTCTTATTTGCTGGTATGGTATTGGATTTGGGATGATTGTGTTGATTTGGATTTGAGTTGGTGTAATATAAGGTTTAGAGAACTGTTCCATTGATTTGTTGAGCATGTCATTGTGACAGGACTTTTGTGAGTACCATTTCTCTTCTCAATTCTGATCCAGATCTATATAATTGTTAGATTAGCTTTAGTTGCATTTATTTTAGTTTAATTCAATAGTTTATTAGCTGTTTTTAGTCTAATATCTTTACTAATAGTTGTTCATTAGTTTCTGCAATAGTTACTGTTTTCATATGCTTATAGATTAGATAGGTTCTAGTTAAAATTGATGTTCAATTTGATGCATAGAGGAGTAATCTGAGAATTAGAATCTAAATTGGAATTAGTAACAAGCTTAGATCTCATTTTATTAGTATAAATTGGCACATCAGTATTCAGAAGTTAGTGTTTAGATTAAGGGTGTTAACTGTAATGGAGGTTAGTTTTATTGATAAGATTGATTGCTTAAGTTTCATTTAGGTTAGAAGTAATCATTTAGGTCACTTATTTGAAATTTCATTCACTGATAGTCAAATTTCAATATAATCTGTTCTTAATTTTTATTCAGATAGATACAGCAGAAGAATAGATTAGAAATAGATTTAGATAGCATAAAACTAGCTTATTTTAGTCCTAATATAGCTTATTTTAACATCTTCATCAGATTAGAAGCATTACAATTTGACAAAAGTCAACATATGACATTTTGTCAAATCAGTCAAAAGTAGAAAAAATGGTTTTTAGACAAACTTTCTGGATTTTTCACTAACTCATTTTTGGTCAAAAGTAATTGAGATTTTGAGATCAAAAGCTTCAGTTGGTTGTCTTTCAAGTTTCTATTTTAGTAGAATTTTTAGGAATTTTTAATAGCTCTTTTTCAGCTCCTTTTTTAGGTAAGAAATGCCCTGCTACTACATCAACCCCTAGTTTCCCAAATACCCTTATAGTTTTGATTTTTAATTTCTTCACTTTAAGTCCAATTTAGCTGAGATTTGGGATGCTAGCTCTCTGGTTGGTTGTCTACTCTTAGGACATTTTTTCTTATTTTTGTGATTTTTCTAAGCTAGCTTAATAGGGGCTTAAAGTTGGTACATTAGGGCCGTTTGGCATTAAGAAGTCTTAAACTGATCTTGAGCTTAATCCCCTTTTTCCTTAGCTTATTTGATCTATTCCAGCTTCATTAGCTTAGTTTTAGTTAGTTTAGGTTAGTTTGAGCCTGTGGTAGCTTTTTGTAGCTTATAGCTTATTTCAATAGTGCTTA